>CM040242.1:163732794-164048566 GCA_022545495.1 Chrysanthemum lavandulifolium
ATTGTCACAATAAGAAAAGCTAAAGTTTAGATATTTTCCTGACCATTAACCCTAAATAAATTATGAAAAATTATAATTTTATAAGTTTTAAGCAAAACAAAGTTTGACAATTTCGTTATTGAGAAATAAAGTTAGAAACGATAATTAGCAAATACGATTTCATTAGATTCCAATCAATTGAAAAATCATTTCTCAACATACAAATGTGATTACATGTCATTTGATTCTCAACAACGACTTTCCATATTTCGATAGTTCTTTGAATGATAATTATAAGTGGCCTCCAAATACACGAATACATACATAATCACCCATGCATCCTAGCTTGATGCCATGTTTTTTGAAAACGAAATGAAAGTTAAATGCCCACCGATAAGGTTAAAGTTACTTATATGTAGTAATGTACTATAATTTACTTAGTGAAATGATTGCACGATGAACATAATATTTTTAGGTTTCAAATAAGTAGCTCTTTGGGATGCGTATGCATGGGCGGAGACAAAGGGAGGTCACAAAGGTCACGTACCTATCTAGCGAAAAAAATTGTATTGTAATTTTTTTTTAAATATATAGATATTTTTTGTTATTTTCCAGATGAGATATGACATAATGTTTTCCTAACATATCTTGAGCTATCATTAATTCTGAAAGTTGCTTTTAACTTTTTGAGTACAAAGTGTTAGATATATATGTCTGTAGGTGTCAAATCTTCTCCATCATTGTAGCTTTTTACCGAATCTTCATTCGATTTTGTGGAAAACTAAAAGGGGGGGTTGAATATTTTTACCAATTTAAAACTTCCTTTTAAATATTTAGATCGACTTATGTCAATCTATTTGGTTGTTTATGTTGACGTTGATAGATAGATATATAAACGTGTAATGAAAGATAAAGAGTAAGAAGCACATCACCACGACACAAGTATTTATAGTGGTTCGACACAAGGACACCTTCCTCGCTCTACTCCACCCCCGAGTCACCTACTCGAGAGTTCGTAAACACTACACCAATCTCCTTATGGCGGAGAAGCCTTCACAACGCCGCTTACACCTTTTTCCTGACAAAGCTAAATACCGAGTTCTTTCACACCAAGGCGAACCACACCCAACACAACGCCGCCTACCCTCTATACTTGCTAGGCTAACCACCGAGTTCTTTCACTCCAAGGAGAACTAATCCTATCACAACGTCAGCTACCCTTTATTAGGTACTAGGCTAAGCACCTAGTTCCATTACTATGGAGGAACTACTACCCATCACAACACAACACCTAATCTCAGGAGATCCACCCTTGTTACAACACCATCAAGGATATCACCATCCTTGAAATAACCAAATACTTATATGTATAACGATGCACCTCATCGATTATACGACCTAGGCATTCTTCCCTAATGCCACTTGATTTGATTCTTAGGCATCCTTCACTAATGCCTTTGGCACAACGCTTGGCACCCTTCACTAATGCCTTCGTCTTGACACCTTTAGCATTCTTCACTAATGCTTTTGACACGGACGTTTAGCATATTTCACTAATGCTTTCGTCTTGACTCTTTCGGCATCCTTCACTAAGGCCTTCAACATCTATGGAGGAAGAAAGAACTATCAAAAAGAGAACCTCAATTGTCTTGATGATGACGAAGCATGGCAACTCATGGACTTGAGCTTGCTCGACTTCAAGAAGTGGTGATCTTGCCTTTAAGAGAAACCTAGAAGATCACACAAAAACAAAAGACAAACTACATAGAAAGATCCCTTAGGATCAGTGGTTAGAGAGGTACAATACTTGGAGAAAGTATGTGTGAAAGTGGTGAGTCAAAAGGAAGAAATGGCTCACTATTTATAGAGGAAAAATCTCATCGCTCCTGGATCCCACGGATCCTCCCACAAGGATCCGCTAGCGTAAAGCTAGGGATCCGTGGACGCCCTCTTGCCCATGGGTATTTTTGGTTATGGGTCATGGGTCATGGGTTATGGGTTGATCCATGGGTTTCTTTCTAGATACAATGTATCTCAAGAATACAATGAACTTGGTTAAGTGGTTTGTATAAAACCATGGGTTATGGGTCATACCATTTGCTAGTTTTTACCTATTTAGTATATACTTGTTTTACCCATTTTAGTATATACTTATTTTACCCATTTTAGTATATACTTAGTTAAGTATATGTTAGCCCAATATGTAAACACTAGTTTTTGTACATATGTATCAAAATCATAAAATCACTTATCCTTGTTTTAGTGTTTTATGTGAAACGTTAGTGTGTTAGAAAACTATTGAATCAAACTATTTACGTATTTTATTTGTTTCGTTAAAATGATTTTACGTTTGTTATCGACAAAACATTAGAAGATCGTAAAATATAAATAAACATTTTTACGGCTTATTTGTATTAACAATCTCCCCCTTCTGTTGTTGACAAAACATAAAATTATTTTAAGGAAAAGCTAAAATTCGTAAGAGTTTGAATTTGTAGTTTTTACTTTCTTCTCCCCCTTTTTGTCGAAACAAAAAGAGCGTCGAAAAGAAGCTAACACAGAGTTTTAAGAAAAACATGTAAAAAGAAAAGATGTAAAGTGAGTAAGTGACGGGAATGGTTCTCGTCTTAACTCCCACTTGACGAGTCCATCCCTTTGTGAGGGCGTCAAGTACATAAAAATAATAGAGCTAGTGTGTTGCAATTATGTTTGCAATTGGTTCGTCCTTGTGACGAAAAAATGGTCCCCCTTGAAGATTGCAATTTTGCAATGGGGTGTCATGAAGAGTAATTCAAATAAGGATTAAGTTGCAAGTGAATTTGCAATGTATAGTTTAACACAAAGCTCCCCTAGCTTTATGGTGTCAAAATCTTCATGTGTATTTTGAAAATCTACAAAATAATGGTTAGAAAACAAGAGTATAGTGCATAATTTCCTGCAAATAAGACTCAAGTTAGTAGTAATATGTGCTCGACCACGGATCCCACTTGCCCTTCATGGAGGATCCGTCTAGGCCATTTGTAGGGATCCTACTGTCTGGTGACACTTTCTTCAAAGAATGAAGATATGTCAAACAATGCTAATGAAGAGGTGAAATAAATGATTTAGCAAGCACAAAAACAATCATGGCATATAGATATTCATTCACTAAAAACAAGAGATAATCAAGCAATATCTCTAAAACTAAGAGAATGAACTAGCCATACAAATACTACTAATACTAACTAGTTACTAGACTTAAAACGCGACAATATGTTTGAGTCTAGGGATGAGTGGACTTGTTGATTTGATCCAACTTTGCAAGAAGATGATTAAACATAAAATGTATCTCATTTCGTGCTTCTTGAACAAGTCCTTGAGTAATTAGACAATTTGGACAATTATTGTCTTGGTTTGGAACCGGAGGGAAATGGATATTTTGAGGAGGCTCTATGTGTGATTGTGGGTCTTCATTTTGAGAAGTGGGATGAGGTTCTAAAAATGAGGGTGGTAATGGAAATTCTTCCATATGATCAAGGTTGTTCCTTGTCTCCCATGATGGACTAGTTGGTGTTGTCGGTGGTTCCTTATTCAATGAAAAGGTTGGTGAGTGAGTGGCTCTTGGTGGTGAATGATTCAATGAGTAGATGTTTGGGTGAGGAAGAGGCTCATTCAAGGAGTGTAGTCCATGCTCAAGGAATGAGGGTTTTGACGGCTTGCTAGAACTAGCCGTGTTTGGTTTTGAACTAGATGATCCTCTTTCTAGTCCGAAAGTTTTGATGCTAATCCTTGCGGTTCTCTTAGCACTTGTTGGATGAGTTTGATGAGGTGGGATTCTAGCATTATTATCTCTAATGGGAGATGTTTCGGTGGATGAGATTTCATGGATCATTTGACCCTTTGTTTTGGATGATCCTATGGTTGAAGAGTTGTTGCTAAGAGCCTTTGTCATAGTGATGATGATGCTAATATAAACTACTAGTTCTCGATTTTTGAGAGGTAAGTGAGTGGTGCCTTAACCCTAAGGTTGTTTGGTTTATAAAGGATAATTTGAATTAGGAAATTAAATTCTTGGCCACTTAGAGGATTAAGCATGCACTTAGGATATTGATCACTCTAGGAGGATAATAAATGAAGGCTAAAAGTGGTTAGATAACCAAAAGGTGACTTAAAATTGAATATGGAAGTTGATTTAGGCTTTCTGTTAATACAAATAAGCCGTAAAAACGTTTATTTATATTTTACGATCTTCTAATGTTTTGTCGATAACAAACGTAAAATCATTTTAACGAAACAAATAAAATACGTAAATGGTTTGAACTAATAGTTTCTAACATATTCACATTTTCACATAAAACACTAAAACAAGTATAAGTGATTTTATGATTTAATATTACATATGTACAACAACTAGTGTTTACATATTTGGGTAAAATATACACATAACTAGTATGTAGTATATTGGGTAATATAAATGGGTAGAAACTTAAGTATCATAACCCATTGGGCAAATACATTGAATGTAGTTGGGTACAACCCAAAGCCCATGACCCATGGAGCTTGACCCATAACCCAATGCATGAAATCATGCTTATATCATACATGGATAATATCCATAACCCATGGATCAACCCATACCCAAGTGACTAAGTGCATTGCACTCAAGAGATACATTGTATCTAGCTAAAGATCCATGGATCAACCCATGACCCATGACCCATGACCCATAACCAAAATACCCATGGGTAAAGGGAGCGTCCCACGGATCCCTAGCTTTGTGCTAGCCGGATCCTTGTGGTAGGGATCCGTGGATCCGGGAACAAGAGAAAATTTCTCTATAAATAGAGAGCAATTTCTTCCTTTCTGCTCACCACTTTACACACATACTTCCCCAAGTATTATAACTCTCTAACCTCAGATCCAAGTGATCTATGTAGTTTATCTTTTGTTTTTGTGTGATCTTCTAGGTTCCTCTTAAAGGCGAGATCACCACTTCTTGAAGACGAGCAAGCTCAAGTCCATGAGTTGCCATGCTTTGTCATCATCAAGACAACTAAGGTTCTCTTGTTGATAGTTCTTTCTTTCTCCATAGATGTTGGGTTGAAGGCATTAGTGAAGGATGCCAAAAGTGTCAAGATGAAAGCATTAGTGAAAGGTGCTTATCGTCCGTGTCAAAGCATTAGTGAAGAATGCTAAAGGTGTCAAGACGAAGGCATTAGTGAAGGGTGCCAAGCGTTGTGTCAAAGGCATTAGTGAAGGATGCCTAAGAATCAAATCAAGTGGCATTTGGGAAGAATGCCTAGGTCGATAATCGATGAGGTGCATCGTTATACATATAAGTATTTGTTTATTTCCAAGGATGGTGATATCCTTGATGGTGTTGTAACAAGGAGTGGATCTCCTTGATATTAGGTGTTGTGTTGTGAAGGGTAGTAGTTCCTCCATAGTAATGGAACTAGGTGCTTAGCCTAGTACCTAATAAAGGGTAGGCGACGTTGTGATAGGATTAGTTCTCCTTGGTGTGAAAGAACTCGGTGGTTAGCCTAGCACCGTATAAAGGGTAGGCGACGTTGTGTAGGTGTGGTTCGCCTTGGTGTGAAAGAACTCGGTATTTAGCTTTGTACCGGAAAAAGGTGTAAGCGACGTTGTGAAGGCTTCTCCGCCATAAGGAGTTGGTGTAGTGTTTACGAACTCTCGAGTAGGTGACTCGGGGAGTGGAGTAGGGCAAGGAAGGTGTCCTTGTAGCCGAACCACTATAAATACTTGTGTCGTGGTGATGTGCTTCTTACTCTTTATCTTTCATTACACGTTTATATATCTATCTATCAATGTCTAACATAAACAACCAAATAGATTGACATAAGTCGATCTAAATATTTAAAAGGAAGTTTTAAATTGGTAAAACTATTCAACCCCCTTCTAGTTTTCCACAAATGGTATCAGAGCTTCGTTACCAAGTCTTTTAAAAAGTATATTGTACTTTGAAAACTTGATACGATCCGTGTATGTTTGAAAACTACAAAGAAGAGAATTTCTTAAAACAAAAAGTCATGTTTTTAGAAATTATCGTTTTTTAAATGTTGGATAGTGATAGATCATTCTAACATTTTCTTTTGAGAAATCTTCATACTAGAATTCTTCCAATGACTTCGTTCTATCCGAAGAAAAAGAAGTCAACACCCAAAGAAGAATACAAAGTGACCACAACTTGCTTTTCCAAAATACGATTAAGTATTTTTAAAGCTTATGAAGTTTTTCGTCCATGGTTTCTAAAACCATACAAAGGGAATATGGCAAAGGTATGTTCTCTTAGTTACAATTAGTTGGTCAAAACGTGCTAATTGCTTGTGGATAAAATGGTGATATATGCTTATCTCTTATAATAAGCATAATATGAAAAGTACTTTGTTGATTTTTTCTTTAAAGTTTTGTTGTTAGATATCTTGTTAATCAAGCTTGAATAAAGGTAAAATGGGTAATATAACTTCACTAAAAAGTCTACAAAGGTTAAACCTTTTCGTCGGGTCAAAATATACATTTTGTATTTTTGTGTCGATCCGCGGATCCCTCGCTTTACATCGGACGGATCCTCAAGCAAGGGATCCGTGGTACGAAAGACAGCTTTTGTCTCGAATTTCAAAATTCATAACTAATTAACCGTAAGTCGTTAGAAGTCGTGCCACCTATCGTTTTAAAGGTATTTGAGTCTACTTTCATTTAAAAATGATTTCATAAACTGATTCAAAACAATAATTTACAGAATCATTGATTTATAATAGAAAGTCATTTTTCGGTCATAACTTTTGCACAAACTTTTGATCTAATTGGAGACGGATGTTTTCGTCCTTGAATAACAATGTGTCCTCTTTTGAAATTAAGGTTTTGATCATATTTATAAAAGAAACTAATCAAGCTTGGTATACATGTTTATATTTAACACAAAGCGATGAAAAGAACTTTCGTATGCTATGCTAAATGATAAATTGTCTTCCTTTCATTACTTGATTATTTGCTTATCTCAAATAGTTTTTGTGCTTGTTTGATTGAATAACATATGTGGTTTCCTTACCTTGCTATTCATTCTCTTGCTTGTCGATTTAGTAATTTTCTACTAATCAATGTGCTACTTGAAGGAGTGTTTGGGATAACATCTAGTTGTGTCAAAATGTTAGTTTTATAAGTTGAAAAATGTTTAAAACATATAACACACCAAATGGCTTTTTGATTGAGTTTGTCATGTGTGCAACATAAATGTTTTATGTGCTTATATGATTTCTTGATTTCATATTTTCTTGTATCGTTTTCTAAAACAACAAGAATGTACATCGGATCATAACCTACACTTGTGTTGATGATGTACTCTCCGCTTTCCTTTTCATGATCGCTCTCCAAGCTTCATAGTAGGATTGACAACTTGATTATTTCATCCGATATACTCAAGTAAATTATTTTGCAACGCAAATATAATTGTTCATATCCGAAAGTCCAAACTCTAGCTTTCCAACAACATATGTTGAACTAGCTCATCCAACCATTTTTTTGTTCACCATATGGACAACTTTTAATTATTTCTTTTACACCTTCGTCACCTTAGTTGTTTCAAGTATAATATTAATAAAAACGAAGCAAAGTATCATCATTGTTACTCTTGATAGGCCATTGTAGGAATATAAATTTTCCTAACTTGAGAATGAATATGGAGAACTTATTGCACTAGAAACTCAATTTGACCTAACGGTTGAATTGCTTCCTTGATGGAAGTTGGGTATGTGGAATCACCCGTAAAATGGTCGTGTTTAGCCGTAATTGAGCACCGCTAGTAATAGTCTCATATTCATTCTCTCACTTGAGAAATCTATACTCCTATGTTTTCCTAAAGTAAGTTTACAATGGAAATACTTTGCGTTGTCTTAGGATTACTAATCAAACAAGTCAGAAAATTGATTTTTCTTTTAGTTAATCACAACCACTTTCCTCATCAAGCGATTATCTTGCCTTGATCGAGAAGAGCTACATGACTTCACGGATGAAGTTCATTGTATGCTAATCACCATCCGTAATGACTATACATAGCTCATTGCTTCCGTTGACCAAAACAACAACTCCGGATGAAGTATAGGATTTTCTTGAACTAGCACCTCACAACTCTATTGTCGTGAATACTATCAATTACTCTTTTCTTTCTTGACATATACCTTGCACGCCATTGTTAATACAAACGATTTACTAATCTAGATCGTAAATATGTTTTGAGTTTCTTGAATAGTGCTTGTTAAGTTTGATAAACCTCTTTGTTATTTGTGAGCTCGATCTCATTTGATATATTAGTGTTAGAACCTCTTAAACTTGAAATATGATGCATTGTCAAAGTCATTGCATACCTTTTGTAAAGGTTCTGCTTAGCAGATAGACGGATCCCAAAATTTGTGCTTGACGGATCCCTACTCTTAGGGAACCGTGGGATCCGCAAATAGAAAATGCAATTGCAATCATTGTATTTCAATCATGTCCTTAGAACACCTCACACTAAGCTAAACATAGTGTCTTAAGGCAAATTAAGTCCTTATCAAGTTAAGTAGATCCTTTCCTACTCAACTCACCTAGATCATACTCAAGACGCTTGTAGATCTATCGTTTTCACTTAAACCCATTACTCTTCCGCTCTCTAGATCACTCATCATTCTCACATGATCCCTCACATCTAGTCTTAGAAATCTTTCGATTATGGCAAAATTGATCATAAATCATCCTTACCTCAAAATTGATCAAAGTTGATCAAATTCTAGTTTTCCCATCTCAAAGCCTTTAGGATATTTTCCAAAACACTATCCCAAGTCACAACCTGATCTCTAGGATCATTTAGCTTCAATTGACACTCTCATCTTTAGTGTCATCCTTGCTCATTCATTGGTACTCATGAAAGTTCCAATTTCTTCCATAAAAAGCAATCATTTGCTATAACACTCATTACTCTTGATCATTCAAGTGTACCTCATCTTAGGAACTTAGGAGGACTGAAACACTCAAGGTAATATAGATCTTAGATCTTAGAAACATCATTTCCACTCTTTCATAGTCACGAGAGCCGGATCCCTAGGATTAGCCTAGACGGATCCCTCGAGGAGGGAACCGTGGGATCCGGATGACGATCTATGTCAAATCTTGCTAAAACAATCATTTCAACTCATCTTTCTAACTCAAACACTCCATCTCATCTTAAATGAGTTCCTAGATCAAGACAAACTCAAGTTGACTCTTGTGCATGTTAATCATCACATTCCAATGAATCTTAGTGGCTTAAGGCTTAAATGCACTTGCCAAATCTCTTGCTTTATAAACCACATTGTTAGGACTTCCATAGTCATCACCTTCATCCTAACTTTCAGCACTTTAGAAACCCTTACAAACCTCTTGAAATCATCTCATCATGAGGAAAACTCCAAGTAGTAACTTATCCACCAAAGAACCACCCAAGAAAAAGGCTCGTGTTATACACGAAATCTCTTCAACCGAATCATCTCCGGTCAAGCCAACAAATGCTAGGATCTTTCCTCAACCAATCAAACCAATTCCTAAAAGGATAGTACCCACAAAACTACCTATGCCAAACACCACCATACCTCCTAGGCCAAACAATATCATCTCCACTAAACCATCACCATTGGTTCCTAGAGCTATCTCTTTTACATCTCCACTATCATCACCACACCTCTACAATTTAGAGGACTTGCCTCCTAGGCCGTCTCATCCGCCTCCGCCGACAACATTCTCCTCATTAGGAGGAATAATGGTACAAAATCAAGGTGTTGAGTCAACACTTGCTCCGGCTTCCTTTTCGCCGTTTCCATCATATAATCCCATTTGGATTATGAGAAATCATCAAAGTCAACCACCCGACCATATGGAAGTTGACACTTCTCTACCACCACCATCATTCTTGGTCGAGCCATTCTCAAATGCGCCTCCACCAATCCCTCCATCGTTTGAAGCTCCACAAGCCGCTTCACTTGATCCTTCGCATCAAGCCATTTCATTTCTTCCACCACCACTACCTAGCCATGACAAAGATTGCTATCATTGTCAACATGTTGAAAGTTTGATACATGAAGTACGAGAAGACCAACGTTTCATGTTCTATCATCTCCTCGAACGTTTTGACGAGATTAAACCTAAACAAAACTTGAGCTAGAAGATTTTAGTGGTGTCCTAGCATCAAGCGAAATTCCTAGTCATGTATTTTCTGATTTTTTTAGTTTTTAGAGTCATGTATATCATAACTCTAGTTTTGTTAAATGAAATTACATGCTACTTGTTATATTTCTGAGCGTATGATTACATTGTATTCATATCTCATTTTTGTGATAACATTACTTGTTATATCACCATTTTTGAAATTAATCATCGCCTATACGGATCCTCGAGATTGCCTAGACGGATCCCTACTAGGAGGGAACCGTGGGATCCGTGAGACGTAAAACTATTTTCTACTAACTTGGACCACATTTGCGGAAATTGTGAATTATACTTGTTTTCTAACCTTTGTTTTGTAGTTATTCAATTTACACATGAAGACTTTGACATCCTAAAGCTAGGGGAGCTTTATGTCAAAGCAATACATTGCAAATTACTTGCAATATTAGGTTTACATTTCGTGACATCCCTTTGCAAAATTGCAATCATCAAGGGGGAGCACATTCGTCACTTAGACGAAATCTTTTGCAAAATTACTTGCAAACCAACTAGATTAGTATCACTTTCTTGACGCCCTTACATAGGGATGGACTCGTCAAGGGGGAGTAAAGACGAGATCCTTTCCGTTACTTGCTCTCTATTTCTTTTATTTTATCTTTCACATGTTTTCTTAAAAACAATGTGTTGCTTTCTTCAAGCTCTTTTGTTTCGACAAAAGGGAGAAGAAAGTAAAACTACAAATTCAAACTTTTACAATTTTAGCTTTTCCTTAAAATAATTTTATGTTTTGTCATCAACAAAAGGGAGATTGTTAATACAAATAAGCCGTAAAACGTTTATTTATATTTTACGATCTTCTAATGTTTTGTCGATAACAAACGTAAAATCATTTTAACGAAACAAATAAAATACGTAAATGGTTTGAACTAATAGTTTCTAACATATTCACATTTTCACATAAAACACTAAAACAAGTATAAGTGATTTTATGATTTAATATTACATATGTACAACAACTAGTGTTTACATATTTGGGTAAAATATACACATAACTAGTATGTAGTATATTGGGTAATATAAATGGGTAGAAACTTAAGTATCATAACCCATTGGGCAAATACATTGAATGTAGTTGGGTACAACCCAAAGCCCATGACCCATGGAGCTTGACCCATAACCCATTGCATGACATCATGCTTATATCATACATGGATAATATCCATAACCCATGGATCAACCCATACCCAAGTGACTAAGTGCATTGCACTCAAGAGATACATTGTATCTAGCTAAAGATCCATGGATCAACCCATGACCCATGACCCATAACCAAAATACCCATGGGTAAAAGGGAGCGTCCACGGATCCCTAGCTTTGTGCTAGCCGGATCCTTGTGGAAGGATCCGTGGGATCCGGGAACAAGAGAAAATTTTCTCTATAAATAGAGAGCCATTTCTTCCTTTCTACTCACCACTTTACACACATACTTCCCCCAAGTATTATACCTCTCTAACCTCAGATCCAAGAGATCTATGTAGTTTGTCTTTTGTTTTTGTGTGATTCTCTAGGTTCCTCTTAAAGGCGAGATCACCACTTCTTGAAGTCGAGCAAGCTCAAGTCCATGAGTTGCCATGCTTCGTCATCATCAAGACAACTGAGGTTCTCTTGTTGATAGTTCTTTCTTCCTCCATAGATGTTGGGTTGAAGGCATTAGTGAAGGATGCCGAAAGTGTCAAGATGAAAGCATTAGTGAAAGGTGCTTATCGTCCGTGTCAAAAGCATTAGTGAAGAATGCTAAAGGTGTCAAGACGAAGGCATTAGTGAAGGGTGCCAAGCGTTGTGTCAAAGGCATTAGTGAAGGATGCCTAAGAATCAAATCAAGTGGCATTTGGGAAGAATGCCTAGGTCGTATAATCGATGAGGTGCATCGTTATACATATAAGTATTTGTTTATTTCCAAGGATGGTGATATCCTTGATGGTGTTGTAACAAGGAGTGGATCTCCTTGAAATTAGGTGTTGTGTTGTGAAGGGTAGTAGTTCCTCCATAGTAATGGAACTAGGTGCTTAGCCTAGTACCTAATAAAGGGTAGGCGACGTTGTGATAGGATTAGTTCTCCTTGGTGTGAAAGAACTCGGTGGTTAGCCTAGCACCGTATAAAGGGTAGGCGACGTTGTGTAGGTGTGGTTCGCCTTGGTGTGAAAGAACTCGGTATTTAGCTTTGTACCGGAAAAAGGTGTAAGCGACGTTGTGAAGGCTTCTCCGCCATAAGGAGTTGGTGTAGTGTTTACGAACTCTCGAGTAGGTGACTCGGGAGTGGAGTAGGCAAGGAAGGTGTCCTTGTAGCCGAACCACTATAAATACTTGTGTCGTGGTGATGTGCTTCTTACTCTTTATCTTTCATTACACGTTTATATATCTATCTATCAATGTCCAACATAAACAACCAAATAGATTGACATAAGTCGATCTAAATATTTAAAAGGAAGTTTTAAATTGGTAAAACTATTCAACCCCCTTCTAGTTTTCCACACATTCTCCATTTCCAATACAATGGATACATTTCAATGCTCCATTTGGAAAGGATCCCTATAGATCACCTTTGAGTTTCTAGTGACTCTTGATGGTGATGCTCTTGGTTGGAATACGGTGTCCCTCGCCGTGGTTGCTTCTGGGATCAAGGAGTGGTAGATAGCATGATGATCAACCATTGTGTGTAGTTGTTCCAAAGACCATTCATTGGAGTACATGCAAACACCTTGGTATGGAACCCCTATAATTCTTCCAAACTCTACAAGTGAAAGACTAAACTCTTGCTCATTGATGATGAAGGCGAACGAGATGGACCCATCTTCATTTCTAACTATTCTCATGGTCTTGTAGAACTCAAGTACAAAGACCGGGCAAATTTGTTCATCTATGTCCAATAGACAATCAAACCCAATAGTTCCAAACACTTCCCTTATGTCGGTATTTGCAAGAAATGAAGGTTCAACAACTTTACCTTCGTGAAAGAGTCTTCTTTCAAGCATCTTAAAGGCTTTCCTATCGTCCGGACTTAGTCCATCTTTCCTATGGTACATGGGTATGTAGTGAACGGTGTCTTGGTAATCTTGTTGCTTGTTGCTTGGCATGACTGATCTTAAACAATACAACCACAATGTGGTGTTAATTGTGAATAGTAACCTAGAGGGTTTGATCACAATTTTGCTCTCATCATCTTTGTTGAATTCAAGAAATGTGTTTAATTTGTATTAACAATGTTAATTCTTTGATTTAGATTATCTTAGAAAACAATGTGGTGACAAATTATGATAAACCCATTTGAACCCAACTCTTAAAGATGAAGAAATTGTAATCCTAGAAATCAAGGAATTAATTTAACAATGTAGTGAAGATTATACTTACACAAGTGATTGTTAAGCTTGAGAGGAATGATCAAATTCCTCCTTTGAACAGTAGCTGAGTTCTTGTTCGTGAGTCTTTGAGGTGAGTATAATTGTGGAACATCCACAGTGATCATTCTTTAACTTAAGTTGCCTTCTGTTGCACGGATCCCGCGGATCCCTCTCATTTGGGATCCGGCTAGTGTAAACGCAGGGATCCGGCATGAAAACAAAAATCAGCTCAAACATTCCTTGATAACTTTGGTTTGGTAGTTCTAAAATGCCTAGTGTTTTGATGTTAAAGCTCTAAAACTTGTGATTTAAGATTTTGAAGATTTTAATACTATTCCTATTAGACGTGGTTCCCTTTTTTTAAGAATTAGTCATAATTCTTGGGAAGCTTTTCAAACATTATAATAAAATCCCATTTTATCATAATATAAGAAGTTTTACATGGATATTTATTGTCATAGATGAAGTGTCAATAAACCCTTTGTGATGAATAATGATTGAGGCTATCGAATAACCAAGATATCATTATTACGAGTTGGTAGCGTAGTCTATACAAATTAGTCGAAGAATACTATTCTTGATGATGACTATAATATAGATAACTACTTAAGTAATTACTAATAGATATAAATCATGCGACTAAGATTTTAACAATAATAAAATCAAAAGTAAATTATTAGCGATCATACCTTTGCTAAATATTCTTTTTAAGAAAAGAAGTATTTAGATGAAATGTTTTGTGATCTTCTTGGAATCTCCAGATTCATGTTGTGAGAAGGACAACACTAAACATTCTTTTTGCGAAAAAACATATTTAGATAGATTCTTCATGATCTTCTTGGTAACCCCAAATCCAAGTATGGATAATGCTTAACAAGGAGAATGTTAGAACATTCTATCATTGTCCAACAATAAACATTATAATGATTTTTTAAAATATGACAAAAAAAATCATTCTTTGTAGTTTTCAAACATACACGGATCGTATCAAGTTTTTTAAAGTACAACATACTCTAAGAAACTTGGTAACGAAGCTCTAATGCCAATTGTGGAAAACTAGAAGGGGGGGTTGAATAGTTTTACCAATTTAAAACTTCCTTTTAAATATTTAGATCGACTTATGTCAATCTAATTTGGTTGTTTATGTTGGACGTTGATAGATAGATATATAAACGTGTAATGAAAGATAAAGAGTAAGAAGCACATCACAACGACACAAGTATTTATAGTGGTTCGGATACAAGGACACCTTCCTTGCCCTACTCCACTCCCCTAGTCACCTACTCGAGAGTTCGTAAACACTACACCAATCTCCTTATGGCGGAGAAGCCTTCACAACGTCGCTTACACCTTTTTCCGGTACAAGCTAAATATCGAGTTCTTTCACACAAGGCAAACCACACCTAACACAACGTCGCCTACCCTTTATACGGTGCTAGGCTAACCACACAGTTCTTTCACTCCAAGGAGAACTAATCCTATCACAACGTCGCCTACCCTTTATTAGGTACTAGGCTAAGCACCTAGTTCCATTACTATGGAGGAACTACTACTCATCACAACACAACACCTAATCTCAAGGAGATCCACTCCTTGTTACAACACCATCAAGGATATCACCATCCTTGGAAATAACCAAATAATTATATGTATAACGATGCACCTCATCGATTATACGACCTAGGCATTCTTCCCTAATGCCACTTGATTTGATTCTTAGGCATCCTTCACTAATGCCTTTGACACAACGCTTGACACCCTTCACTAATGCCTTCGTCTTGACACCTTTAGCATTCTTCACTAATGCTTTTGACACGGATGTTTAGCACCTTTCACTAATGCTTTCGTCTTGAATCTTTCGGCATCCTTCACTAATGCCTTCAACATCTATGGAGGAAGAAAGAACTATCAACAAGAGAACCTCAGTTGTCTTGATGATGACGAAGCATGGCAACTCATGGACTTGAGTTTGCTCGACTTCAAGAAGTGGTGATCTTGCCTTTAAGAGGAACCTAGAAGATCACACAAAAACAAAAGACAAAACATAGAAAGATCCCTTAGGATCAGTGGTTAGAGAGAGAGGTACAATACTTGGAGAAAGTATGTGTGAAAGTGGTGAGTCAAAAGGAAGAAATGACTCACTATTTATAGAGGAAAAATTCTACTGTTCCCCGGATCCCACGGATCCCTCCCACAAGGGATCCGGCTAGCGAAAGCTAGGGATCCGTGGGACGCTCCTCTTTGCCCATGGGTATTTTCGGTTATGGGTCATGGGTCATGGGTTATGGGTTGATCCATGGGTTTCTTTCTAGATACAACGTATCTCAAGAATACAATGAACTTGGTTAAGTGGTTTGTATAAAACCATGGGTTATTGGTCAATACCATTTGCTAGTTTTTACCTATTTAGTATATACTTGTTTTTACCCATTTTAGTATATACTTGGTTTTACCCATTTTAGTATATACTTAGTTAAGTATTTGTTAGCCCAATATGTAAACACTAGTTGTTGTACATATGTATCAAAATCATAAAATCACTTATACTTGTTTTAGTGTTTTATGTGAAAACGTTAGTGTGTTAGAAAACTATTGAATCAAACTATTTACGTATTTTATTTGTTTCGTTAAAATGATTTTACGTTTGTTATCGACAAAACATTAGAAGATCGTAAAATATGGATAAACGTTTTTACGGCTTATTTGTATTAACAGATTTGATTAATTTCGTAT
Source organism: Chrysanthemum lavandulifolium (assembly GCA_022545495.1). Lineage (NCBI taxonomy): Eukaryota > Viridiplantae > Streptophyta > Magnoliopsida > Asterales > Asteraceae > Chrysanthemum > Chrysanthemum lavandulifolium. Next base: position 163,749,075 of record CM040242.1, read on the forward strand.
TAACCATAATGTAAATGAGAAAAGGCTTCATTAAGTGAAGGAAGAATGGAAAGAACTCACAAGACAGTGTAAGTGAGAGTGGAGAATGTTTATGTATAAAATTGTAATTAATTAATTAAGTATTTAGATTGCATTGCATTTTATAAATATAGGTATTTTAATTAAATAAATTATGAAAAAATTATAATTTTATAAGTTTTTAAGCAAAAACAAAGTTTGACAATTTCGTTATTGAGAAATAAAGTTAGAAACAATAATTAGCAAATACGATTTCATTAGATTCCAATCAATTGAAAAATCATTTCTCAACATACAAATGTGATTACATGTCATTTGATTCTCAACAACGACTTTCCATATTTCTGATAGTTCTTTGGAACGATAATTATAAGTGGCCTCCAAATACACGAATACATACACAATCACCCATGCATCCTAGCTTGATGCCATGTTTTTTTGAAAACGAAAATGAAAGTTAAATGCCTACTGATAAGGTTAAAGTTACTTATATGTAGTAATGTACTATCATTTACTTAGTGAAATGATTGCACGATGAACATAATATTTTTAGGTTTCAAATAAGTAGCTCTTTGGGATGCGTATGCATGGGCGGAGACAAAGGGAGGTCACAAAGGTCACGTACCTATCTAGCGAAAAAAATTGTACTGTAAATTTTTTTTAAAAATATATAGATTTTTTTTTGTTACATTCCAGATGAGATATGTGATTGCGTCCAAAACAGTCAAGTCTAACAGACTTAAAACAGCTTAAACACAAATGCAATTAAGATCAGAGGAATATAGGGGATTCCTGGGTCGTTAAGTCCCACGGAGGATGAATTGGTGTTAAAACACTTCAGATGATAGAATGATCACTAAGGATAGTGATCAGTAAGGTTTTGGATTGAATAATACACTACTGAAAAAGATAATAAATAAAAGCGACTTAAATGCAAATTAAAAAGATTAAAAAGTTAAAATCTATTAAATAAACGCTATCACTATTTTTACAGATCGATGAACGTTTATGTGATTTTATAAAATAAAATAACTTAAATAAACTATATTAACTAAAACGTAAACTCAAATTACTTAAAACGTTATTTAAAACTAAACGAGCGTTATTTACGAAATGGCGCCTTGAGCGCAAGCAAAACGTAAATTTTAAGAAATAAAAGGCCTACAAGTGTAAAACTAATTTTCTTACAAAATATATGATAAAAGAAAATTTTAGGAAAAAGAATTATATTTTTTTGACTTTTATATTTTTTATTATGATTTAAATAAGTTTTTACACTAATTAAATGTTTAAAAATACTAAAACTTATTGGAAAAATCTGAAACTTTTATAGAAAATACTTTGATTATCACTGGTCCTAGGAAAAATAAGAAAGCTAGGTGTTGCTTTTGAAAATAAGCACGAAATAAGCCAAGAATGGCTTATAAGCAAAACTGCCAAGTCCCCTTATATATTAAATGTTGCAAGGTTTGACAAGAAAGACCCAAGGGCGCTTATGGCATACAGGTACACACTAACATCCTCTTGAGGGAGAGGTCTCAGGTTCGACCCCTGCCTCTCCCTTTTTGCAAAACATTTTATTTTTCAATTTTTCTTTTGCAACTTATTAAACTACTTAAAATAAGCACTTTTTCTAACTATGACTTTTTATGAAAATCACTGATAAGCTCAGTTTAAGCTAATGATCTTAACAGTGGCTTAATTTTGGAAATAAGCACAAGGCTTAAGCCATTTGGCTTATAAGCTAGAAAATAAGCAATTGAAGACTGGAAATAAGCTAAGCAGTTTATAATGAGCTAATGTTACAAATGAAAAAGCTAAATGACTTGAAAATAAGCACAAAAACAAGCTAAATAAGCAATAATCTATCTGCTTACACGAGGTAATCGTAGTTACTAGGCGACTTTGAGCTTATTTTTAAGCACTTAAATAAGTTAGAAATTGTAAATAACACCGGAAATAACAAGTATACTAGTGAGCTTCCAAAAGCTAAGTTACAAGGATTAGCTTACACTAATAAGCTCTTGAGGAGCTTATGTAAACCGATGAAAACACCGACTAGTTATTAAACTTAATGAAATGGGACAATTGAAAAGCTCTAAGGCACCCATTAAATAAGCTAGAGATGGAAAACCAAACTTGGATCCTTGAGACTATGTGAGCTTTTCAAAAGCTAAGTTTCACGTAATTAAGCTAACTAATGAGCTTGTGAGAGCTTATGAAGTAGGGTACCAAAATCAGGCATGGGCATATCATGCCCTGCTTAAAAGTCGATTAAAAGCTTCTTAGAGCTTAATAAAAGTAAAACAAAACCGATATTAGTAAAATAGACCAACTCATCTTGCAAATGTCCAAATCTCATTGAATATGATCCGAATTGAACACATGAGACTTTAACAAATTTTGCAAAAACCTGCCTTTCCAAATTTTGACTTTTGAAAACAAAAATGGATGTTTGACTTTCTTGAACTTTGGTTTGATTTTAATGACTGAATAAGTTATAATAAGCTAGGAAAAGATTATCTAAAGCTTAACCAACAACTTTTAAACTTGTAAATGATTTTGCAACTCAAAATTCCCAACAAAGGAACTGCTGGGAAGTTTAAGTTACTTTGACTTTTACTTAATAAGGACAGATTTTATGCTATTATTGAGCTATATTATACTAAAGTGACACATAACAATAATAATTATTAACAATAATGAGATCTAAAGCGCTTAAATAAGCAAATCCAAACACTAGCTTGTAAAACCTAATTGGAAATTTTCAAAGAGAAACACCGATTTAAACCATGCAACGATAACAAATCTTATAATATCCTTAAATAACACTAAAGAAACATAGATCAATAACAAGAACATGAAACGTTGAAATACCAAGATTGATCAACAAGCTTACAATTTGGTTTTCAAGGTAAAACTGATGACTTAAGCTCGTAGATCACACCTATTGCTTCCCATGAAGCTTTAAACCCACAAGCAATCCAAATTCCAACTCGCACCACTTTTCATCCTCATTTCTATATCTTTTAATTTTTCACTATTTATTTGGGATTTTTGAGAATTTTGAGTCTTTAATGTAAACCAAGCTAAACTGATTTTTATGATTAGTAGCCTTATAAAAGCTTATTAGGGACTTAAATGAGTCTAAACAACCAACAAACAACAACTTTTCATAACATTAAAGACAAGATGAGATTTCAACTAAAAAAATTGCATAAAACTGATTTTAATGAGGAACCTGAAATTAAGATTGATTGAAGATAAAATTATACTGAAAGAAGAGATTACAAGCTTTTTTAACTAAAAATTACAACTAAAAAGTTGAAATTACACTAAGTCGACATTACTAAAACTAAAACTAAAACTACTTGTCTTCTAAACTGCACCAAGCTTGTATATAAAGCTCTTTTCCCACTCTGGGTCGACCTCTGGTCATTTCCCACTTGATTGCACCTTTGATTTCATCCTCATCGTCCATGTGTCAGTTTTGGCGGGAAAAGTCTTATGAGCAGGTTATTGCATTTAATGGGATATGGGTTGGTTTGCAAGGTGGAGGGGAGTGGGTAGGGATCTGTAAAGGTGGAAAGGGTGAGGTGGAAAGTGGTGGCTACACAGGTGGTGAAGGATGTATGGTAGCGGTGTGTGGGAGAAAGGGATAACAAAGGGCGGGTGTTTTATTTTTTAAAAGTGGGTCGGGTTTGATTTTGGGCTTGGGAGATTGGGCGGTAGGGTTAAGTGTTTTAATAACACCAAGGGTCCATTTGGTTAAGTTATAATCACAAGGACCTAAAGTGCAAATCACCAAAGTTAAAGGGCTGTTCTTGAACATTTTCAAAAGCTCTCACAAGGGTCAAACCTGCCAAGTAAGAATAGTACAAGGATCATTTGAATAAAATTCCATTTTTAAATGTCCAAGGACTAAAAGCGCCAATTTAGTAACTATAAGGACCAAACTTGTAATTTTCTCCAAAGTTTATCATGAAGGACCAATATTGCCATTTATAAATAGTATAAGGTTTATTTTGATTATTTTCTTATTTTAAAACCTTAGGGACTAATTTTGACACTTTTGCAAAGTTGAGGACCAAAGTTGTAAATTTGTGATTTTAAACTTTGAAGGTTTATTTTAACAACTTTTGAATCCCAAGGACCTAAAATGATATTTTACAAGTTTTTGAATTACTGTGGACTAGATTTGACAACTTTTGTAACTTGGGGACTAAAGCGCCAATTATGCAAACTTAATACGCTTTTTCACCGATTTTGATGTTTTGCATTTAAAACATATAAAACACTTGTTTGTGATATTTTTATCATTTTGAAGCATTCTCGAGTGTTTTTAGATGTTTTGGCATTCTTACAAGATAAAAATGATGAGTATTTAGACACTCATCAATCCCCACACTAAGATATTGCTAGTCCCTAGCAATGATTTGAGAAAATTTAATGGATTTTATCTCTTTACCAAAAGCCATTACTCGGGTAGCCAATTGTTTCAGATTCAAGTAAGAACCTTGGCATAACGATAACCAAATGATTTTGAGCAAATCATAAGTCATCAACGGATTTGATTTGTCTTTACCGAAAGCCGCACCTTCCGGACTAGCCAACTCTTAGATAAATTATTAATATTATCTTTGGTGAGTGATTACCAATTATGGATTTTCAATCGCCTTTACCACAAGCCATAAACTTGCGGGCTAGCCAACTTTTCACTAGTTTAAAGATATGGTGAGTTGAACACCATACAATTTTAGGCAAATTGCAAGCCATAAACGGATTTGAGATATCTTTACCAAGAGCCGTTTGCTCTGGATTAGCCAATCCTTATGTGGGTTAGACATGGTGGATGATTACCATTTGTTGTGTTTAGTACATAGTACTTCCACTAACTAAAAAATTTTAAAATTTGGCCATTTTGGGGAAAAAGGGACTAAAAGGGTACATTTATGATCAAATTCGCGAATTTCCCCACACTTAGAAATGAATATTGTCCTCAATATTCAAAGTACTACTGTAATGTCAAACTTAGAACGAAAAAGATAACATTACTAACTAAGTGTAGAAACACAACAATTATTCTCTTTTGAATATTTACAATTTTCATTTATTTTCAAAATCTATATACAACATGTGGAATCTCCCCACACTAAGGTGGTACACACGGTGAAAACCCATGTTCACCATCGTTTTTGATTACCGAGTCGCTAGCTTGACTCGACCCCAATTAAATTTGTTCATGGGAAGTAAGTGGAAGAGACAATCTCCATCGGACTTTCATTCAAGATGTTTGTATAAACATTGAAGTACATGAAAGTTCCACACCGATGAGATATATAGAAAACCGGCTCAAAAATGATTAATGAAAATGCCGGGGTCAAAGATAATGTCTTCACTCCCGAATGAGTGAAGAATAGGAGAAGCCAAGGGATAGGTGAAGAAAAGAAAGAAAATCATGATGAAAATCATGACTAACTCATCTTCATCCATAGGAGAATTCATGATTTCTGGATCATGAATTTCATCATTTAAGCTCATTTGATCAAGACATATTCTGGGTGGGAGGGATGGGATTTTGACAAGCAAGTTCTCATGGCTGAGAACATTTCCCTTCTGAACACAAAGATCATTTATGTCTAGATCAAAGTGGAAGTTATCATACTCGGTAGAGATATGATATGAGTGAGTTCAAAGGAGAACTCCTCAGAAGAGAATCATTCACATGAAGTGAATTTGTGAACTCTTGTTCCATTGTGGGCTCATCACTATCCTCGATCCGAGTATCAAAGAGTAGATTCTCGAAATTAAAGTGAATTCGAGTCGAATTCAAATAGAGGATTGGTGAAAGTAGCTTTAAATGCTTCGTGAACAAGGTGATTAACATTCTCTATTGGATTGTTAGGGTGAGAAGTGAGTGAACGATCATTATAAAGGAGACTTTCAATTTCTCCCATTGGATTTGAAATTAAAGAGATCATCATCACTTTCGGATGAAAGTGGAATGAAATCGAATGATCTTTTGAACACTCAAGAGGGAAGGATATCACATATGCTCAAAGTTCCTCGTGACTCTCTCGGGATTGGGACAAGGTTCTCAACACTAGACTTTATGAATTCGTCCGATTCCTTTTCGTGAACAAAGGTCAAGATGCTCGTCCCCCATGTTTAGAGAGTGAGTGTGAACCTCGGGTGTGATAGCGGTTGTTTGAGAATGAATCTCAATCATTGAATATCCACCGATGAATTTGATGAATCTTCAGTGTATCATCATCATCACTATCATCGTGAATAAAGCGAATCTAGAGCTAGATCCGGTCGCTTTTTGTTTGCAATTGATTCCCTAATAGATTTTTCAAAAGCAATTTGGGAATTTATTTTAGCACTTGCTCTTCACCTAACAAAACTTCCATGGATTTCTCATGAGAGTTTTGAAATGACATAGCCGACTCCTCCTTAAGTTCTTTTAATAACCCGCACCCTTCAAGAAAAGTCTTTGTAGTTTCATGAGGAGTTGCTTGAATCTTTTGCACGTGGAGGTTGGTCTTGAAATGATGTGTCAAAATTGTCACAAGGAAATGGATTCTGTTTGACAATCGAGCTGAAATGGGGACCTCCACAGTTCTCACAACAAGAAAGCTGTGATCCCGGATTGGTGAATCATATGGATATTGGTCATACCCAAAGTTCGAACATCACCGAAAACTGCTCATAAACAATCGTGTTTCGATTGACATTCAAATCCTTGGTGAGGACCTCCACAAAATTCACAGCAGTATTGTTGATTATATGAAGATATGTCGGCCGTGGTGGGTAATTAGAAAAATTTAAGGGTCGTTAAATGAGTTCGGACTAGGATCATAATCAAATGAATTCCTCGAACCACAAAATAAACAACTCCGCTCAATATCATTACCACACTGTACACACGTACACAAATGACATGGTGAACCATAAAGAGGCTCACCACAACCGACACAAGGAATAAACGATTCTATTTGAGAGTTATGAGAAAGAATCGGTTCATTCAAAGAGTCAACAAAACCAACATGGTGATCTCGAATGACTATTTAGACTCAAAGAACATTTTGAAAAATCCGGAGGTGGGACAAGTAGTGTGCTCTGAGAGCTAGCAATTTCCACCACTTCCGTTATGGACTCCGTTTTGGTTCTTGATAAACGTGAAGATTAGGTAAGTCATTCTTGCTAGTCACCGGATCAATTTCGCATGTTTGCTTTAACCGTAAATCGTGAAAGTTTATTATCAATTCTAGACGACTTAGGAGCAATCGAGGATTAGATCTTTGGAGAACCATAGGTTGGACGATTTAGCACCTTCATTATCATATGAAAGTACCGGTCCTTTGTCACCCGGTTTTCTTTCCATTTCCACTGAAAGGAATTAATGGATCTTCACGAACAACACGAATTCTAGATATTTGTGATAAAGTCCAAGCTTTTCGACTTTGTCCCGAATCTGTTCTCGAGAGATTCCATGAGAATAGAAGAAGTTTAGAATCAAATGTATAGAGGTTAAGGGATAAAGAATCAAAAAGGGTAGGAGGTTAAAGATGAATGTTTTGGATTTTTGAAAACATGCCATAAAAACAAAGAATGAAAATATTTTTGGTTTTTTTTTTTTTGTGTTTGTTGAAAACTTGAATAAAAAATGTTTTTGGTGTTGTTAACACTTTAGGAAAAGTGTTAATGAACTTTTGGTTTTGAAAACTTTCTGAAAACTGCTTACAAACGATGGTATATGTGCAAGTGCAGGTCCGGAAATGCTTAAAACACGCTTACACCTCCCGCGAAGGCGCTTAAAATTTGATTGCGTCCAAAACAGTCAAGTCTAACAGACTTAAAACAATTTTAAACACAAATGCAATTAAGATCGAGGAATATAGGGATTCACAGGTCGTTAAGTCCCACGGAGGATGAATTGGTGTTAAAACACTTCAGATGATAGAATGATCACTAAGGATAGTGATCGGTAAGGTTTTGGATTGAATAATACACTCTTGAAAAGATAATAAATAAAAGCGACTTAAATGCAAATTAAAAGATTAAAAGTTAAAATCTATTAAATAAACGCTATCACTATTTTACGGATCGATGAACGTTTATGTGATTTTATAAAATAAAATAACTTAAATAAACTATATTAACTAAAACGTAAACTCAAATTACTTAAAAACGTTATTTAAAACGGAAACGAGCGTTATTTACGAAAATGGTATTGGGCGCAAGCAAAACGTAAATTTTAAGAAATAAAAGGCCTACAAGTGTAAAACTAATTTTCTTACAAAATATATGATAAAAGAAAATTTTAGGAAAAGAATTATATTTTTTGACTTTTATATTTTTATTATGATTTAAATAAGTTTTACACTAATTAAATGTTTAAAATACTAAAACTTATTGGAAAATCAAACTTTTATAGAAAATACTTTGATTATCACTGGTCCTAGGAAAAATAAGAAAGCTAGGTGTTGCTTTTGAAAATAAGCACGAAATAAGCCAAGAATGGCTTATAAGCAAACCGCCAAGTCCCCTTATATATTAAATGTTGCAAGGTTTGACAAGAAAGACCCAAGGCGCTTTATGGCATACTGTGTACACACTAACATCCTCTTGAGGGAGAGGTCTCGAGTTCGACCCCGCCTCCCTTTTTGCAAAACATTTTATTTTTCAATTTTTCTTTTGCAACTTATTAAACTACTTAAAATAAGCACTTTTTCTAACTATGACTTTTATGAAAATCACCGATAAGCTCGGTTTAAGCTAATGATCTTAATAAAGGGCTTAATTTTGAAATAAGCACAAGGCTTAAGCCATTTGGCTTATAAGCTAGAAAATAAGCAATTGAAGACCGGAAATAAGCTAAGCGGTTTATAATGAGCTAATGTTACAAATGAAAAAGCTAAATGACTTGAAAATAAGCACAAAAACAAGCTAAATAAGCAATAATCTGTCTGCTTTACGAGTCTTTGTGTAGTTACTAGGCGACTTTGAGCTTATTTTTAAGCACTTAAATAAGTTAGAAATTGTAAATAAATACTGGAAATAACAAGTATACTAGCTGAGCTTTCCAAAAAGCTAAGTTACAAGGATTAGCTTACACTAATAAGCTCTTGAGGAGCTTATGTAAAACTGATGAAAACACTGACTAGTTATTAAACTTAATGAAATGGGACAATTGAAAAGCTCTAAGCAGACCCATTAAATAAGCTAGAGATGGAAAAACCAAACTTGGATCCTTGAGACAGCTATGTGAGCTTTTCAAAAAGCTAAGTTTCACAGAATTAAGCTAACTAATGAGCTTGTGAGAGCTTATGAAGTAGGGTACCAAAATCTGTGCACAGGGCATATCATGCCTGTTTAAAAGCTGATTAAAAGCTTCTTAGAGCTTAATAAAAGTAAAACAAAACTGATATTAGTAAAATAGACCAACTCATCTTGCAAATGTCCAAATCTCATTGAATATGATCCAGAATTGAACACATGAGACTTTAACAAATTTTTGCAAAAACCTACCTTTCCAAATTTTGACTTTTGAAAACAAAAATGGATGTTTGACTTTCTTGAACTTTGGTTTGATTTTAATGACTGAATAAGTTATAATAAGCTAGGAAAAGATTATCTAAAGCTTAACCAACAACTTTTAAACTTGTAAAATGATTTTTGCAACTCAAAATTCCCAACAGTGAACTGTTGGGAAGTTTGCAAGTTACTTTGACTTTTTACTTAATAAGGACAGGATTTTATGCTATTATTGAGCTATATTATACTAAAGTGACACATAACAATAATAATTATTAACAATAATGATCTCTAAAGCGCTTAAATAAGCAAATCCAAACACTAGCTTGTAAAACTGAATTGGAAATTTTCAAAGAGAAACACTGATTTAAACCATGCAACTGATAACAAATCTTATAATATCCTTAAATAACACTAAAGAAACATAGATCAATAACAGTAACAACATGAAACAGTGAAATACCAAGATTGATCAACAAGCTTACAATTTGGTTTTCAAGGTAAAACTGATGACTTAAGCTCGGAGATCACACATATTGCTTCCCATGAAGCTTTAAACCCACAAGCAATCCAAATTCCAACTCGCACCGCCTTTCATCCTCATTTCTATATCTTTTAATTTTTCACTATTTATTTGGGATTTTGAGAATTTTGAGTCTTTAATGTAAACTGCTAAACCGATTTTTATGATTAGTAGCCTTATAAAAGCTTATTAGGGACTTAAATGAGTCTAAACAACCAACAAACAACAACTTTTCATAACATTAAAGACAAGATGAGATTTCAACTAAAAAAATTGCATAAAACTGATTTTAATGAGGAACCTGAAATTAAGATTGATTGAAGATAAAATTATCTTGAAAGAAGAGATTACAAGCTTTTTAACTAAAAATTACAACTAAAAGTTGAAATTACACTAAGTCGACATTACTAAAACTAAAACTAAAACTACTTGTCTTCTAAACCGCACTGCTTGTATATAAAGCTCTTTTCCCACTGGTCGACCTCTGGTCATTTCCACTGATTGCACCTTTGATTTCATCCTCATCGTCCATGTGTCGGTTTTATGGGAAAAGTCTTATGAGCGAGTTATTGCATTTAATGGGATATGGGTTGGTTTGCAAGGTGGAGGGAGTGGGTAGGGATCCGTAAGGTGGAAAGGGTGAGGTGGAAAGTGGTGGCTACAGGTGGTGAAGGATGTATGGTAGCAGGTGTGTGGGAGAAAGGGGATAACAGGTGGGCGGGTGTTTTATTTTTTTAAAAAGTGGGTCGGGTTTGATTTTGGGCTTGGGAGATTGGGCCACCGGGTTAAGTGTTTAATAACACCAGGTCCATTTGGTTAAGTTATAATCACAAGGACCTAAAGTGCAAATCGCCAAAGTTAAAGGGTGTTCTTGAACATTTTCAAAAGCTCTCACAAGGGTCAAACCTGCCAAGTAAGAATAGTACAAGGATCATTTGAATAAAATTCCATTTTTTAAATGTCCAAGGACTAAAACTGCCAATTTAGTAACTATAAGGACCAAACTTGTAATTTTCTCCAAAGTTTATCATGAAGGACCAATATTGCCATTTATAAATAGTATAAGGTTTATTTTGATTATTTTCTTATTTTTAAAACCTTAGGGACTAATTTTGACACTTTTGCAAAGTTGAGGGACCAAAGTTGTAAATTTGTGATTTTTAAACTTTGAAGGTTTATTTTAACAACTTTTGAATCCCAAGGACCTAAAATGATATTTTACAAGTTTTGAATTACCAGGACTAGATTTGACAACTTTTGTAACTTGGGGACTAAAGCGCCAATTATGCAAACTTAATACGTTTTTCACCGATTTTGATGTTTTGCATTTAAAACATATAAAACACTTGTTTGTGATATTTTTATCATTTTGAAGCATTACTGAGTGTTTTTAGATGTTTTTGGCATTCTTACAGTATAAAAATGATGAGTATTTAGACACTCATCAATATGACATAATGTTTTCCTAACATATCTTGAGCTATCATTAATTCTGAAAGTTGCTTTTAACTTTTTGAGTACAAAGTGTTAGATATATATGTCTGTAGGTGTCAAATCTTCTCCATCATTGTAGCTTTTTACCGAATCTTCATTCGATTTGATTAAATTTCGTATTAACAAGAATGTAAATGAGAAAAGGCTTCATTAAGTGAAGGAAGAATGGAAAGAACTCACAAGACAGTGTAAGTGAGAGTGGAGAAAGTTTATGTATAAAATTGTAATTAATTAATTAAGTATTTAGATTGCATTGCATTTTATAAATATAGGTATTTTAATTACATAAATTATCAAAAAATTATAATTTTATAAGTTTTTAAGCAAAAACAAAGTTTGACAATTTCGTTATTGAGAAATAAAGTTAGAAACGATAATTAGCAAATACGATTTCATTAGATTCCAATCAATTGAAAATCATTTCTCAACATACAAATGTGATTACATGTCATTTGATTCTCAACAACGACTTTCCATATTTCGATAGTTCTTTGGAGCGATAATTATAAGTGGCCCGCAAATACACGAATACATACACAATCACCCATGCATCCTAGCTTGATGCCATGTTTTTTGAAAACGAAATGAAAGTTAAATGCCCTCTTGATAAGGTTAAAGTTACTTATATGTAGTAATGTACTATCATTTACTTAGTGAAATGATTGCACGATGAACATAATATTTTTAGGTTTCAAATAAGTAGCTCTTTGGGATGCGTATGCATGGGCGACAAAGGGAGGTCACAAAGGTCACGTACCTATCTAGGGAAAAAAATTGTACTGTAATTTTTTTTTAAATATATAGATTTTTTTTGTAATTTGCCGCCCTTCCCCCCCCCCCCCACCAATTTATTGTGTATTTTCTAAAAATTATTAAAATATCACCCTTAAGCAAAAATTTCTAGCTCCGCCCTTGTGTGTATGCACAATCGTTTAGGTTGCCTGCTACATATGATTATATTTCTTTAAACAATGTTTTGAAGAATGTCAATTTTAGAAAAATGTAATCATTATTATTTTATCTTTGTTAGTTATAACTAATTTATTTATGCTTTTGATAATGTTGTAATAATAATTTTAAGTAAACGTAATATAGTAAATTGGATCAATTTTTTTTAATTGTTTTTAGCACTAAACAATTAATTCTGCAAACAAATGGTAAAATATATTCAGTTGGGTTGGATGCTTTTTTTTACATAAAGATGAAATGAGTTTTTAAAAATTTCTCCACTTTGCATTTGCCAAGTCCTTAATACATGAAATTTGAGACTTTTTTATATCATGCAATATTTCATATTTCGAATAAAGAATATTAGTTTGCTTTTTCGTATATGGTTCCTTAAGTAATTTTTCATCTTAATATGTTATATTTGAAAATTGGAATGATTAATAATTTAAGGTCCTTAAAAGACAGTGTGCTTTTTATTAAGAGTTATGATAAATAGGCCTACTAACTAGACATATAAATAGATCTAACTCATTTACATATTCAATTTTTAAAATACATAATTTCTCTCCTCATATTCACCAATCATTTAAAAAATACACCAATCACATTTGTAGATCTCTTTTTAGGTCCACTACTTAGGCCTACAAATCATTTTTCTTTTATTAATATTAGTTTGTTACGACCTTTTTTCTTGCAAGTGACACTGACGTTTGGTGCTCTAACATGATTGGTGCTTCGTTTACATTATATTGTTAATAACTTAAGGTCTTTAAAAGTTATTGTGCTCTTTATTAATACTAAGCGAGTATCCGTGCATAGCAATGGAATTTTAAACGATAAATAATTATAGTTGCAATATTGTGGTTAAATGTTTCGTGTAACGTTTATATATAAAACGTGAAATAATCAAAATGAAATTGCTAAAGTAAAAGAAGTGCATGTTGTTTATATATTTAAGAATAATATGATTTTTCTAGAAACAAGTATTCTCACTCACTGATTTGTGTTAAAGCTCATGCATGTGTTTTGAAACTTTAGAAAGTATTCACATTGATTTTGAAACTATGTATTAGCTATTTGTGTTAAGGTCCATGCGTGTGTTTTGATACAAGAAGACCAAGAACATTAAGTTTGTGCTAACTTGCCATTTATAAAAAGAGGTATAATATGGAAAGAACATTACTCAAAGAGTAAGAAACTTTAAGGCTAGGCATAGTAGTGACCCTCAGCGACCCTTATTTTTCATGTCAATTCAGCTTTCTCTCTCCTATGGCATACATGTAACCTTTTAGGCACAGTAAGACGACATACACTACAAAAAAACATACGTCACAAAAATACATTTTAATTAATTAATTCACATACACAAACAATCACAAGTACTTGGTCGAGTTCTCGACCTTGGTCTCCAATAAAGCACTCGCCGACCCTCAGCGACCCACAAGGCACAACAACGACGACCCTCATCGACCCACAAGGACCTCTTGTTCTACCTTGATATTGCGGGTAGCTTAAGGAATTAAAGGATGTGATGTATGCTTTATAAGTAGTTAAGATTGGTTTGTTACGACCTTTTGTAATTGTGCTCTCGGGCCTTACTTATTGATGACCGATCTACATTCTCGGTGATGACATTGAATGTTTTGAGGACATTGGGCGCCAAGATTGCTTAGCGCTTGGTTTCATTTCGCGTGGCTTGGGGTATAATGGTTCGGAGAGATTGACGAGCACCTCACACTGCCATGCCAACCACAATATTTGAATCAATTTTGGGGTGATCTTTGACCAGTCGGTGCAGCGGGAATGTGATATTGAATGAAAGTCAATCGAAGAGTCAAGTGATGCAAGTAACACTGACAATTGGTGCTCTAACATGATTGGTGCTTCGTTGGCATCAGTTGTTAACTTTAACTGTTTATTAGATTGTACTTTTGGCAAGATAACATTATCGTGAAAGATACTCTACTAACTCTACTTGCTTCATGGGAATAAGTTCGGGGATTAAGTTTGAGTGGCTAGAAGAAGAAGGGATTATACTACCTCTGCAACACATCACAGAGTTGTAGCATTCGCTAAAAGCGTTAATAGTAGGAGTGCTTATTTCAGCCAACGATAAACTAATAAGTCAAAAAGGCAAAACCAAGCAGATTTTTTATTTATTTAAGATCAAGTGAAATTTTTTTATTTGAATGACGACTCTTTTTGTGGGACTATGAAGATTAGCTGCAATACTCTTGCATAAATTACTTAGAATATGTGTTTGGTTATACATATGTTTGATTTGTACAAATTTTATATTTTCAATTGCATATTTATGTGCTTATATCTAATGACTAATTGTATACATATCATTATCTATCTTTTTTCCTTTTTTAAAATACTCGTAAATTTCACGGGTCTTTTAGCTAGTTATATATATAGGGATGCATTCATGTGAGAACATGAAATATGGTAAGAATGTGAAAACTAATCATAGCTACTCATTTTATCATTCTTTAGCTTTGATCTAATAGCTAATATTAGTTAACCAACTTTTTAAAAAGAAATTCAAAAAAAATTGAAAAATTTCCGAAAACATTTCAAAAAAATTTTGAAAAATTTCGAAAACTTTTTTTTGAAAAAAAAATCCGAAATTTTTTTCTGAAATTTTTTTTTGAATTTTTTTTTCCAAATTTTTTTTTTCCGAAAATTTTTTCCCGATTTTCTTTTTCGTTACATGTGAAAAAAATCTCTTATACTATGACGAATTTCGTCACATGTGAAATTTTTCGAAAACATAATCTAAAATTTTCTGTCACATATGAATTTAATTTAACATGTGACAATTTTTTTCTCAAAACTCTAATACTATCACGAATTTCGTCACATATGAAATTTTTCGAAAACAGAATCTTCACATGTGATGAAAAAAACTCTAATACTGTGAGGAATTTTGTCACATGTGAAATTTTTCAAAAATAGAATCTGCACATGTGACGAAACAAACTCTAATACTATGACGAATTTCGTCACATGTATAATTTTTCGCAAATAGAATCTCCACATGTGATGAAAGAAATTTCGACGACTTTCGAAAAAAAAAAATCAAAATTTATTTTTTCGAAAAAATTTTCAATTTTTTTTTCGTAAAAATTTTCGAAAAAATCTTCACATGTGACGAAAAAACTCTAATACTATGACGAATTTCGTCACATGTGAAATTTTTCGCAAATAGAATCTTCACATGTGACGAAAAATAATTCAAAAACCAAAAAATTCCAAAAAAAAAATTTCGAAAATTTTTTTCAAAATTTTTTTTTGAAATAAATTTACAAAAAAAAAATTCGAAAAAATTTCTCAAAATTTTTATTTCAAAATTCTTTTTCAAAAAATTTGTCTTTTCCAAAAAAAATTTCAAAAAATTTTTTTTCAAAATTTTTTTTTCAAAAATTGTTTTTCAATTTTTTTTTTCAAAAATTATTTTTTCGAAAAAAAATTTCAAAACATTTTTTTTCGAAAAATGTTTTCAAAAAAAAATTTTTAATTTATTTTTTTCAAACTAAAATTTTTCAAAAAATATTTTTTTGAAAATTTTTTGAAAAATTGGTTAACTAATATTAGCCATTATATCAATGCTAAAGAAGGATAAAATTAGTGGCTAGGATTGCTTCTCGCGTTCTCACCAAAATAAGGTTTCTTATTTGAACGCTTCACTATATGTATATAGGATAGGGATCCTCTCATGTTCATTTGAGCATGCGAGGTAATGTTATGCTTTTTGTGATTGTATTTTTAAATTAAAATAAATTAAATGTTTGCAATAATGACAATGTACAATCACAAGAAGCATAACATTATATATCCGAATTTTGATGACTGGACATAAATTGCTTAGATGGCATTACGTGGCATTGACTTGGTAAAACGTGGCAATGACGTGGCATTACGTGGCATTTCGGGTAATTAATGACATCATATGCATCTTGTTTTATATATATATATATATTGAAGCAGACCAAGATGCGGTGCAGGCATCTTGGATCTACTATTTTTGCGATGAGTAAACGTTTTCAATTTAAGTATTTCTTAATTAGCATGTCGCAAATATTTTTTAACGTATTAGATATATGTTTTGCAAAAGTAGAACGTCTAAATTGGTAGTTATAAGGTTAGCGAGCTTTTCTTATAAACAATTATATCAAGATATACCATTATTAGAGGAGGTTACTATATGGTTTAAATGAGACTTAAATTTTCAAATTGTACATAATTTTTTATTTTTTTTGTAATAATGTTTTTTATCTTAAAGTTTTAAGACTTACTTTTATAAAAATTCCCAAATATTTTATAATGTATTTAAATAAAACAATATAGGCATTTAATTAAAAAATCATCCAAAACAACCTTATATCATTTGATTAAAAAAATCACCCCGACCAAAAATTTGCTAAATTTCAGTTTATAGCAAATTTACTATAAACATGCTCATACCAATCATAAAACTTTGGAATGCTAGTCCATTATCACTACATAAAATCATATGGCCCAAAATTATGTAGTGTAAAATCTAGTCCAACAAAGATTAACCTAATCACCCTCCATATAACTCACCCTAGAAATACTCACACAGCAACCCTAATTTCATTTTACAAGCAGCCACACATCCTTAGAAAGATATTGCAGTCACCAACACCACTTCATTAATACAAACTTACATCACACAATGAAAACACCTCCTTCTGTATATCACCACAAAAAACACGAACTTCAAAAGAAACACATCTACTTTCATTCTTACTCTTATTGCAGCTCGAAACAAATCACACAAACAATCTTGTTTTCATGCTGCAATAAAACCGAATCACTAATAACAAAAACAATATCTTGTGTTCTTCTTTCACGACTACAAGATCAATTATAAGATCTCGGGTAGGTTTTTATGCTTTTGTTTTTCGTTTTTATAGATCTTTGATGAGTGTGAAAAGATCTTTAAAGATCTGTTCATGAAACGAAAATACACTTTGAGATCTCTTTGATGTTATTCATATATGTTTCGTGTGATGAGGAGTGAAGTGAGGTTGTTTCTATTTCGTTTTTACTAAACAAAGATCAATGATGGGCTTGTGTGTATAGATATTTTAAAGATCATTTGACTCCTGAGATCTTGTTTAGTATTTTGAGTCTTGACTGTTTGACCGACGGGGAGTGATCTTGGGTTCTAGATATTGTTGGCTGTTGGTTGTTGATGTGGTTCGAACCACTGGATGTTGTTTGATGTTCTTTCTCTTTTTTCATTTGACTTTGACTAATGATGGCTTATGGGTCTGAGGTCAAAACTGAGGTAATGGATACTCCAAGGTAATTTGTTATCACCGACCACAATAAAACTAATTTTGATTCAGCTTTAATCCGAGGAGCAAAGCTTCTTTCTACTATAGGTAAGATGAGAGAAGAATTATCTACTTCTATATGTGTTTTTTTTATCAGGGCTGATAAAAAGAAGAGTGTTTGCGTTTGAGATTTTAGGTTGGATTATATACAAGTCTGATTGAATTGGACGGTATACTGTTACAAGTCGACATTTAATGGCATGTATAAATTTTTGACTGTATAATTGGAATATAAATATTTGAAAGGCTGTTACAAAGTTTTTGAAGAGCTGTTATTTTTTATTTATGAATATTGTGATAGAAGCTATATGGTGAATAACATTGACTAACGACTTTTAAATTCCTATTAAAGAAATGTTTTGGTTTTAATAA
Source organism: Chrysanthemum lavandulifolium (assembly GCA_022545495.1). Classification (NCBI taxonomy): domain Eukaryota; kingdom Viridiplantae; phylum Streptophyta; class Magnoliopsida; order Asterales; family Asteraceae; genus Chrysanthemum; species Chrysanthemum lavandulifolium. The sequence goes on from CM040242.1 coordinate 163,767,339, forward strand.
TTTTAAACTTTTTTATTAGAAAGTCTAAACTCTTTATAAAGTTATATAGATATATATATATATATATATATATATATATATATATATATATATATATATATATATATATATATATATATATATATATATATATATATATATATATATATATATATATATATGAAAGGGATCGAAAGAAGAAAAAGCTAAAATGAGAAGAATAAAAAGATTTACAACCCATTTCAGAGAGAGAGAGAGAGAGATGAGAGAGAGAGGGGAGAGGGAGAGAGATTGGATCGTTTTAAAAGTTGATCTTAAAAAAATGAGAAAATAATCTCAACCATTAGATCACCCTCTTCTCTCTTTTTTCACACCAAACCACAGGACCTAATGTATTTTCCTTCATTCTTTAAGGAGGTTTGTAAATTCGACCCTACCCCAAATTCAGGGAAAAAAATTCATGAAGAAAAAAAAATTGGGGCAAAAAAATTTTTTTGGGCAAAAATTTTCCAGTCAAATTTCATAATCAAGTGATGCTCCTTTTGTTTTGGTGCAGATCACAATTATAAAATAGTTATAACTATGATGCACCAAATTTTATAACCGAGATGCACCTCAACGATGGTTAGTTAATATGCTCCTATAACATTGCAATAACTTAGTATACTATGTTCTTTAAGGGGCATTAGTAGTACAACAAGAGACGGAGCCATGGTAGTGTCGCATCTCTTTGTTATAGCATGCTTTTTCATTGGGATAACGCAACAGGATATTAACCATCGTGAATTGATGAAAAGTAAAACAAAATGACTCGAAACATGTTAGGATAATTGATTTAATTGTATATTAACCATGTGATTAATAAAATAAGCGTGTTGAATCGGTTGAAAATCTCTTTATACACAAAGGTTGAGGTTATAATTCAAAACTTTTAAAATAAGTTAATAACATATCGCGATTTGATCGCTTTTTATTTTGGTGAATCATGCTAAAAAAGTAGTTATAACTATGATGCACCAATTTTTAAAACCGATATGCACCCTACGATGGTTACCTAATATGCTCCTATAACATTACATTAATTTAGTGTACTAGGCTCTTTAAGGGTCATTAGTTGTACAACGAGGGACAGAGCCATGGTAGCCATTAGTTGTATAACAGATGTTGAGGTATTGAATTTAGCCGCATCTCTTCGGTGGTGCCCATAGATCGCATAGTTTCAAGGTCAGGAAAAGGGTCCTTGTGAGCTGTTATGGTGGCAAGGCATGTTGATTGCATATGTGACAATGTCATCAGACATAAATGAACCAAGATCATTTAATAGAGTAACAATAGATTCTATTTTATGATAATAAGCATCGGCACTAAGATTGCCCATTTTCAATTACACGTAACTCACCTTTTAAAGCAAAAGTTCGTGTACGTTTGTTGTCGAGAAATTTTTTATCAACTTGTTCCCAAGCATCATTAGTAGTGGGAGGGTTTGCTTTGATTAGTCCTACCTTGAAGAGTGGAAGCGAGGATTAAAAATATCCATGACTTCAAGATGGATTCGGCAGTTAGCCATTTGTCCATTGGTGGAGAGGATGTAGAAGAGCTTGCGGTATCACCTTGGATGTGTTTAGGACACCAAAGTTGTTACAACAGATCTTGAAAAAGTAGCACCAACACAAATATTTTAATTCATCTATGTCAAGTTTAATAGGTACCAAGTTATTGATGTTGTGAACGACATAAAGTTTTTCAACGAAGGTGAGGGTAGGAGGTGGTGGAGGTTGATCATCTTTGGTCATTATGAGGGGGATGATTGATCAGAGGCGCGACAAAAAAGAGGGAGGTGGAAGAGGCGATGAAGTTATTAGGGTTAGATATTTTAGGAGAGGATCAATTTAAGCTGATACCATGTAAACCGTATATTCATTGATTGATACATGATCACAATAGAGGGTATAAATAATATGCTAATGGGTCAATAATACAAATACAGCCAAGACTAATTACTATCGGGCTAGACCCATAATTGATCCGCTAACATAAATTTTCTGGAGAGTTGTTGAAACTTCGAGCCTCCCCTTTAGCCGAAATATACCTTTGTTAGTTATAGTATTCGTTAGTTATAGTAGTTTGAACTTGTTTTCTATCTTGTGTAGACAACACTCCAACATACGTAATCCAACTGAATCTTTTGATTAATCATGGCTTTATATATGGTGATGGTTCTTGTTTTGTTTTCGAAATGTGCTTATGTGTTGAAATATAATAACTAGGAATATGAATGCATGTGTACATATCATAAAGGGTTTAAACCATCGAATATACGTGTACTTCTTAAAAAATTTCATTATAATATGTGTTTTAACAAAACTATCTGTTTATATGTGAACTTTCGGTTTTATTTTAACATGGCCATTTATCTACCGGCTATCGGTTAAACCGGAAAGAATTTACATTTTTGTGTTCTTTTTGTCCCACGTTACTTAAACTCAAATCCAAACACCTATGCCTTGTTCCAAACACATCTTCTTCAACATCTATCACCACCATCAACCCACCATCCACACCCTCACCCCCAACCACCACCACCCCAACCCCGCTGCCACCCTTTTTTAATTAAGCTGTAAATAATCTTCAACAAGCAAGGGTGGCTCAAGGGTAAGGAAATTAAAGCAAGAGCTTTAGGCCCCGTAATTGTTTAGGCCCCTAATCTTTTAATGCCCCGTATATACATATAGTTGGTATCTTTGAAACTTTAACATTTTAAGGCTTTTGATTTACTAAATCTACTGAAGTAACGAAGGACTGTGAGCCTCATTTATTTAATTATTATTTTTTAGGCCTACGACTAAAGGAGACTAAACTCACTACTCGAGCTTAAGAAATATATGGATAAAAGTTAATTTAGTGCTCCAACTTCTAATAGCGTCTAACTAAAACCGTAAAAAAATCAATCTTTTACAAATATTTATAAGCCTTTGGAAGTTCAATTATGTTTATTAAACAAATAAATATGGATAACATTGTATGTTTGTTATGTTGAATGAATGGACACGATTCATTCGTTCATTTGATGTTAGTGAACGTTTGGTAAAACTTGCTCGTTTATGCATGTTTTGTTCATTAATTTTTATGAATAAAAGAGTTAAAAATAAACAAGCAAACATGAGCAGACACAAACGAAATATTGTGTATTTTTTATGCTTGTTTGTTTATGCTCGTTCGATTAATGTATTTATGACCGAACATAGAACATGAACAAGCTTGTTTTCTTAACAAAAAAATATGAACACAATCATCCATTCGGTTAAGCATTCGTGTTAGACAGTTTATTTGATCAAATTTAAACCAATGAAGAAACATCTATCGTATATGGGTCGTTCCGTGATGTTTAAACTCAAACATATGAACAAACACCTATCGTAATTGAAAAGACACCATTTTTAATATCACTTTAGGCCTCTAAACGGCTTAAGTCACTCTTGTCGACAAATTTTCTAGGTTTGTAGGTCGCAGGGTGGTGAGGATGGCAAAGACAATGGTTGTAGGTTACTGGATCATGATCATGGTGGTAACAGGGGGTGGTTATGGATACGTTGATGGTCATGATGGTAGTAGGTGGTGGTCATGATGGTTATGACAAAAACGAATAGTTTCTTTAGTACGTGTATCATAGCGAGATATTTGGAAAAGTACGTGTTTATTATATGGTTTAAACCAATATAAATAATAGTACATAACTACATATAATTTGGTACCTTTTGTCGGTAAAACAAGTTTTTATGTTACGTTTCATATTAGCACGAATCTGTAAGTTTAAGTATTAGAAGAGTAGTTTTCTTTATAACGGGATATCTAGAAAAGCATGTGTATATTGTATAGCTTAATCCCTCTCATAAATCAGAATATTAGAATTTTGTATTATCTTTAATACAAAGGAAACCACAGTTGAGCCGCCCAACGCTAGATATCACCCGTAAGACCCATGGATCTTGTTATATTACGGCTATGTGTTGACACATGAGATTATAGAAAGATTATGCTTATTTTTTCAAAAAATAAACTACCTAAAAATAATATTTGTTTGGCAGGAATAAAGATTATTATTATTATTATTATTTAAATTAAAGTCATGTAAGTTAATGCATGTGACTGAGAGGTGTAATTAGGGGATTTGGGTGGGGGTGGGGGGTGACCACTTCGTTGTCTCCAAAACAACACATTTGTATGACTTCGTTTGTCATCCCACTTTTGTGAGAAGTAGCTCATCTCCACGACCATGTTGTGGAAGGGAAAAAAAGGTAGATATTTAGTGTGTGTGTGTGTGAATATATTATGAGATGTATTTTGTGTAGTAAAAAGTTGATGTGGCACTGATTGCCGCTGATAAATGCGATCACGGTCTTAAGTTTACAAGACTGTGTAATAGGACCCAAAACCAACGCGTTGGTCACCCAAAGAACGCGCCGTCCTTATAATCCTCTCACCCACGCATTTGTGAAAAAAAAAACGAGAATTCAATCTATCGACCGACCGAGTTGGTGAGGCTAAAAACCTACATGTGAAAATATGTTTCGTTTTGGTTTTTATAGGGTATATTTGAGTTTCAGTGAGGGTATGTTTGATTGGTGAAGTTTGTTTTCTTATTACTCCTTGTTGGTATTTGAATGAAAAGGTTATATGGGCATATGGTGTTAAGTTGGTGGTGGTGGTGTTAGTCACTACACCTGTTCTAAGATAGCAAAATAAGTTGACACAAACAACAAGAGTCACAATGTTAGTCCTTATATTGGATTTTCGTTAAATAGTTCCGTTAACTCACACAAACCCACATTCAATTTTAGTCTAAAATCTCTCCTCTCTCCACTCACTCCCTCGTCCATCCACCATCACCACCACTTGAGTCGAACAAAAAAGGCTCCAACCATTATGATTGTTGGCTATAACATAGTAGTTAGCCTACAAAACTGGTTGTGCTATCACATTTGGTAGTGGTGGATATTTCTGCCTTTGCTTTATGGTACGCCTGAGATGGTATTGTGGTTTTTGGAGTCAAATATGGTGGCCGCGACGACCTCATCTGAAATTCCATTTTGTGAATTAATGATGATATTCGAATTTGAGAGAGATTGCATGTACGGTTAAAACCTTAACATCAAACTTTGATATATTAATATTTGTAGCCAAGCTATCCCCCATTAATATTTGGTGTCAAGTTGTTTAACTAACACTACAACCTTATGTCTTATGACCTTAATTTTCTTTACATATCCCCCATAAGAAAAGGGGAAATCTTAGCTGCAAGTTCTTTGCAGCCAACTAGCTGCATTTTTAGTGTTGAAACCTGAATGTAAATGCAATTTTCCATCCAAAGTACTTGATGATGCACCAGCTATATATATTTTCACATCACTGGTCCTTAGTTTCTTTCATAAAAACTTGTAATCTGATAATGAGAGCTTAAATGAAGAATAAAGTAGTGATTTTCATAGTCTAAGATTGGTTTTTTTGGCTGTAGTTGCAGCGAATTGGCTGCATTTTTTGCAGCCAAGTTATCCCCGAAAGAAAATTATTGTATAATGAGTGAGAAAAAGCATTGAAACATCGTGGGGTGTTTGGATTTGTCTATCCACTTGTACATCTTTCTTTTTAGTCTTTTATCGCCGCAGTTTAAAAATTAAAACACACTAAGATTTATGGAATAAATGATGCATTCTTTATGACTATGTCCATTCGTTGAGACATAGATTCACAACTACAGATACGGGTTTCTAATTTTGATTTTCGTTCAAGGGGTTGAAGGGTTTGATTTGAAGCTAATTGATGTAATCTGTGTAGCCTATTAATTTTGAGGTTGCAACAACAAATCTGAATATGTGATTCCTTAGTATTTATATATTTTGATGATTTTTGACCAAACTAAGAAATAAATTGACAAAGACTATTGTACCCTCACGTGCATTGCATACGATGGGCTTTAACAGTGATATTTAACAGAAATCTAAGATATGGATGGATGGTGCGACAAAGCTTCAAAATAAGAATCATCCATGCAAAAAAAGATCAAGAACTGTAGTAGTGATTTCGGTATAACCACAGGGACGAACAGTGTAATTTACTTTTAAATTTATATCTCTCCAAAATAATCAAAATGATAAAAATACAAACATTCTGGACAAACTATAACAATTCAGCATTGGACAGAGATAAAACCAATACAAATCAGCAAGACATAAGACATCAACAATTGAGCACCAACAATTCAGCAGGTAACTTGTTTATTCTTCTGCATAATCAATGATTCTAACTCTCGTTTCAGCCTTTCAATCCTCTGATCTAATGTTTCAGGCTGCGAGTTTGGCTTTACACTCTCTAGTTTCAGGTCTACAACCGATCGAGATAATTCGTTAATTTTGGCTGGATGATCGTGTGGATCAACACTTTCAGGATAATTTGCAGCAGCCTTTTTATCAAGCTTTGAACTCTCCTGCTGCACCGAACTAGCAAGTGGACCGCTTCCTCCAACATGAGGGATGATTCGAGACCTGATAGCAAATGTTTACAACATATATGATAAACCAAATAATAAATGCATAAGATTATTAAAAAAAAAAAAAAAAAAAAAAAGAGTGGGATGTAATGTAATCAAATATGAGTTCAATTAGGCAAACAGATTATACTAAACCTTGATAGGGCGTCAGTATTATCTGCAACAGAATATAAAGCAGCGGCCATTACACTATGCTTTGAACTCTCCTGCTGCACCGAAAGACTAGCAAATGGTGCTGAACCGCTTCTGAGAGACCTGATAGCACATGCTTACGAGATATATGATAAAGCCAAGTAATAAATACTTAAAATTAAATTGTTTGAATAAATAAATAAATAAATAAGAGTGGTATGTAATGTAACTTAATACGAGTCCAATTAAGGAAACAGATTAGGATAAACTCTCTGTACGGCGTTTATATTCTGCTTTGAGCTTTCCTGCTGCACTGGAAGACTAGCAAGTGGTGCTGAACTGCTTCCGCTGATTTGAGACCTGATAGCAAATGTTTACAACATATATGATAAACCAAATAATAAATACATAAAATAAAATTTAAAAAGAAAAGAACAAAAAGGAGTGGAATGTAAGTAACTAAATATGAGTCCATTTAGGGAAACAGATTAGGCTAAACCTCGATAGGCGTTTATATTCTGCTTTGAACTCTCCGGCTGCACGGAAGACTAGCAAATGGTGCTGAACCGCCGGATAATTTGAGACCTGATAGCAAATGTTTACAAGATATATGATAAGCCAAGTAATACATACGTGAAATCAATTAAAAAGAAAAGGAGGGATGTAATGTAACTAGATGCTGAATCCAATTAGAGAAACATATTATAATAAACCTCGATAGGGCGTCACGGACAGAATAGTTAGGTGGAACATGAAGATGGTTGCAGTTGCCATTATTATCTGCAGCAGCAATCAAGGTTTCAAAAAGTTTCTGCTTATTTCTGTCCGGGTCACCAAAGCTGATAGCATCACAAGCTACATTCTTGTCTTTCATCCCTTTTCCTAAAATCTGCACCTCACCTATCTCCTCATATACCGGACTGAAACAGGGACAGACACATAAATTTTAGATTAAAAAGTTGCATTAGTGATCTAATGTAAGTATACATACGTACCCTCCAGCAAACACAACAATCCTTTTTGGCAGATGTTCGCCTAGTTCTTTGCCACTGCAGCCGAACCAAACATCATAAGCAATCACGATCGCCTCTAATAACATCGAATAACCGCCAATGATACTTGAGTAACAACAACAATAAACTTGATCATTATTACAATATATACATAAAAGAGTGAATTATTAATGAATTGAAGAAGCTAATTACCATTAATGACTCTCATGATTTGCCAAATATCTCTGTCAGGGTAAATAAGATGAGTAAGACATCTATTACTCGATCCACATATGCCCACGACAGTTTCGGATGAGACTATAACCAAAAGAAAAAAACGTCAATGAATAATAACAAGCAACGAAACCAATTAAATATCGAATACCTTAAATTTTTCGGTACAATAAAGTCTAATAGCATCAGCTTGTTCCTTAAACATATGTGAGTTATTGCCAGTCATCCATCTACTGGTGTCGATACAGATCATTATAGCCTGCACAAAATTAGTTTCAGTAAAAATTAATTAATGATAACAGAATTGATAAACAGGAAAATCGATCAACAATATACCTCGCCTTCCATGGTGGCTTTTCCTTTTCCTTGGTTTCGTTTTGCCTCTGTTGATATCTGATATATCTGATATATCATATACGTAGTATATATAGAGAGAGATTCATTATAATACAAATAAGCCCCTTCATAAATAAACAAACTAACCAAATAACACCACATTTTTCTCATTTTAGATCATTCATACCCTTTACTTTTCTTTGCCACTTGTGTAGGCAACAACAAACTAACACAAACATTTATTTTATCTGTAGACTTATAGTTATGTTACCAAGTTATTATGCAAGTTTATATAGAAAAGATGATATATTATTAGAAAAGTGGAAGTTATTCATACCTCTTTTAAAATGATTATAATACCTTCATTTTTATTTAAAAAATGCACGGTATATTTGTTGTTTTGAAGTGTTCTATTACGAGGAAAAATTATATTATGAGACAAATTTATTAAAAGAAAAAGAAAATACAAAATAAGTACTTGGATTAGACTAGAAGGGGTAGAAAAAGCTGACAAGTAAAAACATATATACAAAAAGGTACAAATCTGATAAAGTTGTTCAGAAGTGTATTATGGGGAGTAAAGTTATAAAGTTTGACAAAATAAAAGTATTCAAAAACAAACTTTAAAAAGATCATTAGAGGGTTAAAGGGGTAGAGTTAGGATCAAATTAAAATGAAAAATGTGAGAAGAAATCATAACCACATATTTCAGATGTATCTACAAAAATAGATGCATCTCCCTTTAAAATTCTCCCTATTAATTAAAATGTGTGGTTAAAAATCTTTCTTATCATTTTCATTTTAGTTTTTTAAAAGGGTATCGATAACAACTTCCTATTTGAAATTCTACCGCATCATTTTTTAGAAGGGGAACTAAGTATACATTAGTAACCCACTCTAGATTAAAAACTCGATAAATTAATAAACTCTATAAGATAATATATATGTTTTTAGGCACTAGTGCATTAATTTATAGATAAATTAATATCATTTAATTAATTACAGTACTTTTTTTTAATTAATAAATTTAGATATAAGTATTAATGTATAAAATGTACTTACAAAAATAAATTTAGATATAAGTATTAATTTAGTCGACGTCTATCACTCATAACTTCATAACCACTCATGACTTCAGAAAGCACAACCGAGAGCCCAATCATGTCGCCATTTTCTTTGTTTGTTTTAGATTCAATAGAGCCTTTATCTTATAAAAAAAGAAATCGCGTAAAAGTTGCACTCAACTTATACCCAATTTCAATTTAAAGACTTCAACTTTTTATCCCAATTTAGTGTACTCAAACTTTTTTTGATTCAGAATGTAGCTCCACCACGGGTTTCCAAGTCACTTAGCCGGTTACCAAATTTTCCGGTGACCTTTTCCGATGACCCACCACCACCACCGGTCTACACCGGCAGTGATGAGTTCATACAGAAAGACTCCATAGCTCCATACATCATTCTTAATTGTGAGACGACCTGTTTGTAAGTATTCTGGAGATGAATATACCATCGTTCCTATTACCTGATCACGTTATATCTTGTAAATAATTAAATAAAAAAAGTCCAATACGAAATACAAAGAAAAGAAGTTCTAGCTGATATTAATGCTAGGCACTTACTGCTGTTGTGACATGTGAATGTCCTTCTTTAGGACCCAACTGAGCTAATCCAAAATCTGAAAGCTTAGCATTCCATTTGTCGTCTAGAAGGATATTTGACGATTTGAAATCTCTGAAGATAATCTATAAGAACATCAAACCCGTCTATAGTTAGCCATCTATTATAGTAACTAATGCCTATTGTGTACACTCGATATAATACCTGAAGTCCATTCCTTCGTGTAGGTATGCCAAGCCACGAGCAGCATCTTGAGCTATTTTTAATCTCATTGGCCACGTGAGCAGTGTCCCAGATCTATTAGACAAATGATATTCCACACATCTATTAGGCATGTATTCGTATACCAAAAGCCGTTGAATTCCTTTTTCATGATCTTCGAACAATAGCCAACTAGTTTAACAAGATTTGGATGTTGCACGATTCCAAGAACATTCACCTCCGTCACCCACTTCTTGTGCCCCTGTTTGATCACAGATATAGATTGATTAATAACCAGTTGCATTAAAAAGATTTAAACCATAGTACAAAAGCGGACATAAATGAACCTGAAATCCTCTTTTGCCAAGCTGTTTGACAGCCACACTGAAATCTTTAGCTGAATTTCGCTGACTCTTAATGGTGCCCGTGTAGACAGGTGGTGGTGGTGGGTCATCGGAAAGGTCGCCGGAAAATTTGGTAACCCAAGTGACTTGAAACCTCTAGCTGGTCTTACATCGAATCAAAAAAGTTTGAGACACTAAATTGGGATAAAAAGTTGAAGACTTTAAATTGAAATCGGAGACAAGTTGAAGACACTTTTTTATGCGATTTTTTCTAAAAAATATAGCTTGTTTACCTTTAGTTTTGCCGTTAATATAAATTAACGGAGTTAACAGGATTAATCGAGTCATGGTACTAAAGTAACTAGATTTATAAAATTATTAGCATGAGGTATTATGAGATATGAAATGATTGGGACCTAAATGTATGACTAAATTTATGCCTAAAGTGATGTGGAAGTGTTTTATTAGTTTGTGAAGTAGTAGATCTAACTAATAGAGTGATGTCACATAAGATTAGGCGATGTATTTAGCTCTCACGAAAGTTAGGCGTACAATCAATGCCTTAGATATATACTTTCAATATAGGAATGTCTACCGTCGCCCCAAGGCGTTGGTTAAGATTGTTTTGTTGTGGTTTTAATAACTATTCGGTGGGTCCTCGTCCAAATATGTAATTTTGTGTCAATTAAAAGGACCATTTATGTAATTAAACCCACAAAAGATAATCTTAACCAACGCCTTAGAAAGACGTTAGACATTCCCTTCAATATATAATTTGGCCTTTTGCTTAAAAGTTCCATAATAGTGAGATGTCTTTAAGTTAATAAGCCAACAAATAAGTTAAAGACAAACAACTAGGCACATACTTCAGTCATTTCTTGGTTTGTCAGTAATTAGTTTGTTGACATTGTAATCAGTAAACTGTATTCACCAATCACCATTCCCAACTACTTGACCACTATTAGGGTCCGTTTGGTTTGGAATGAGACATACTTGTTTGGTTTGTTTTGTTTTGTGGGTCCTAGAATGAAATGGGTATATCATACCATAGATTCATTACACACCAATTCAGTGTCTATGAAATCCATTCCGTGCTTTCTTTTTCCACTACAAAATTCAAATATCTATACACTTTTTCATACCATATTTTATCAACCAAACATAAACAATCGTAATGATACACTTTTTATACCCATTATCATTCCACATCATTCCAAACCATACCCATTGTCATTCCTAAGAACAAACCAAACGGGCCTTTAATTGGGGAGGAGGTCTTGACTTCAAATCCATAGGGTTTGAATGAAGGATTTTCCTTCAATGTATCCTTTAATTAAGGGGTTTCCAGAATCCTGTGTTCGAATCTTGGTGAGCCCGCTGATTAATGTCGTGCTTTGGGATTAGTACCGGGTTTGTCGCAATTTAAAATGCCGCCGAGGAGCCTCTAAGCATACCGATTGCATAACGTAGGAGTGTTGCTCCCGCTATCAAACCGCGACACAAGACTTTATAAGAAATTCAACTTTAAAAAAAAAAAAAAAACTGCTTGACCACTACAAGTCATCTTTAAACACAGTCTACTATGACATAATACTATAAAGCTCACCTTCCCAATCCTAAAAGTTCATTATTCCTATTCAAGGTAACAACCCTTTTCTTCATCATTACTAATATACAACACAATGATTAGATGTAACCCTTCATTATCTTTGTCATTCAATCATCATTCATATTTGTTTAATACCGCATTTGAACATAACCCATTACTTATTTCATCACCAAAATGTACTTGTTGTTGTTGTTGTTGTTGCTATTGTTATGCTGCTAATACTTCACTAAGTAATAAATTAAGCACCATAAATCCTAGGTTTATATGTAGTCAGTTGTCATTTAGTAAAAGGGTAGTGTTTTATGGAAATACTTTTGGGAGTTCAGCTTTTAATGTTCTTGATAGAAGCTATTATTATAAAAAGATTAGTGATGTTATGGAAAGAAGCAAATATGGGAAAAAGGGTTTTGTGCAAAAGAGGAAAAAACAGATTTTGAGTTGTAATGCAAGTGATGGTTATGTCGATGATGTCGAAGTTATGCTTAGTTTATTAACCAATGAAGTGGATTTGGAGTGTACTGGTTTTAAGGATGGAAAAAAGATTACTAAAAAGCGTACTTGTGGTGATGAAGTGGTAAAAGTTAAGTCTTTAACGAGAAATGAGAATCTTGATTTGAGAAATGAAGGTTCTTGTGGTCGGTTAGAGGGCGACAAAGATTTTGAGGTGGAATGTGGTGGGTATGTGGGTCAAGCGTCTTCAAGGGATAAGAAAGATTTGGGAGAAGATCATAAAGTTTGTATTCACGAAATTGTTGATAATATTGGAAAGCCACCAGAATGTGTTGAGGAACAAGGGAAATTATTGGAGAAAAAGGATACTGTGAAAGGAAATTATGGAGATTTGGTTGGTGTAAGTCAAGATTATAGAAAGAAATCAGAAAAGAAGCTAAATGAAAAGTTTAGTCAGCACGAGTCAAATGTGTCTCTAAATATCGGTGAGGAATGTAGGCAGCATAGTCATGAGGTTGATAAAATCAGTGATGATTCGGGTTCAGACATGAAGTATAAGCGGTTTGCAGATAAAGGTAAAGGTGTTATCGAATTGAATTCTAGCACAGAAAAGAAGTTAAAAGTGATATCAGAAGTGTCGAAATCACAGGAAATCGGCAAGAGAGGGACCCCATCATTGTCTGAAAGTCGTATAAAGAGCTTTGAAGAAAAGTCAACAGAAGTCAAAGATCAAATTAAAGGCAGCAGAGAAGAACACCTTAAAAAGTATGAAAAATCGCCGCAAATAATAGGAATCTCAGATACTCATTTCTCTAACAGGAACGCTGAAGGTGATGCTAAAGTGACAAAAACGAGCATTGAAGGCAATAACTCAGGTCCAGGAATGATATCAGTGGAAGAGGGGTCAAGACCGAAGGGTGGTGGCTCAAGACACTCGTCTCAGGGGTCTAGACCAAAGGGACCGTCTGATGAGATGTGGCACGTGACTGATGCATCTACATCTACTCAAGATCCCTCAGAACCAGATACACAAGATAAAATGTCTGATATAAGTGAAAGTGGTGGCAGGTCGCTATGGACTATTATAGGAGACGTGGTTAGTTTAAATTGGAAATCACCACGTTCTGAATCTCATACTCCAAACTCACGTGGTGCAAAGGCTTCCTCGTATATGTCTGCTAGTAGCGAAAACTGGTTCTCTAGTCACGATCCAGATGATTCCAATGATGAGAATGTGAAAAAACAAATTACAAGAGGGTTAGATTCACCATTGGCCGATGGACCATCAAAAAACATTTCTTTACCCATAATTACAGAATCGCCTTTTCCATTGCCTGCAACCCAAATGACAAAATCTCCTGCAACCAAAAAAACAAAAAACGGTGGTGAGTTAAAGAGAAGGAGACTTGAACCCAAAGCTCAAGTCACGAAACACAACTTTGATGAATGGGAAGAAGCGTATGATATCGAAGCTAAGCAACGAAAAATCGATGAAATGTTTATGACGGAAGCATTGTTGGAAGCTAAAAAAGCTGCTGATGTATGGGAGGTGCCTGTTGGAGCTGTTCTTGTCAAGGATGGTGAAATAATTGCCCGCGGATATAATCTGTAAGTTACTTATTTTTCTTGTGGACTTTAACTTTTTATAAATTAGTGTTGTTCTTATAGTAAATGGCGTATTTTTTAGGGTTGAAGAATTACGAGACTCGACCGCCCATGCTGAGATGATTTGTATCCGAAAGGCTTCAACAAATCTACGTTCATGGAGACTTATGGTAATTCCTGCTCTCAACATTTTTTACTTTTCACGGTTTATGTATTAATATATACCACATCAAGATGTTAATAAGATGGTTTCTTATTTTCTAATTTGCATACCAAATTACTTAAACAGCTGTTCTTGTGAAATCCTTAATTCAAAGTAATTTGCTTGTTCATGTTGAACGGCATTTAGTACAATCATTAACACTTTATATTTTTGTTCTTATTTACGTTAATGTGATTGTTGGTTTCTCTTTGCTTGAAGGATACTACTCTTTATGTAACACTTGAACCATGTCCAATGTGTGCTGGAGCAATCCTTCAAGCCAGAATTGACACTGTTGTTTGGGGAGCCCCGAATAAGCTACTAGGCGCCGATGGCAGTTGGGTCAGGTATGTAACCATTCACAAATAAAGCCAGTTTTTCAAGATTTAGGGGTGTTTGGATGTGTGTTTTGAAAGTGATTATGTGATATCTTATAAACAGATTCAGAGAAGCAGATGTTCTCAAATGTGTGGTTGTAAGTTTCTAAAAAAGAAATCAATAGATAAAACAGCCAAATGTTCTTTTGGTACAAAAAAATATACTTTTTGTGAGATGGAAAGTCTCTCTGACAAGGTCAAAAGAAGTGATACATAAGGCATTCGATTTTAACCTTAGATTAGTTTGTTTTGGTGCGGCTGCTATAGTTACTTAATATATAAATGTAAATCCAAGACCACCCTCGGTTTTCATTTGGGAAGATAGCTTTATATGCTAAAGTACCATCTTCTGCATTTATAATCATGAGTGCGATGAAAGTGTTGTTTTCGTATTTTGACATCTAAGGTCAAATTTGCATTTATCAAATCTATAGATATAATGGAATACGTAGATTCGCTAAAACAGCCTAAATTATTCACCTTTTAAGTGATTTCTTCACGCTTGGTGAATGACATGTTAGCGTTAATTTTTCAGACTATTTTGTGATGGGGATGGGCGAAATGGCTCCCAGCCTACAGATAAGCCACCTGCACCTCAACATCCTTTCCATCCAAATATGGTGGTACGAAGAGGGGTCTTGGCGGCTGAGTGTGCTGAAATTATGCAGAACTTTTTTCGACTAAGACGAAGCAAGAAAAGAGAACCAGAGCCAGTAACTCCTCCTTCATCTATTACCGTTTCACATAATCATCATCAGTCAAACTTCTTCTCTAAGGTGCAACATGCCTTCAAAATCATCTTCTGTTTATAGATGAGATCTTGTTCTTAAAATTTTGAACTTCCATTATTCCCACCGCCTCTTTTAGCCTAAGTTTAAGTTATTCTTTATAAATTGTTATGTAAAAGTAGTATGAAACTTCTATATCTTAATATTGAATACCTTTTTGTTTCATGTCAACATGATCTTGTATATTTCTTCTTATGAAGACTACATGCTAACATATTAGGTAGTTGGTTAACATCTCTAAGTATATGACAGTCTGTTCTCTTTCGCTTATCGAGTTATTACGACTTTGAATTATAGAACTAGCCATTTTGCAGCATCAAGACTTATGTTAGTGTAAAGTATTGTTCCTATGAAATTTTGATGCATTGAGGTCATCCTTAGATTTTTGTAGCAGTAGGTATCAGGATCGGAAAACAATGGAAAATGAATCTATGTTAATACCATACATGAAGTCTTATCAATTATATGTTGTGATTTCACTATCAAATTTAATTGTTATGTTGTCATTTCATCATCATATTAATATGATAATTATCTAATATTCTGATATCAGCATCATGCAAAGTGCCATAAAATCAATATTGCACTAAAAAAAGATAATAGTAGATAGATATGAGTCTCGCCAGAATGTGTAACATAACTGTTTTAGATTACAGAATAGAAGGATTGAAGAATAACCTAATTGCCATCATAGAAGGCTTAAGTTGTATGGACCGGCAAAAGATGATTTATTCTTATTGGAGTCGATAGCGAAATGTGACCAATCATGCTATGAAAAATGTACCAGAATCATTAACATCATTCCTTACTACCAAAATTGACCTTTAAGTCATATCTAAAGGTTCAAATAAAGCAAATAGAAGAGATGTGCCACCCCACATGAAGGACATGTAGCACCAACCCTTTTGATGACAAACAGAATTTAAACATGCTAATAAGTATTATAAATCCCCTGTTTTCTTTCACACAAACAAACACAACCATCGATCAAAGAATGCTGCGCATTAGTACTATTCTTGCTTGTATCTGCCTTCTAGTAGCGATTTCTAATGGACAAGCTCCTGCAGCCGCGCCATCAGCTACACCTGTGATCGTACCTCCGCCTTCTACCACTCCGGTAGCACCAACACAACCACCACCTGCCACCCCTTTACCGTCCCCAACACCTAAAACGGCTCCAGTTTCTAGCCCAACTGTGCCACCACCTCAAATTCCGCCCCCACAACCACCAGTGAGTCCTCCTGTTTCGGCTCCATCTACTCCACCACCAGTTGTTCCACCACCTGCATTGCCGCCTGCTGTGCCTCCACCAAAGGTGTCCCCAGCCCCAGCACCAGCAACACCACCACCAGCACCAGCAACACCACCACCAGCACCAACAACACCACCGCCAGCACCAGCTCCGGCTCTACCACCACCGGTACAAGCACCAGCTCCAGCACCAATAACTGTTACACCAGCCCCTGCACCAGCTCCTACAAAACACAAAAGGAGGAAGCATAAGCACAAGAAACATCATCATCATGCACCAGCACCCGCACCAGTTGCTAAAAGCCCACCAGCGCCACCAACGCCTACAACTGACGACACTGCACCAGCACCATCACCAACACTTGATCTGGTAACTTTCTACAAATTTCCCATTTAAAAAAATATATAAATTTAACCATAGATGTGCATAAATGCTGATTCAAGTAACTTAAATCCATGCACTTGCTGACACTTTTTCTGATCACAGAGTAACGGAAGATCCCTCTTTCAAAAGGGAAACAGATTTGGAATTGTTATCGTCGTTTTACTGGTTTTTATGAGTTAGTTTGACAAGACATGAGAATGGTTTCGAAGCAGTCTTGAGAAAATTCATTCAACGCTATTCAATTAAACTTATGAACGCTTGTAACTATCAACATTTTGCCTTATGTTGATCCTTTATTACTATATACTACGAATTCTTTTTATTGTGTGCATAAACTTCATATATTTAGCATAGTTCGACTTGAATCAATTCTGATTATGCTGTGAAGTACATATTTCATGATTACTTTAAACATGCATCTTAACAAATTTAAGATCCATGTGACTTTCATGGTCAAACTGCTCACTATTTTAATCAAATTTAGTATAAGCATATTCCTAACTGATTTCATTTGGTCCATCTTATCATTGTCTCAGCTAAAAGAAGTCCTATTTAATTTGTAAAGTTCAAATAAAATATGTTACTTACAGATAGTTTCACAACCATCATATCACATCATTACACATACAGCTTTCACATTTTTTACGTAAACTTTTCCTTAAAGTGTTTAAATGACCCAACCTAGCTAACTTTCATTATCGTGTTGGTTAAGCCACCGGGTAGCATACTCATTTAGGACTTATTTCCTTTGATCATCAAACTGTTCATAAGTACGACCATTATTCTCTCCGTTGTTTGTAGGTTTGTGATCCATACCATATATTTCATCTATCCTTCTATATCAAGTAAATTGCAGAACCAACAAAAAATAACATTCTTATCACAAATGGCTTGTTCAATGAAAAATGGAAACATACTTTTGGAAAATTGTTAATCTATTAAAACTGTATTGTCACACTATGCAGTAATGGCATATGTGAGAGTTGCACATCTTGATATAATCTTCATGACTTAATATCATTTTACGCTTTTTGCTTGATTGTAAAATGTTTATACAAGAAGGATGTGCATGATCAGCTAAGGTTGCAAACAAAAAAGCTACATTACCTACAAAAATGTATAGTCGTGTCATGTTAGACAAATGTGCTTAGAAACTTTCTCTGGTCTTGTTTAATACTAACCGTTAACTTGCGCAACATCTACTACTAAAACTTAAGTTGTGCGACATCTATACTCCAAACAAGAATGATACGTAATCGATAACTACAATTTCAAGTATATATACTGTATGGAAGTGCGATGTGTCAGGAAACTCAGGATCGTAAATGGATTCGATTACCATTCTGATCGCCTCTTTCATGATCCTTTCAATAGGTAGAACTGCCGTGAGCGGTCTAAACTTCGACCCAATTTGTATAAGTTTCAAGATAATCTAAATAGTAAAAGTAAAGTTTGTGGTCACTTAATGGGACAAATCTGAAGTGTCATTCACGCTATACCAAACTTCTTTATGATGATATGTGCACCCAATTTAATTTATTGAGTTTGTACTTTGTCATTATCAGAAGGTGGATGAGATATCCACCTCACCTTATCAAAATACTGAAAGGGACATGATGATTTTTTTTATTTTTTTATTTTCGAATGCATTTTGAAAGGGACATGATTATTGTGTTTAAAACTGGTGCTTAATACAGTAGTATGTCTGCTTACTGGATTGAAACTAATGGCAAACCCAAAGGTTGAGATGAAGAAATTGCTACGCGCCAAAACCTTTCAAACCCTCATCACGTGCCAATCACATGGGGAAAGTTTATAACAAATTTTCCCGCCAAAACTCAGCTTGTATAAATGTATCATTTCCTTTCATTTCTCATTTAGCTAATCACTGTAATCAATTTCCCTCATCTTGTAACTGTTCTTGAACAACTCATTAATCCATAACAAACTCATTGGTAAATCTCGATCCACATTTTGTCTTTGTGTGTCTTGTTTACTAGAATTGCTCTTATTCGAAGGCAGTATTCCTATAAGTACTCATATCAAGTGGTATCTAGAGCCATTTTCTGGCAACATATTGTCTACTCCGGCTAAATTCCGGCAAGAATCTGTTATTTCTCCGGCGAAGTTAGCCACCACTAACTTCAATTGTTCTTTTACATCTGATTAGTGTCAAACGACTGTACGATCACAAGAATAGCCCATTAGTGGTTAATTTCTCTATTCTTGAACCTATGAGCAGCAGCAGTTGGTTTGAGTAATCAAGAACAAAATTGATAGTCACTATTCCATTGTTGATGAGTAATAGTGATATCAATACAATGGTGAACACAAGAACAACTTCTGTCACCCCTATTCCATCTATGGAAACACTGCAAGAATCAATCAATGACTCAGACAAGCTATGCTTGGAATCAGAGATGAAATTATTGGGTTCTTAGTAAGTCAAAATGTTCTGTCTAAAGAAGTGACCAGACTCAAGAATGGAGAAGGTACTAGCAACAATGGTGGTAGTCAGAACAATGGTAGTGATGGTATACAGAACAATAGAAATGGCAGAGGTTATGGAAGGCTTTCCAAGATTGAGTTTCCTAAATTCAACGGGGAAGATGTAAGAGGCTGAGTATGTAGGAGTAAACAGTTCTTTAAAATTGATGGTGTAGATGACAATGACAAGATTGATTTGGTGTCCATGCATGTTTATGATAATGCTCTGGTATGGCATCAGCAGTTTTGTAACAAATTTGGTGAACGGTGCCCTTGGGAAGTGTATGAAAGGGAGGTTTTAATAAGGTTTGGGTCGGTCTTTGATGATCCAATCATGGAATTGAAAAAGTTGAAACAAGATGGACGGTAAAGGAGTATCAATAAAAGTTTGAAGAGTTGTTAAACAGGGTTGAATTAAGTGAAAAACATGCTATTAGTCTGTTTCTTGGAGGATTGGCGAATGAGATCAGTTTGCTAATAAGAATGTTTGCATTAGAATCTTTGTCTGATGTGTTTTACATGGCTAAGATGCAAGAACAGACATTGGTGGCTTTGAAATCAAGGTATTCTCCTTTACTACCCACTCTTGTATCTAAAGTTGCTAGTAATAACACTTTTGAAGGAAGGAATAACAATGTGAATGTTAGATCAAATACTGCAATGACTTTACCAAGTAACAAGATAGTTTAGCCAAACACTAGTTATAATCAGAATAGAAGGCTAAATCACAAGGAATATGAGGAAAAAAGGGCTAATAATATGTGCTTTTATTATGATCAAAAGTATTCCCCTGGTCATATGTGCAGTGGCCAAATGTATTCTTTGATAGTACTAGGCACTAGCTGATGAAGAAGATGATGAGGTACAGGGCAATGATATAGAGTGTTTGGAAGAAGAGGAAATAGAAGGATTAACAGAAAGACCACAGATCTCTTTGAATGCAATGCATGGGGTACAAACTTATAGGACTATGAGAGTTAAAGAATTGCGGGAAAACATGTTATTCAGATTTTGGTGGACCGTGGATCTACTCATAGTTTTTTGGACATTGTAGTAGCCAAAAAGTTGGGATGTTAGATAAGGAAAACTTGTCCTTTAGTTGTAACTGTTGCAGATAGATACAATACAGCCAGTACTAGTGAATGCAAGCAATTCAAGTGGCAGCTGCAATGGATTGGATTCTGTTCTGATGTGATGCTTTTTACCCTTGGGAGGTTGTGAAATGGTATTGGGCATTCAGTGGTTGTCCACACTTGGGGACATGAAATGTAACTTCAAAGAGCTGAGAATGGAGTCTGTGTACAAAAAGAGGAAAATGGTCTTGAGGGAAACCCCAAAGTCTACTTTGGAATGGATGCTTAACAACAAGCAGAACAAGATTCTAAAACAAGGCAACCAATCTGAGTTTAGTTCTATGCAGCTATGTGTTTTTCCATCTCCAGAAGTGAGTCTGATGAGACTGGAAGGTTTGCAATCAGAAGTGCATGAAGTTTTGGAAGGATTTGATGATGTTTTTGTTATACTTAAAGAGTTGCCACCTATCAAACCTTGTGACCACAAAATTCCACTGATGGAAGGCACTAATCCAGTGAATGTTAGGCTCTATACGAACCCTCCTACTTAGAAGGATGCCATTGAGAACATGGTGCAAGAGTTGTTGGACACTGGTGTGATCAGACCAAGCAATAACCCTTTTGCTTCCCTAATTGTGATGGTTAAAAAGAAAGACAACACTTGGAGAATGTGTGTAGATTACAAGCAACTGAACAAGCATACTATTAAGGATAATTTCCCTATTCCCATCATTGAAGAATTAATAGAAATAGTGCTTCCTCATTACCTCCAAAACAACTCTTAAAACCTTTCAAACCCTCATCACGTGCCAGTTACATGGGGAAAGTTTATAACTAACTTTCCTGCCAAAACTCAACTTGTATAAATGTATCATTTCCTTTCATTTCTCATTTAGCTAACCATTGTAATCAATTTCCGTCATCTTGTAACTGTTCTTGAACAACTCCTTAATCCATAACAAACCCTTTAGTAAATCTCGATCCACATTCTGTCTTTGTGTGTCTTGTTTACTAGAATTGTTCTTATTCGAATGCAATATTCCGATAAGTACTCATATCAGAAATCAAAAACGACTTTGGAAGGTATTAATATTTGTGTAGACATGTGAATTCGAGGTAGCAATTATTTATAACTTTTACTAGTTGCTGTAAAAAATGTAAAAAAATCCCATGTTTCAAATCTATACATATAGGTGTGTTTATTAAAAGTAGCAGTGAGCTGTGAGTATGGGTGGCTATTTTTGACACGACATAATAAACGACACGAACCCGACACGAAGTTAAACAGGTTTGGGTTGAGGATAAATGGGTTTGGGTCAAAAACAGGTCAACCCGTCTAACCCGTTTAATAAACGGGTTGTGTTTGGGTTAAGTAAGTATTAAACAGGTTAACCCGTGAACCCGTTTAAGTATATAAAGCCACTAAAATTAAAGTATGTAACTTGAATTTTATGTTGGATTTAGATTAAATGTATTTTGTTATGTATTTAATATATGAGTGAATTATGATTATATTCAGATATCATTGAAATTGTCGCATAATTATTTGTACGTTATTTTTATCCTTTTTTTAGATTTTTACATCATTTTTGCATTTAAACTAGTTAAATTGACAAACCACTAACCTTATTCCCTGCTTGACCTATTTACTTAAACAGGTTAAACGGGTCACAAATTGATTACACGTGTTATGCAGGTGTGGGTTAAGGTTAAGTTTCTCGTGTTTAGGTAGAGGTTATAATAACACGCCAACCCGCGAACCTGAATAGGTCAACCCGAACACGACTGATTGCACACTTTAGCCGTGAGAAGAGCTACACCACCGCCACCGCTTCTTAAAGAAACATTAGAAAATGAGAATTCCTAAAAAATAGCAAAACTCACTGATCCTTTGCCAAACGGCTACTAAAAATCAAAATGCTCATGGCTCCCACTCACCGCTACAAAAAGCTACATAGCACTTTGTGCCAAACAATATACTCATGCCATTCAAATCTATACATTGTAGTGGTTGAAGGCTCAAACTTTAACATTATAATTTATACACAAAACGATGGTTTATAAAATCGTTACCTAATTACACGAGACGTTTAAAGAACTCACCAAACTACTATAACAACATTAAATAAATATTGCATACTATCAATTTTGTTTAACTTGCACTAAGAATGTGTATATGGCATCTTGATAACATCAAATAATCCTGATTTTTAAGTGTCAATTTCTCTCGATTATGCTCGTATTTTATAGTGTTTATATGGATTTATACTCTTATTTCTTTATATTTCGTTTCCATGTTATACACGAGCATAAGAGATAAAGAGACGCGGTTTTGGAGATATACTTAATGATTTATACCTTAGTATGCTTTCATGGAAGAAGCTACGGCGTAACTCTCACTCTCATTTACGCCGCAGCTAGGAATGCGTATATGAAGACCAAGTCAGCATCAGTTACGACGTAACTATCAACTCAAGTTACGTCGTAACCATCTAGGTCATGAGAAATTTCGCGCCTCCATCAGTTACGTCGTATCCTCCAGCATGAGTTACGACGTAACCAACACTACGAGAGTCTTGATGGGATCTTTGAAGATTACGGCGTAGCCACTTATCGAGTTTACAACGGAGCTTACAGAATTACGCCGTAACTATTCCTTAGGTTACGCCGTAATCATCACACCGAGACTTGATATTGGAAGATATTTAAGTTACAGCGTAACCACATTATTAGGGTACGCCGTAACATGATCAGGCCTATAAATACAAACCCTAAAATCTGCATTTATCATCCTTCACTCACCACAAAAAGGCAGAGAACGTGAAGAGGGTTCCAAAGGCAGACCTTATTCAGCATACGAAGCTATTTCCAAAGGAGAAATCACACCATATCACCGATAAGCTTTAGCGATTTCTATTTAATTACATTTTAATTCATGTCTTCATTCACCATGTTAAACATTGAATTGAATGTGTGTTTTAATATGATCGGCTAAGCACCTTTGGTGCTAGCCTAGTTATGATTCCTTGATTGTTTTGTTTATGTTTTCGCTCTTCTATTATTGCTTCTAGTGTATGCATGCATAGTTCGTTGGTAGTTACCCTAGCTTTGGTAGTTTTAAGTTGCGGTCGTATTTGCTTGCTTAGGAGAATTGACCAAAGAACCCTAGGTAAGTAGGTAGCGAGGGTTGATAAGAATTGACCAAAGGAATATCAATCCCTCTCGTGCGAATTGACCAAAGGATCATCGCTCGGAAGGCGGAACTTAACAAGTTAGGGATGTGTGTCTAAGATGCTAGCGCCCGGGCACACATTGTTTCGAATCTTGCATGTAGGAACTTAATGACTTTGCATAGGTTGCTAGAGATCATCGTTACCCCAAAGGGTAATGCCTTTGATTTCGGGTAGGAATCTATGTCTAATAGGCTATGACGAATTGACCAAAGGAGTCTAGCGATTTTAAACCCCACTTGGAGCGATAGGAAGTAATAATTAGAAAACATAGACATAACATGATAGGATGAACAATTAGGTTAGCACACTTTCTCTCTATTGTTCACAACCTCATTTAATTTTCGCATTTTATTTCTTATTTATTAGTTTAATTAATCTTTCAACATTAATCTCTTTTAAAAACCGTGACACTAGACTTAATTATGATCCAAAACTACATAGCTCTTGGGAACGACCTCGGCTTTACCACACTCTATACTATGCACGACCGAGTTCACTGCTCGTTAGTGCAATAGGTAGACCTTAGGTAGACGAGACTCTATAAATTTAAATCCTAGTATGAAATCCTGCATCACATCTTTATATACTTTTGTGATATTTTATATTTATGCCTTAAAGTCATCACCTTGAACAATGTTTTAAAACTCAGGTTGACCCGCGCAATTAAATCAGTTGAATCATAAAGTGGTTGGGTGATCGAAAGCCGGTTTTGAGCAAAAAAAACCATGTTGAACCATCGGTTTAAATGTGAACTGAAAGCTCTTCTGGGTCAATTAAAAAACTGGTTTTTAAAAACATTGTCTTTTTTCACATCTCATTGTATATCCCGCTAAAACCCCTAATGAACTCTCCATCAACTTCTTTACAATCCCGCCAACTTCTTAAATTCTTGCTTCGATTAGTTGTTTTTCTTTTCGTTTATAAGCTTATTTGACAAAAGGAAAGGTTATAAGCTCATTATTTTCGACTTATTTAGGTTATCAAAATCAGACTATTAACTTATTTAAGTTAACAAGCCCAACTTCATAAATCCTAGAAAATAAGCTTATGAGTTTATTCAAAAGCAAGTAAGCCCATATAATAAGTTAATGTAAACACTTCGATTAGCTCTTAATCTCATATAATAAGCTAAATATATAAATATATAAAGAAAAAACTAATAACAACACTCAATCTTTTCGAAACAATGCATGAGTGACGTAAAGTGTAAACAATCACCCCCGAGAGTTAAACGAAAAAAGCAAGAGAAACAAAAAATACTCAATCCGTCTCATAATAAGTGTCTACTTCCATTATGCACAAGTTTTTAGGAAATCCTACTAACTACACTCTCCACCAATCAAATATCATCTTTTTCCCACTAAAACTTCTTCTCAACACTTATTTTAAAATATTCCAAAATAGCAATGTGAACACTTATTATGAGATGGAGGTAGTACTATCTAAGACCCTCCATAATTTATGGTCAACCACTAGGTCGATCGCCCCATAAAACGTGTCTCCTCTTACGGCACCTCCCCTATATGCATCCCCCTAGAAAAAATGAGGCACTTGGTTGTTTACTCGACTGAGTATTTGGCACAAAAAAGTAGCCTAATGGCTAACTTTCCAACTGTGGGGTGTTTATTAAAAAATAATTCTTTAAATAAATACCTATATATTTATCCTATAAATATCATAGCACTTCTTATTTTTTTTAAATACACTTTGTGTTCTTCAACTATTATATACCTTACTCTTCTCCAACTCAAAAAATATCTCACAAAACTCCCAAAACCATAACACCAAAAACCCGACGCCAACAAAACATTTCAAACTTTCCAACATCGGATCTGAATTTTCATTTGGTCGGTCACTCACAACCCATTAATTTTAACCCCGCAATTTTCGTATACCAATCACAACAATAACAAACTTATTATAATAATGATTTGTTTCAACATTCGTTTAACCAACTGATGTACCAACAACAACAATCTCAAATGTATCATCTGCAAATGCTACACGATTCACCACCATCGTTTAACCAACTGATGGATCAAGCTCAAACTTCTCAACGATATTCTCCAGTTAACTGTTTAATTATTAATGCATATATGGATCCGTTTTTTGGTAGTCAAGATTATTCTTCGGCTCAAGGTTCGGTTGGTCCATCCGTACTCGTTCAAGACAACTCTCCCGTCGAATAGGTGGTGCTCATAAAAAAGAATACTACAAAAAGACGTAAAAAATCCAAGACAACGGAAAAAAATAAACCATGGACCTCAAAGGAAGAGTTAGCGTTGTGTAGATCTTGGATAAACACGTCCGAGAATAGAGCCTCAAAGGGAATGCTCAAAAGGTTTCTTGGTTTTGAACGAAAGTACTAGGTTACTTTGAGAAGGAAATGAAGGAATCGAGAAAAGGATACGATTCCCTCAACTACAAATGGAAAAATAGGCTTTGTCTTTAAGTTGCTCAATTTTGCAGGGTTCACGATAATAAATGAAGGAACAAGAGTGGCGCAATTGACCAACTAATCTTCGATCAAGTATGTGTTGAATATCGTGAGACGTACGATTATAGCTTCATACTGATTGAGCCATGAAAACTTTTAAGGGAACATAGCAATTGGAAAGAGGTAGAAATGTTAAAATTTTACAAAACCAAAGAAGTTGCTATAAAAAAATTGCAGAAATCGAAAACCACTTCACACGCCACATCAGACTCAGCACATGGTGGTTTTAATCTCAACGATGAAGCATCTGATTCAGAGGATTTAGAGGTTCACGAAGTTTGACCAACATGTCGGGACAAAGCTAAGAAGAAAGCGACATTCCCCTCCATTCCTTCAGAATCTCCAGCTGCTATACCTCTTGTTGATCATTCGGTTGATAAATGGAAAAATGTCACGTCGGTTTTTGGGGGCGAAAAGAAGGAAACCCGTGATATTTATTTACAGTTGAAGCAACAACAATTGGAAATAGAAGATCAGGTGTGTTGGGAGCAAGTGGAATTAGAAAAATAGAAGCTTACACATAAAAGAATTAGAACAACAGAAGCTTGCACATCAGAGAGAAGAATTTGAGTTGTAACGTCAAATGTTTTAATTCAAAAAAGTAAAAAAGGGATAAAGACATCATGTTCTATAATTCTTTCGATGACCATTACACCGGAAGACAACGAAAGACGATGTTGGAGCTGAAGCGTAAAATAAAAGAGAAATATAATTTAGAATATTAGTTTAGGTTTTAATTTTTATTGTAATGTTTTTATTTTATTTGAATTATTAAGATAATGATTTTTAGTTATTAAAGAAATTTTAATTTTGGTGTTTAAGAAAATGAAAATGGATAAAAAATGATGACCGTGGTTATCATTAGGGGTGTTAATCGGGTCGGGTTGGTCGGGTTCAGTTCGATTTGGGCCGGGTCGAGACTAAAAGTAACATACCCAAACCCGGCCCTATTTGAACTTGAATTAGTCGGGTTCAGGTCAATTCCGGTCTAAGCAAACACTATGTTGTTCACTCGGGTTTGGGTCAACCTGAATATGACTAAATTGGTCATAAATTGCCTATTTGTTCTAATTTAGATACATAATTTATAACAAAAAATATGTTTGAAAAAAACAATTATTCGGGTCAAACGGGTCGTTCTGAACTCAAGTTAGAGAAATATTTTCAACCCGATACCCGACCTTATAGAGTATTTAGATTACTCGGGTTGACCTGAATAACCCGAATAATTGTTTTGGCCCGAGTAACTAGTAAGGATTTAAAACGTATGTTTTTAGGGGGTCATATAAGCCCTAAACTCGTGTATTTATGATCAAATATTTACTAAATTCATTTATTTTCACTTTTTAGGTACTTTGGAAGCAAAAGCTAGAAATCATGCATATTTGTATGAAAATGGATGAAAATGTGACGAAAACGACCAAGTCATGAAAAAGAGCTCTAGACGGCATCATAACCTATAAGGTGACGCCATCACTTGCAATAAGATACCAAGACAGCCTAGATCTTACTAGAGACGGCTCAGAGCAAAATTGAAGAAGTAACAAGTGACGCTGTCACGTGTTAGAAGAGCTGGAAGTTTCTGCTAAAATTATAACGTGACAGTCTAGGATAGTTAAAGAGGGACGGCGTCAGAGGTTTCTGGACGGCTTCTGAGTTACAAAGTGACCCTGTCACAATGCTGACTTGGAAAAGACGAAACCCTAATGGCGGTGATCTGATGGCGTCACAACTATAAATTGACGCCGTCGCAACTGTATTTCTATATATAGTTTTAGAAATTTCTGCATTAGTGTGCAACATTGGAGAGTAACTTTGGTGTACAAATTTTATTCGTTTTTACAGTATTTTTAGGGTTCTAACACCCTCTATCCTTAAGAGATAAGTTCATTAATCTCTTCTATCATTATGTTTAATTCATGCTTGATTATGATTACTTGTTTCTCTATCTTTAACATGTCTCGCTAAAACAACATAGTGTTTGCTTAGATGTAATGAAACCTAGTTGTTAATTATTGATTGTTGTCTCTTGTTTAAGTGATTGTTACACGTTAGGTTAGGAAAACTTTCTTCTTCCTTTAGTGTTGCGAGCTTGAACGTCCTAAAAAATGTATTTATGTCCTAGAGTGCACTAGTAGAATTTTTTTTTGTGTTTATTGCATGAATTACGATTGTTGATAATAGGAGATTTGGGGGAGATAACTTAGGTTATTTGGCTATCCCGGTTTTATAGAGGAGATCAATACATTCATAGAGTTAGGCAATTAGGCACCTCCCTACGATTAATAACGGAATACAACGCGCCAATTAAACAAGGATGTGACAATTCGACTAATCAATAGAAGATAACTAAGGAGTAGTGAAATCTAAGTAAACACACTTTTACCTATCATACGAATCCCCATTTACTTTTATTTGAAATTTAGTTTTAACTAGTTTAATTATTAGTTTAAGTAGTTGATAATCAAACCCCAATCCAAATACCGAGATTTTAATTCACTTTCTAAAAAACATAAAAAGATAAAAGAATCATCCCTTACCTTAGACCTATTCTTCATACATCTCGACCTTCCCAACACGATTTCCCTAGAGAAAAATCAATCCCCCTGTCTTACCGATACTACACTACAACGGTTAGGTACACTGCCTAGGAGGATTGTAAAACTTCTTCGGAGGGTTACATCCACCGCATCAAGTTTTTCGTGCCGCTGTCAGGGAATAGTTTAGGTTCGTTTTCTATCAAGTGAGATTTTTTTTAGCTTTCTAGTAGTCCATCTCCTTCTTTGTGTCCTTTGTTCGTAAATCCTATCATTTTCCATCATGGTGAATGATAACCTCGCTCTATCCACAACCACCACAACCACACTCACAAGATAAGGTTTTAAAAGGTACCATTTTGAGGGTCGTTTAAGTCCTTATTTGATCACTTTTGTATCCGTTATTGCTTAATATCGCCCTTTTCACTTTTTAGGTCTCGTGAAGGCAAAATGTCGGAATGGCACTTATTTGGACGAAAAGGCGCGAATATATGAAGAAAATGGCCAAAGTCGAAATCGACACTCACAATCCGAATGTAGAAGGCGACGGCGCAGAGTCTATTTACGACGCCGTCGGAGAATTGTTGTGACGGTCGAACTCAAAACTCGTGTTTTCAAGAGACGGCGCCTAGTTGTGAAAGAGTAGGCCGTCGCTACTCGCACGGCCTAGATGCGATCCGCACGACGCCGGTCAAGAGGACGGCGTCACGGACATAAGGTGACGCCGTCGCAAGGTTAACGTGGCCAAGACGAAACCCTAATGAGCGGCGACACGACGGCGCACTAAACATAAGGTGACGCCGCCGCAATTGTAATCTTATATATAGAATCCGAATTTTTCGCCTTTGTGTGGAGAGTCTTTGGAGTAAAACCTAAAACCGAACCTAAGGTGTCTTGTACAAGATTTTAGGGTTTTAACCCTATCTTACACCAAGATAAGTCTTTGCTTCATTAATTCAATTATGTCTTTGATTATTTGTGTGTATGCTTGCATGTTCTCCATGTCCGCTAATTTATTTGTGTGTTTGCTTAGGAAGTATGAAACTTAATTATTGAATATTGATTGGTTGTTTCTTATCTTAGTTGATTAATGATCTAGTAATGCGATAGGTCATTCGTTGTGTACTTAATGCTTGATTCATCTTTGTGAACCTTAGAGTATGATTACCGAGTGATTGTAGGCTAAAACATCCGAAGAGTGCCTTAGAGTAGAGTCTATAATCTCTACGTGGATTTGTAGACAAGACCCTTTGGTAAGTTCAAAGAGTTAGGAGAAACGATACCCTACAACTTTAGAAACACAACGCAACTAGAATAAGACGTGACACTCAACCATCAATAGGAGATAATTAAGGAGTAATACAAACTAAGTAAACACATCTTTAAACTATCATACGAGCACACATTAATTAGACATAGACTCCCACAACCTTAGTTTAGATAATTAGATAATAGTAGAGTAATCGGTAGAAATACCAACCCCCAAATCCAATACCCGAGATTCGTACCTTTCCATTTTCATAAAATATAAAAGATAAAAATAATCTTCCTCAACCTTAACCTTAGCGTAGTAACTCCCTACTAGCATTCCTATTCCCCAGAGAACGATATCAATACCCGTGGCTTACCCTAATTACTACACTACAACGATTAGGTTCATCGCCTAGGTGTTATAAAACTTGCTCAAGAAAAGGAAGTTCCTTGACCCGAACGACGCGTGTAGCGTTATCAAGTTTTTGGCGCCACGGGGAATAGAATAGCTAGTTAGTAGTCCACCTCGCTTAGGTTTCTTTGCTTGATTCCTATCAAGTAAACTTTTTCTCATTTTTAGATTTCTCTTAGTCTATCCCCTTCTTCGTAACCTTTGTTCGTAATTCCATCACTTTTCATCATGGAAGGTGATAACCCACTACCATTCATCAACATACCACCAAATGACCCGCCAAGAGCCCGCACTTTGGTGAATACTCAAGACCAAGCCACTTAGGCTATAGGAACACCATTGAGCTTCCCGACCAAGCCCAAACTACGGCCGCGATCCGACACCATCCGGTTGGTGCAAAACGGATGTGATTCCATGGACTTCGTTCAAGATCCAAATCAAGATCCGAGGATTTCTCAAAATCGCCGATTCCATCGACCTTGATGCTACTACTCGGGAGACCACGCTACCGCTGCTCTTCCAATTCTCTCTACGGGACCAAGCTAGTAATTGGCTTGAGCGACTTCCCACGGCTCCATCTCAAGTTGATGATCTTACTTCGCTTCCTTGCTCAATTTTTCCCACCGGGAGAACCACTAAGCTTAGGAATGACATCTTGATGTTCCAACAACGCCAAGGTGAATCTCTACGAAGCATGGACCCGATTCAAGGACTTACTTCATAAAGTCCTCATCACGGCATTGATCTTTGGCTCCAAGTCCAAATTTTTATGATCATGTCGCCTCTCTCCAACAAACCATTGATTATGCCTCCGGTGGAAGACTAAGTAACCTTGATGCTGAGGCATGCTGGGAGGTTATTGAGGACCTTGCCCAATATGAAGAGGAAGGTTGGGAAATTCCAGTTGTTCATGAACATGGGTTAACTCCCCAAGCACAAGCAATTATGAGTATGGAGGCTCAGGTAAAAGCATTGATGGGAGTAACAACGCGTGCTAATGAACACACGAATGCGGTCAAGGAATTTTTATCCCAAGAAAATCCAGCAGATGAATTTGAGGACATTATGTTGACATTTGTCTACAAGCAAGAAGAGGAAATAAAACGCCTCAAGCTCAAATGCGAAGAACTCATAACACTTTCGGGCCTAGCTAATAACTTCATGTCGAGCATCCGTGGTGAAATCGCAAAGAAAAATACACTTAAAAGCTTGAAAAGGTGTATGCGATACTGTGACATGCTGGGTGACTACCGAACCTTCTCCCTTAGTAAACCTCGATGAATCATATTCTTGCCTAAACACCTATCTCGACGTTCCCCACTTGTTCCCTAGGAACACATTCATTGAATGGTCCACGATCACTTCCCGATTTTCCCAATGTTAGGAAAGTTCTTTCGGTTTTAAACCCGAAAGAAAGGACTTCACCCTCAAGACTTCGGAACCTCCGAGATCGCGATTGAAAGACAATTTGACATATGCTACTTACGATAGTGGAGATTATTGGTGGAATAACCAAATTGATTTTAAAATAAAAGCTAAGTTTCTTGTCAAAATAGTAACCGTGTTTTTGATCCCAAGACTAAAAAAAAAAAAAAAAAAAAAAAAAAAAAAAATTACGAAAATTGCGTGACGCCACACTTTAACGAGTGACGCCGCTAAGCCGCATCGACGACGACATACAAAGATCCATCTCTTTCATTCTTTACCCTACACAATTTTTATCCGCCCACACCACACAAAAACGTATTCCCACATCAAATCCACCATTTTTTCACAAAGAATCTCCACGAGGTAAGTAATCTACATTGATCTTTGTCTATTCAATTGTTCTAATTCATGTTCAATTTTGTTTTCCTCTTTTCTCAAACCAAAAACCCCAACTTATTTGATCTATTTCGCCTTGAAATCTTGTTAAGGCTTAAGATTAGCGGCGGTAGTGGTGTTACCATATGGGGTTAATCTTTGCGAGAAGCCTTTACGGCTTAAGAGTCAAAACCACCGCCATTATGCCATTGTTGCTTCAACAAGGGTGTTTGGGTTAAGGGTTATGGTTAGAAACTTGGACTTTTCCCTCGCAAATGTCGGATTCAAAATAATTGGTCGATCCGACGGCGTCAGTGTATTCTCGTGACGCCGCCACTACCAACATCATCTTCGCATCGCAAATGATACTCATTTGCTCTCCACTTATTTGATTTCTTGTTTCGTATGAGCGTAAGAGTAAAAGGACTAGGGACAATCTTCTAATGCTCAAGAAAACATTGCGGACACAATCATTGGATGGGGGTATTTATCAAGAAGGTTGTCAAGCTAGTTACAACGATTTACTCCATCAAACTATTGACTGTGGGGTGTGTTGGATTGGGCATTTCAGCAGGAGAATGATTTGGCTAGGGAATTTTCGAATAGTTTTAGGAGGATAAGTTCACCGATCCCCAATGGGAAAGATTGTTTCAATAGAGAGCCCGTGTATGGCGAGTTGGTACGTGAGTTTCACGATCATATCCGCCAAATATCAATGCATGTCGATAATATTAATTTCAAGGGATCCGATTTAGGTTAGGAGGGAATGGAGGGCAATGTCGACGCTGAGTTTGGATGGAGGTTGGGATTATATACATCCGAGGATGCCGAGAGTGAGGTTTTAGGACTCAATTAGCAAATGGAATTACTCATAAGGATGAGATGTTGTGTATTCGCCTCGAACACAATTGTCGATGGGAGTATATTATCGGGGTACCTCGCTCACAACCGGATCCACGGGTTAGGCTCATACATCGATGCCTCACCTTCTATCACAGAGACATGCCACGAGTCATCGTGTCACCTTACTGCACCTATTCTATCTCTATCGCATATCGCCGAGGTGTGTATTGTAACATCCCGCTCGTTAGCCGATTACTTGAGATCCGCAAGTGGAGTTAGGTTGGCGGATAGGGTGTATGGGGTATGCTTATTACCCGGTTAGCTCGATCCCTAGGTATATTGGCGGAGAGGTACCTTCATTCCTAAATACGATGGCGCACCTAGGGTCGTCAAGGCTAAATCTCAAAAGCTATGAATGTCCCGATGGATTATGGTAGAGGTTACGCTTGGTTCCGCTCTCACCCGTCATTCAAGGTGGTGATGACGATGATGATGAGGAGCCACAGTACCGCACACACCGCAGGAGGTGAAGCAGAAGCTCTCACCGATAACTACAGCATATGTCTAGTGGAGATTGGCAGCCTACCAGGGAGCATGGATGGGGCGATGGATACATGGATGGCGCAACAGACCGTAGGGCTAATCGGACCTACGACCATACCGCCGACAGATGCATCATCTATCCATGCGTGATCGCCTGACCCACATCTCCGATTGATCCTTTCCTGTATGGAGGAGGATTATCCACCCTATGGGTATTTGGGCCATCTTCCCCGGTTATGACTATCGTTATGGACCCCTCCCGTGATTGATGTAGTAGTTTATGGATTTAGTATGGTTGGTTGTTGAAACAATTTTTTTTTTTTATTTTGGCATGTAATAATCTTAGACATCTAAATTAGTAGTGACCTTTGAACTATGTGGTGTTTATTTGCATGTGGTGTAATTTAGTTTGCATGTATGTTTTATCTTTGTTTATGATTTATCTCATATATCTTTTATTAATTGTTTATCCTCATGTTTAAATTTGTAAAATGCTTTATTTTGTTTTTAACTTCGCCTTAATTACATATAAAGGTATTTTACATAAGGGATAAGTGTAGGAGGATTACACACGCCAAAAGAAACGTAAACATGAGAATAACAATTAACTAAAAGATATATATGTTTGTTTGTTCGAGTCAAATGCTTGTATCGAGTCATAATGAATGTTTTGCGTAAATTTTTCCGATTCTAAAGATGTAAATTTTCCGTAAATTTTTCCGTAAAATCGCACCGCTTTTTGTCGATAACCGACGGCGTCAGATTGCAACCGACGCGCCGAAGGAGTAAAACATCGATTACTTTTTCTCGCTTTCGAGCTACTTATAAATTTTTGGAATTTTCCGTGTCTTAATTTTCTTAGAAATTCAGAAACATCCATTCCACAAGCATTATATCCTAGTTTAAATCGAGTCTTATATATATTATTACCACCGATTTTACGCGAAGGTTTCGCTTTGTTTTCTTCAAGTGTGCAGTTTAGTTTGTCAAGAAGAAGTTACATAAGATTGGAAGGAGCTTTTCACGCATAAATTCTTCTTGAAAAGAATTTAACCACCACTTTACACGGATCCTACCGAGCTAATCGGGGAGTATTAGTTTTTCGCTTTTAATTACCTTCTTTTATCATAACTTTGATATTTTCGGGAACATTGGGGACAATGTTCGCTTTAAGTGTAGGAGGAAAATAAACGGAACTTTGAAACTATGCTTATCCTTGACTATTTGCTTTGTCCAATTGTGATTGTGTAATAAACCATGAGAAATGTCGGTTAGGGTAATTTTGGCACCAAATTTAAAATTTTTCATGACATATAGGAGTGGGCCATTAGTCTTAACAAAAGCGCCTCATGGATAGGAAGTTATATGACTAGCACAAAACCCTTTACCACCCAAATTCCACCCAAAATGCGAGGATCGCCTTAGATTAGTAGGAATTAAAGCATTCATCTTTAATGCTTAGAGTGTGAACCGTAGTATATTAGATTCTAGAACTTGTTTTGTGATGCATTCCGAGATCGCAAGTGAGGCTACACTTGTGTAGTTAGGAATAACTAAATGATAAGAGGCATTAGGATAAACCCTTGTTTGATACCGTAATATAATTACTTCTTCCACATCGGTTGAGTAATTCCCCACACCCTTTGCGTTGTACTCATCTTTAGTACACGATACCCCTAGTTAACCCCTCGAGCCTATCCTTTTCGCGGTTCTCGTGATATTTCGGTTTTTCCGAATATCAATGAAGAGCATTGTTTACACCCCACCCCAAATATACACCCAAATCGCCTTAGCCTACCCCTTATGCACTCACTTTTAGTGCAATTATTTGTTATCACCCCAAACCCTTAGTTCAATTATCTAGTTGCTTGCATAAGTTGCTAAGTCGAGTCATATCCTTTGTATACGCTTTGGGATGATTGGGATTCATGGAAAAGTTAAAGTTTATGAAATGACGGAAGGGAACGTTAAATTCAAATTCCCTTTGTTTACGTAATAATGTACCCCAAGTGTTTTGATCTTTTCGATTCGGGTCAAATTAGTGTTAGAATAATAAAACTCAAGTGTAGGGATATGCCCATAAATCCCTAGTATTTTGATGTTATCGTAGAGGATGGTAGAGTAAAAGTGTATGAAAAAAAAAAAAAAAAAAAAAAAAAAAAAAAAAATCGAAAAAATAAAAAAAAGAAAAAAAATAGAATATAAAAAAAAAAAAAAAAAAAAAAAAAAAAAAAAACATACTGCTACCATCCTACATCTATCTTTTAATTTATGTTTGTTTATTTCAGTTATCTAGAGTTTAGAGTGTCGAGTCTTGGCTTAGCAACGCCATTCTTCATATGCAGTTAACATAAAGATTTTTGACTTACCACCACTAAATAGCCTATCCCACCAAACCCTTATTTCCCTACCGTAAGCCTAACGTTACAACCCTTTAAAAGACCTCTTTGATAGTCTTTCCTAGGTGCTTACGCCAAAGCGATGGAGGTTTGATCTATTCTCAAGCCTATGGTAATCTATGTACTAGGACCGTTAATGAGTGTTTATCTTCCATTTCCTATATTGTTATATTTCATTTATACACCGAGAGAGATGCGAGTATCCAAACACCCCATGTGAGGTGCTAGTATGTAATTCCGTGCTTGTTATGACTTTTATGGGCTTATATGTGTTGTGGACCGCTTTGAATTAATGCTGAATGACCCTAACTTATAAATTAATTGGCAAAAGCACATTTGCTTGAGGACAAGCAAATAACAAGTGTAGGGATATTTGATAAGGTTTTAAAAGGTACCATTTTGAGGGTCGTTTAAGTCCTTATTTGATCACTTTTGTATCCGTTATTGCTTAATATCGCTCCTTTTCACTTTTAGGTCTCGTGAAGGCAAAATGTCGGAATGGCACTTATTTGGACGAAAAGGCGAATATATGAAGAAAATGGCCAAAGTCGAAATCGACACTCACAACCGAATGTAGAAGGCGACGGCGTCAGAGTTATTTGCGACGCCGTCGGAGAATTGTTGTGACGGTCGAACTCAAAACTCGTGTTTTCAAGAGACGGCGCCTAGTTGTGAAAGAGTAGGCCGTCGCTACTCGCACGGCCTAGATGCGATC
The DNA here is from genome assembly GCA_022545495.1 of Chrysanthemum lavandulifolium. NCBI lineage: Eukaryota > Viridiplantae > Streptophyta > Magnoliopsida > Asterales > Asteraceae > Chrysanthemum > Chrysanthemum lavandulifolium. Next base: position 163,804,181 of record CM040242.1, read on the forward strand.
CGCACGACGCCGAAGTCAAGAGGACGGCGTCACGGACATAAGGTGACGCCGTCGCAAGGTTAACGTGGCCAAGACGAAACCCTAATGAGCGGCGACACGACGGCGCCACTAAACATAAGGTGACGCCGCCGCAATTGTAATCTTATATATAGAATCCGAATTTTTCGCCTTTGTGTGGAGAGTCTTTGGAGTAAAACCTAAAACCGAACCTAAGGTGTCTTGTACAAGATTTTAGGGTTTTTAACCCTATCTTACACCAAGATAAGTCTTTGCTTCATTAATTCAATTATGTCTTTGATTATTTGTGTGTATGCTTGCATGTTCTCCATGTCCGCTAATTTATTTGTGTGTTTGCTTAGGAAGTATGAAACTTAATTATTGAATATTGATTGGTTGTTTCTTATCTTAGTTGATTAATGATCTAGTAATGCGATAGGTCATTCGTTGTGTACTTAATGCTTGATTCATCTTTGTGAACCTTAGAGTATGATTACCGAGTGATTGTAGGCTAAAACATCCAAGAGTGCCTTAGAGTAGAGTCTATAATCTCTACGTGGATTTGTAGACAAGACCCTTTGGTAAGTTCAAAGAGTTAGGGAGAAACGATACCCTACAACTTTAGAAACACAACGCAACTAGGAATAAGACGTGACACTCAACCATCAATAGGAGATAATTAAGGAGTAATACAAACTAAGTAAACACATCTTTAAACTATCATACGAGCACACATTAATTAGACATAGACTCCCACAACCTTAGTTTAGATAATTAGATAATAGTAGAGTAATCGGTAGAAATACCAACCCCCAAATCCAATACCCGAGATTCGTACCTTTCCATTTTCATAAAATATAAAAGATAAAAATAATCTTCCTCAACCTTAACCTTAGCGTAGTAACTCCCTACTAGCATTCCTATTCCCCAGAGAACGATATCAATACCCGTGGCTTACCCTAATTACTACACTACAACGATTAGGTTCATCGCCTAGGGTGTTATAAAACTTGCTCAAGAAAAGGAAGTTTCCTTTGACCCCGAACGACGCGATGTAGCGTTATCATCATAGTCTACGCACTGAGAACACGATTCATCACATAAAAGACTTTCTGAAAATCGTCGATACAATTTACGGGGCCTCTCAAGAGACATCTAGACTCCGGTTCTTACCATTTCCCCTTCAAGGAAAGGCTAAAGAGTGGCTTGATAAGCTACCCTCAAAGTCAATATTCTCATGGGATCGACTTGTCTCAAAGTTTTATGACAAGTTCTTTCCACCAAGAAGAACTGCAACAACTAGAGACAAGATTCTTCGGTTCCGTCAAGGAGAAGGAGAATCCATTTCTGACTCCTGGATTCATTTCAAGGATCTTATACAACAAGCTCCCCAACATGGCATTAGTATTGGCTTCTTGTTCAAATATTCTACGACAATATCTCTCGTGATGATCAAAGAGGGATTGATTTCTCCTCTGGATGGAAAATCTTTAATCTTAATGCAGAAGAAGAGTGGAATCGCATTTGAGACCAGGACAATACCTGGGATGAACCAACTTCAGTAATGTGCATCTCTGCAACCTAGCATGAGAATCCACCTACAAGAGAAAATCATATGAGGAAGTTGCAAGAAAAGCTTGCGTACCTCACAAGGTCACAATGGGCTAAAAAATTGGTAATCCAAATCTAATCTGTGACACTTGTGGAGGACCACACGAAGTAGAAGAGTGTGGAGATGACGCGAAAAGTGAGCAAGTGCTCCTTTCAAGCCATGACATATATGATGACCCTTCCCTACTAATATTCTAGCAGAATGATGACTTTACCCCATGGGGAAATCTAAAAAGAAAGGCTGAAGGGGAAGAAGGGCTTGAATATACCACCCCAAGCACCTTTAAGGAAGAGCTTGGCATTTCACTATAGAGAAGGATGTGCTACTCAAAGGTCTTAAATGGTTCATCCTTGAGCAAAAAATGAATTAGAGACCCAGTTCTCTAAACTTCATGCTAAACTTGAAGGAAAGAATAAACCTCAACCAAATCAACAAGGTCCGACCTTTGCCATCACCACTCGGTCCGGAACTACCACTAAAGACCTACCATATCCGGATCAGTCTCCTATGTCTAATGAACCAGAAACGGATAGAGAAAGGCGCCCGAACCTACCCCTGTTCCTTGAAAAAGTTCCTCACCAACATCCTCACTTATCCAACATGAAACCCTCACTAAGATACCATACCCGTCCCAGTTAAAAAACCAAAAATCTGAGGATGACAACAAAAGACTATTGTCATACTTCAAGGATGCACTGGTGACTATCCCATTACTCTATGCATTCTATCATATGCCCAAGCATAGCACATACTTCAAGAAACTCCTTTCTAACAGAAAGAAGCTTGAAGGGCTGGTAACTCTAGGAGAGGAATGCTCCGCGATTATCCAGAAAAAACTACCCAAGAAGAAGGAGGATCCCGGAAGTTTTACCTTACCTTGCTTTATAGGAACACTATCTATGAAAAATGCTCTAGTAGATCTGGGGGTAAGCATAAATCTAATGCCCATTCCCTATTTCTAAAACTTGGGTATTCAGGATTAAAACCCACTAAGATGTGTGATTAAGAAGCTCCAACCATTTCCCATGGTGGGAAAGGGTATTTATAGTTCTTACATAAACGCCCCTAACGGGCTATGGAGCGGGCAACAGTGGGTAAAGACCCGACCCGACTCCATGGATGGTACGATATCTAATCTATTATTATTAAGCCTACGAGCTAACTTATGCTAGACGTTACTCGGGGTGACCGAGTCTTTCATATGAATTTTCATATTCCTAACACAAGGGTTGTCAATCATCGCAACCAATTACACTAAGGTCCTATGGTCAATTATCCTAGTGCAAAAGATACAACCGGTCTTCAGAACTACCGGAACTAGAGGGTCTATCGAAAAACTATGCATGTACACACTAGAAGCGATAATAAAGGCATGAAAACATAATAAAGACATGAAAGGAATCATAACTAGGCTAACACAAGAGGTGTTTAGCCGATCATATTAATAATAACACAAGATTCAATGTTTTGCATGAAAGTGAAAGACATGGAATCGTAAATGTAATTAAAACAAGAATCGCTAAAACTTATTGCTGTTATCGTGTAATTTCTCCCTTGGAAATGGCTTCGTATGCCCGTTGTAGATCTCCCTTGTGAAACCCTACTTCGTTCTCTAGTGTTTTGTGGTGAAAGGATCTTGTAAAATGCTGGAAATAGGGTTGGTATTTATAGGCCCGACAAAGCTACGACGTAACCTTGGGTTATGGTTACGCTGTAACTAGTGTAATCATCCACGATCTTATCCCAAAATAGATATTTACGGCTTAACTAAGATAGGTAGTTAGGCTAGGGTTTCATATACGGCGTACTCTTTATTCATGGCTACACCGTAATCACGTTAATTCCATGAGCCACGTTTTGTTCCCTTTTTACGCCGTAGTCTTCATTCTTGGCTATGTCGTAATCTCGTCAATTCCATGAGCCACGTTTTGTCCCCTTTTTAAGCTGTAACCTCATACATAGGTTACGGCGTAACCTTCATAGGCATTAGAATTATCTAAGTCTTCAAAATATTACGGCGTAACCCAATGTGGTAGTTACGCTGTAATCACTGGTTAACGTTGACTTAGTCGTTATATTTGAAATCATAGTTACGTCGTAAGTGAATAGGAACTACGCCGTAACTTCTTCTCAGTCAGCATACTAAAATATGTATCCTTGTAAGTCTTTTTCTAATTCCGGGCCTCTTCAGTTCCTATGCTCATTTATAACCTGGAAACGAAATATAAAGAAATCATAGCATATATCCATATAAATGATACAAATAACGAGCATAATCGGGGGAAATTGACACAAAAATATCAGGAGTATTTGATATCATCATGGAGATAACTTAGGTTACTTGGCGATCCCAGTTTTCTAGAGGAGATCAATACATTCATAGAGTTAGGGCATTAGGCACCTGCCTACGTTTAATAATGGAATACAACACACCAATTAAACAAGGATGTGACAATTCGACTAATCAATAGAAGATAACTAAGGAGTAGTGAAATATAAGTAAACACACTTTTACCTATCATACGAATCCCCATTTACTTTTATTTTCAATTTAGTTTTAATTATTAGTTTTAATTAGTTTTATTATTAGTTTAAGTAGTTGATAATCAAACCCCAAATCCAAATACCGAGATCTTAATTAGCTTTCTAAAAAACATAAAAAGATAAAAAGAATCATCCCTCACCTTAGACCTATTCGCCATACATCTCGACCTTCCCAACACTATTCCCCTAGAGAACAATCAATCCCCCGTGTCTTACTTATACTACACTACAACGGTTAGGTACACTGCCTAAAAGGATTGTAAAACTTCTTCGGAGGGTTACATCCACCGCATCAGTAACCTAACCCGAATAGGCCTAATCAGGTTTGATTCGGGTCGTGTCAGGTTTTTTGACACCCCTAGTTCTCATTACGGTAATTTGGTTGTTTTAGAGAAAGAAAGCTAAGATGGCGCTGATGTGACATTGATGATCACACTTATATGCAATATAACCAACCCATGAGACCACAACATGTAAGTATAACTATCAATGTGTTAGTACCAAACAAAGATCTTTCTAAAAATTAAATGAACTAGAAAACACAATCACCATCCTGTTTCCCCAAATTAATATATAAAAAAACCCTAATTAAACCAATCATTGAAAACCAACCACCCACCCATGCACAAATCATTTAGTAGTAAATCAGCACGGCTATTATATATATCCAACATGCAATCGTCACACATGTTACCCATCTCAATTAAAAACCCTTCTTCATCTACAATTAAACGAGCTGGATATGCTTTATGTTCTCAAATGACCATGATGATGTTAATCTGTTAATTGAAGATAGACCCTTGATTCCTACTGTGACGTCATCAACATGTGTGGTGAATTATCAGCAGCAAATGAGGAGAAGGGCTGCTAGTGATTCCAATTTGATGGCTTTTGGAATGAGGAGGTTTTTCTAGACTGATTCAGATCGGGTTGATGGGGTAAAGTTGGTTGTGGTTCGGGTCGGATCCAAAATGCTGTCAATATTGGGTATAATATGTTTATTTTTTTTTAATTGATTTTAGTGGTTAATAATTAATTGGGTGTTTAGTTTATCTTATTTTCCCGCTTTTGCTTTAAAATAAGTACTTATAAGCTGCGTAGAAATAACTACATTTGTAAGATATTATCTTCTTTTATAAAAAATACAAGGATATTGGTATCACAAATGGATATGCGACCATCTGAAAAGAAAATAGCTACAAAGGGCAAGAAACATATAAGAGTGAATATTGATGAAGTCTTTGTCACCAAAGAGCCCATTGTAGATGGGTCATAAAGGAATTTAATTCCTCCTTAGGGTGTGTTTGGTACAGAAGGTCAAGTAATTTCTACTCCTGAGCTTGGACTTCTATTCTTCAATGGAAAATGGAAAATGTGTTTTTAAAGACAGAGTGAATTCCCACTGGCCTCTAAAGTTCACTTGATTCGAGTGCATCAAACCATAACTTTGCAAAGATGTTTTCAACACATATGATGTTAGAAATCGAGGGAAGGCCTGATCTTCCACAGGCTAACGAAATTGTCGAAAAGAACTTAGATGGTTTAAACTGATGTACTAAAAAATCCATGTAATCGTTAATAAAAGTTCTTATTTTGATGAATTGCATGTGTAAAATTATGTGTAAGAAGAAGTTGTTTTGCTCACTTACAATAATTTAGACTTAGCATAATTTATATCCAAATATCGGGAGATCGTTGGGCCAATTCAGTGCCCAATGGTCTCTTACTAGGATTTGAACATAAAATAGACTAATTTAAGATGACCAGCTGATAAGATATCAGCGGAGAAAAAGAAGACCCGTTGAAGCATAAACTTCAACGAGCAACCGTAGTAGAGCTCAAGTCATAGACATCGTCAAGGTAGTCAAAAACCACTTAAAGACATACTCATCAGCAGGCATGGATATTAGTTGACATGTAGAAGGAACACGCTGAAAGTTTAAATTGAATTAGGTGATGACAAGGTCCTTATGAACTTGATTACTCTTTGATTCTACCAACTGAGCATAGCTCTGAATCTCTCAAAGTGATTTAGGCGGGACTAATTTTATAAAGCAAAAGTGTGGGACAATAAAGTCGTTCAAATTAAAGTCTACCCTGTACGAAGTGGTGAAAAGATTATGAACAATTGGTAGATCTGTTCACAAAAGATGGGTGGGAACATTTCCAAGAATAGAAGAGCATTAAATGCATTTTTACTTCTCCACTAGATTCTTGACACGTCCCAACTAATCCACGATTAAGTCAACCTCGTACCACTATTAATGTTAGTCAGCGTAAATATTTTTGCTTCACATTAGTATTGTTGCATTTATTGAAGCACATTTACTCCTTCGCTCAAACTTCTAGTTTAGCCAGCTAACTATATAAGTTCACTTGTAAACTTGATAATCTTCAAGTTTACTTGTTCAAAGAGTAATCAATACATTGTCATTCAATAAGTGTGATCCATAACACTTTGTAATTCTTTGGTTCTATATCAATAAAGTATTACACGTTTGAAAACTTAATTATTGTGTTGTACGTAAATTGTTTTAAACTTTGTCACAAAACTGGCGTAACTTGGGACAAACAATATGCACCTCTTTGTCACGTAGTTCCTTTTGGTTCTTTCTATGTACGTAAAATCTTTCGATCCATATACGTTGCATATTGGCTACAGGACTAACATATATCTCGTTAAATTCACTTATTTTGGAAATTTTGATCTTTTAATATGTTATGCTATTGATGCAACAATACATACTCCTACGTAATTTGCTAACCTGGTAAGCACGTGCGGATTGTGCGATAATCCCCCAACGACCCTGAAGAGCAACTAAAGCCCGATCCACATCTTTTCTTGAACTTTCTTGAGCGCTATTATGATTTAAATCAGCTTGGGTTCGAGCAATCTTATATGATTTGAAAAAAGTAGATCAAGTGGGATAAATACCATCTGCTAGGTAATATCCTCTGGTGTATGTTTTACCATTCACCGTAAATGGCGGGAGTGAGACCGTCAAACAAATTCGATCGATATAGAACATTTAGATCATTATTTGCACCCACTATACTAAAAAAATGCATGTCAAATTCACAAATCATGGGATGCAACTGCTTCAAGCTTTATTGTCGGATATTTTTGATCCACCGTTTGAATTGCGCTTTGTAAGCATTTGGACAATTCCTCCCTTCCCAATGCATACAATCTATACTACAAAGCACACCAGCATGTACCAATAAATGTTATTTATTTTTTTTTATTAAAGAAATATTTGAATTGTTGCTGTGTTATTGATGCGATGACGAGGAGATATCATATCAATAAAGGAAAATGATAAATGGGCCTGTAAAAAGGCGCAAAGGAGCTTTATCCATAAATGTATTGTGCAATGTAAGACTATACAATACATTTATCGTTAAGTCTTCTTTGCGCTATTTAGATAGCCTCACGTATCATCACTCATCAATAAATGTTATTCTCACGTCTTAAAATAATTGTCACGACAAAAAACACATATTTTAAGAAAATATCATCATTACAACTTTCTCTTTCTTTCTTTTTGTACAAAAAAAAGTTTTACCTTTAACTAATTAATTTAAAACTTCTTTAAAGCTTGTAATAATAACTTCAAATGAGGTTAATATAGTAAACTTGATCTATATTATTTATCTATTTTTGGAAGTGGACAATTAATTTAAGACGACTTAAAAAGGAAATGTTATTTAAAAGCTTAAGAAAGATCCACAATGGTTCAAATGAGTAAAAACTTTTTATTATTATAAAATCTTTTTAAAATAGTTTTTAGCATTGCATCAAAAACCTTTTGTATAGCTTTTTAAAAAGACTTGTGAACTTCAAGTCTTTTCTAAAAGGTTTAATAACTAAATGTGTTAAACATTAAATGCATAGTTGTTAGGCTTTCGATCCTGATATTAGGATCTTACGATTTTACGATACTGCAAAGCAAAAACGATCCAGATCCTACATAAGATCTTTGCAAGTGTAAGATCTTATAAGATTTCGATCTTGACCATACGATCTTAAGATCTAATCCGATCCGATCTTACTTTTCACTGTTAAAAACTAAAAAACTTCAAATTTATGGGTTATTTTTTTCAGAATTCAAAAAACAACATGTTAGTCTTTTTAAACATTTAATAATCATAATTTAGGACAACATTTATATGAAATGTTCATAGTATTTTGTATTTATAATGCATAATAGTTTGTAGATTTGTATAATAATATAAAAACTATTAAGAAATAATATTAGAGTAAGATTTTAAGATTTGATATGATTTTACGATCACGATTTTGCAAAGGCAAAAATGATTATGAGCAAAATCCCGATTTTGATTAAATATATCAAGTTTTTAAAGAGTTGATTTTAATGGTAAGATCCCAATAAAGGAGAAGACGTCATCTTAGTACCCATACTAGCAACCAGCCCCACATCCCACACCGTCAATCACAACTTTCCACGTGTCAAACATCAAACAAAAATCTTTCTGCAAATTAAATGAAGCAAAAAACACAATCAACATCTTGTTTCCCCAAATTTATATAACAAACAATGAAACCATAACTAATAATTGAAAACCAAACACCCACCCATGTACAAATCATTTAGTAGCAGCAGATCAACAACAGCACGTCTATTATATATATCCAACATGCAATCATCACACATCTTACCCATCTCTATCAAAAACCCTCCTCCTCCTCCTCCTTCATCTGCTATTGAACGAGCTGGATCAGTTTTCTTGTCCTCAAATGACCATGATGATGTTCATTTGCTGATTGAAGATAAACCCTTCATTCCTACTGTGACGTCATCATCAAGTTTTCAGCAGCAAAGGAGGAGAAGAGCTGCTAGTGACTCCAATTTGATGGGTTTTGATCGTGCTGGGTTTGGGAGAAGGAGGTTTTTCTGGACTGATTCGGGTCGGGTTGATGGGGAGAGGTCGGTTGTGGTTCGGGTCGGATCCAAAATGCTGTCTTATATTGGGTATAATATGTTTTTTTTTTTTTTTTTTGCTTTTTAGTGGTTAATGATAAATTGGGGGTTTGGTTTAGCTTATTTTTCCGCGTCTCTGCGTCTGCTTTAAAATAACTACTTATAAGCTGTGTAGAGATAACTACTTCTGGAGATATTATCTTATTTTGTAAAAAATATTGGTAAAAGTAGTGTTTTAGTGATTATTGATTAAGGAGGTGTTTGGATTTAGCTTCTTTTCCGGGCTTACGAGCTGACTTGAATTGGAAAATGCAGATAATCCCATTTTTCCTCTTATGAGCATGTGAAGTTGAGCTTATGGAAGCTTAAGTTGATAAGCTAGTAAACTGAAAAAATGAGCTTTTACATTTATGAATCAGCCCAAAAGCCCATAAAATAAGCTAATCCAAACATGTTATAAGTTGGTGTTGGTAAATACTGAAACTTTATGAGTAACAATTAAATTGGTGAGTTAGTGTTGCTAAAGATAAAAACTATTTTTTACAGTTAATAGGTGTTGCTAAAAATAGAAACTTTAAACAGTTAGATGGGTGTTGTTATAGTTAGAAGCTATTAGCATTTAACTGGTGTGTTGTTAAAAATAACAATTTTTTGGTTAGTAATAGAGTTGGGTTGCTAAAAAGTGAAACCTATATGTTTAATAGCTAATTGTACTGTTAATACAGTTTTTGTAGTTAACAAGTGTAAATTATGTGACATCTAGCATTTTTTATAAAAGATGTACTGGTGAGTGTAGGAGTGATTACTATCTTTGGATAGAACTGTTTTCGATTGATTGATGATAGTTAGCTAATAGTTTGTGTAATTTTTCTCATTTGCGTTGGAGTGTGTGGTGCTTTATATGCATAAATGTTAGATACAATTATCTTGTTTGTATTCTGTAGAATTTTCAGTTGGTAGCGTAATCGGGGATTTAGGTTTAACAGAAAAGTGAGTGAACTAGAGTGTTGACCTTTAGCACCATCGTTGTTATATGCTGTCTCAAAGAGGGATCTTTATTTTCTATCATTATGTATTTGATAAGGAACATGTAGTGTGATGCCAACAAATACTAGCTGTCATTTTGCTCTTCACCCACTTGTTTAAAACCTTTTGATATGTTTATATATATTGAGAATTGAGATCATCAAAGGTTAACAACTAGCCTTATCCTAAGCTAGCTGTGGTAAGATAAAAATGAGATTAAGAACAAAGAGGTGTAAGAAATACTGGTCCTCACTCCTCAGGCTAGTCAGGTTGGTCCACTATAGCATGATCCTTCTGTCTTATCAGTGAAGTTGGCCATATCAATAGTATGAATTTCGATTAAGTACATAATTTATCCACAATGATACCCTCTTTGTACCATTTAGGTTATGCTTATTTATTAATAGGTCAATGAATAAGTTTCTAGCTGTTTTTAGTTTTTTAATTCTGCCTACAAGTCCATGTTTGATATGTTTTATAAGTCTGTTAAAATGACGTATCTTGATAATTTACTTTTTTTCAGGTCAGGCTATAGAATATTCACCGGTTTTCTATCTCTACAATGTTACGCATTCCTAATTATGCCAGGTGTACTTCAAGGTTTGTAAAGAGGTGATTGTTGGCTCAGGGCATTCCTCCCATGTTAATAACAAATTACTTAATTTTGAACTGTTGCAGTTGCTGAACACGATTATAAACTTCTTTAATAACATGTGACTTTTAAATTGTTGCAGTTGCTTACTATTATTATTTCTCAAGTCAGATACGTCGAGATATTGTCTTTGGTGATCAACCAAGGAATAAGTATGTTCTATCAACATGGTGACTTGCTCTTTAAGTTGTAGCAGATTTTGTTGGACTAATTTGATGCACTTTTGATTGTGCAGACTTGATATATATTTACCTGAAAACGATGGGAAAAATAATGGTCCAAGGCCTGTCATTGCTTTTATCACGGGTGGAGCTTGGGTAATAGGGTCAGTATAAACAATCAAATCTTGATATTAAGGCGTTTCTTAAGGTCCTTGCAAGTTTTAATATTAAATCTGGATAGTCCATCATTACAGGTATAAAGCATGGGGTTCTCTTTTAGGACGCCACTTATCAAATACAGATATCATAGTGGCATGCATAGACTACAGGTAGTATTATAATTTAAATGTAGAAACTAAAATATATTATCTATAATGTTTTAATTAACATTATATACCAACGTACTTTTTTCATTTGTCATGTTTTGATGTACATCTGAGTTATTATAAGATGGTTTCATGTGCCATTTAGGTCATTTTGTAACCTGTATTTTAAGCATCTTTCGATAATTTTATGTTATATAAAAACATTTTAAATCAAAGTTGAAAGTTTTAAATAAAAGTTCTCATTTTTTAACCCCGGTTTAAAGGGTTTGTTTGACTACAAAATGACTCAAACAAGACACAAAGCCGTCTTTTATTTTCCCAACTGACAAGAAAATGCAATTATTAAAAACGAGACGATTGGTAAAGTACTTTGGTATAATATGCAAAAAAGGGCATTTATTATCCATGGTAAACTTCGTATTTTATTAATGTTATGGTCATGTTTTTCAAGAAATTATCCCAAAGCTACAATTGCTGAGATGGTTCAAGATGCTTCACGAGGTATCTCATTTGTGTGCAATAATATCTCCGAGTATGGTGGTGATCCCAACAGGTTATATTTCTACACTTGCCATTTAGTACAATACATTTATCCATTTGGGTCCTGACATTCGTTTATTGTGATTTTGAAGGATTTATTTAATGGGACAGTCAGCTGGTGCACATATTGCTGCCTGTGCCCTTGTGGATCAGGCAATCAAAGAGTCTGATCCAACACAAAGTACTACATGGAGCGTATCCCAGATAAAGTCTTATTTTGGCTTATCAGGAGGGTATGTATTTATCAAAGTGACTTAATATGTATCAGTTAATCTTGTTGGTTGATCAGGTATCTAATGAACCAGTGTTATTGCTTATAATTTTTCTACAGATATAATCTGTTTAACCTTGCAAACCATTTGAATACAAGAGGCCCATACAAGTCACTTTTCTATCGGTACTCTTATTTTTATTTGCATTCTTTCTGTTTCGCAGCTTTTCATAGCATAAAACTGATGAATTTCCGTAAACTTTACAGCATAATGGGAGGGGAGGAATCTTTGAGTAAATATTCTCCAGAAATCATTGTGCAAGACCCGAACAATAAGAACGCAGTTTCTATCATACCCCCAGTTGTCCTATTTCATGGGACTGCAGATTATTCTATTCCAGCAGATTGCAGGTATGTTTGCATCTAAAATGTTTATATGGTACCAAATGCATACACATTTTGTGTCCAAAAGTGAACTCAAGAACGTCAAGACCAAATAGTAATAAGAATACATGTTTCTTGTTTACAGTAAAACATTTGTGGATGCTCTCCAACGAGTAGGAGTGAAAGCAGACTTGATGTTATATGAGGGGAAAACTCACACAGATGTTTTCGTTCAGGTAACCTTTTTTTACCCGTTATTGCTCTATTATAATATTCTACAATATAGTCTTGGTCAAACCATTCTGTAATTCTGGAATTTACATGTTATGCTATTAGGATCCAATGAGAGGCGATGATAAATTATTTGACGATTTAGTTACAATTATACATGCCGGAGATGAAGAAGCTCTTGCAAAGCAATCAAGAGCACCATCAAGACGTCGCCTTGTACCTGAATTTATGCTAAAGTTGGCTAGCAAAATCAGCCCGTTTTAACCATCCATAGATGGTTATCACATTCTTTGTACAAGTAAATTTTATAAGTACTATAGTTCTTGAATGAGATGTCAAAATGACATGCAATGGATTACAGTAAGTGATGATGTTACAACACAACCTAAGCAAAACCTTAACGGCCCGTTTGGTTTGCATCATTTACTTTTGGGAATAGGCATTAGAGTAGAAAACAACTACTGTATTTGTTATAAAGATACGGATTAGAATTTTGGACTCATAGCAAATAACGAGGTATGCAAAAATCTCACATGCTTTGGCTGGTTTTGTTTCTATGCTAAACAAAGTGGGCCTTCTTTCATTTTGAACCTATTTATTTATTTTTATTTATTATTATTATTTTTTTAAAATTTATATATTAAATTATAATAATAATTTATTTATTTTATTAAATATTTTTTCTCCTCTACATTAAATCCAAATCCAAATTCAAATTCAAATACTAAACCCGTCTACAAACCAAACGGGCCCTAAGTTTGTCATCCACCTCTACAGCTGTAATTAGAAACTTTACACCTTTTAACGTCGTATCTTCTTTCTCCACAATTACTGTTTATGCCGGCATTACAGCGTGGTGTCGTGCTCCCTGGATGGGTAGGTGGTGGGGGGTGAACCTGCTAACTTTGGTGGATGAGGTGATGACGGCCTATTAACTCCACGAAATGCCGGAGGTTGAGCCTCGCTGTTTGACATTAAATGTTATGCTAATTTCATTTAAAAAATCAAATGAAAGATCATATGCATGTTTGGATGGGTAAGGTTAAAATCATAATGATAACTTTCGTGATAATGGCATGAAAACGTTTTTTTCACAAAAGATTATAGTTAATATAGATCTTAAAATTACCATATATTCAATGAACCAATCATAGTCATTTATTTTTTTAATCTAAAAAAAAAAAAAAAACTTTCACCATTTTAAAAAAAATTAAATATCTCGCAAACCGTTAATCGTTACTGAAAAAAATGATACCATCGCGGCGAAAATTAAATTATCTTTTTATAGATATGCAATTCTATATATTTTTAACATTTCTTTTTTAAATTTCGGCCCTGAAAATATTATTTATGAAAATCACATGTGATTCGATTTTTATAATCACAAATGATTTTTGCAAATCATATGTGATTTGTAAAAATCGTATCACATGTAATTTTTGAAAATCATATATGAGTTTACAAATCATGTATGATTTTACAAATTAGATGTGATTTTTTTGAGCGGAATTTTTGAAAAAAAAAAGTTTGTCGATTATATAGAGAAGTGCATATTAAGGTTGTCAAGATCGGGATCTTACCCAGAATCGTTTTTGTCTTTGCAAGATCGTGATCGTAAGATCAGATCGGGATCGTAAGATCCTACTCGAATGTTAATTCTTAATAGTTTATGTAATTTTATACAAATTTACAAATTCTAATACATTATAACAATAAAATACTATGAATGTTTCATATAAATGTTGTCCTAAATTATAATTATAAAATGTTTAAAAGATTAACATGTTGTTTTTGAATTCTACAAACAAACAACCTATAAATTTATAGTTTTTAGTTTGTAATCGATAAAAGTAAGATCGGATCGATTAGATCGTAAGATCGTATGGTAAAGATCGGGATCCTATAAGATCTTAAGCGCAAAGATCCTATGTAGGATCCGGATCGTTTTTAACTTTCTTGCAAGATCGTAAAATCGTGAGATCCCAAGATCAGGATCGGGATCCTGACAACTATTGCATATCTATAAAAAGATAATTTAATTCTCGTCGCGATGGTGTATTTTTATAGTTTGAAGATTTACCGTTTGCAAGATATGTTGTTTTAAAAAGAAGGTGAAAAATATTTTTTTTATTAGTTTTGATAAAAGAAAATGAATGGCTAAGATTGATTTATTGGATATATGGTAAATATCAGATATATATTGATCTCAACTTATAGTTTTATTTGTTAACCAGCTTTATAAGATTTTTTTTAATTGAAAACAATCTGACATTTTCAATACAATATATAATATTTCTTTTAAAATAATCATAATCATTTACTATAACATGATAATAAATCATAAAAGAGTGATTATTCATACTTATTAATAGTGTGACCAGCATATCACATGATCAGCAAGTTTGAGAGGTAATTGCAGAATATGGAACGGTAATTATATAATAAGTCATATGATTACTAAGCTATATTATAAAGTTTAAACTAGTATATGATATTATGATTGGTCTTTAGTTATATTGATTTCAAAAAGAAATTCTCAAACGCCTTCTTGTTCAAACCAATTTACCCCTAACGCCCACTTTTTTTCACTTTTTTCACTTTTTAAATAACTTTACATTAAAACTCTCATAAAGTTTACATATCCTTAATTGTACTTACATAAGACAAGTGTCATACGTCATTTATCGCAAGAATTTTGACCTACTTTCTTGGAATTTACATTTTTTGTCTTTTAGTAAAAAGAAAGTCTTTTTATTATAAAAAGACATATATATTAAGAATCTTTGGCCTCACACATACGTATTTTCGAAAGAATCGATTATGTAGAGAATATATTTTTATATCTTTTTAAAATGTATTAATATTTATCCCATATTTTTTAAATACAAAATACTTTTTAAAGAAAATACTCTTTATATTTTTTATACAATACATTACATAATTTAAAAACCATCGTCAAACACACACAGAGATCATCAAACACACACACACATAAATTCTTAAACCCACTGCTACCCAGATCCAACACAGATCCAATATCAGATGATCATCACCGATCAAAACCATCACCACAAGCACCGCCATGACAATCAAGTGCTTCATCATGATATTAAGGGGTCGGATCTTCTTCTTGACAAAAACGGTATTCTTAAGATTGCTGATTTTGGGTCCGCTTCCTTTGTTGACCTCATTCATGAGCAGCCAATGACTAATCGCATAGTTACTTTCTGGTATCGTGCCCCTGAGCTTCTACTAAGAGCTACTGAATATGGTGTCGGCGTTAACCTCTGGAGTGCGGGCTGCATTTTGGCTGGGTTATTGGCCAATAAACATATCCTAGCTGGTCACACAGAGGTCTCTTGTAAAATTGTAATTGATTCTAGATAAATTTATTAAACACTGTTACAAATATGTTTGATATATTACTAGTGAGTGAATGAATATAATTCTTTTGTATTCCACCAATTACTATCTTTAGAGTTTGCAAAATGGGTGAGTTGATGGTTACATATAGAATTGTCTTATTTGTTTCGTGACGGAAATTATATTTCTTATTACATAGGCGGATCAGCTTCAGAAGATCTACGCATTATGTGGGTCCCCTAGTGATGAATACTGGAAAACATACAAATTACCTTTGGAAACTCTTTACAAGCCTGCTAGTGTTACTAAACCACTGCTAGTATATTTTGGTAACCACTGCTAGTGTTACTAGAAACCACTGCTAGTGTTACGAGAAACCACTCTAGTGTTATTTCATTCCACTGCCAGAATGTTACGATAATCCAAATTGGTTCCTAATCCAAACACTGTACCTCCTAAAAACTAGAATGGTTCTAACTGTACTTTTACGATGTTGCAGCTGAGTCACATTGAAAAAAGGTGATTAACTCTCGCTGATTCGGTGAACACAAGGCTTGATCAAACATACCAGGAGAATAAGCTATTGAAGATGACAGTTGCAGCTTGTCATAATCTGTAGGTATCTCATTGCTAATTACTTCTGTTATTGAGCATGAAAAAAGTATCTGGCGAAAGATATTGCATGATTAGACGTGTTCTTTTGGCATCATATACAAGGTGCAATGTTCTATAAACTATAAGAAAAAAAGTAAATGTCGTGTTCTCCACAACATATTCTTTCCGCTCATGGTTCCATTATGGGATTTTTTTTTTGCCACTATCTGTTTATCCTGTAGCATACTAGTACCTATTTCATATTCTCAACACATGTTTTTAGGCATAGATATTTTCATGGTGTTGCCCCCTTAATTTGCAAGAACATGGTCCCCATCCTCAGTGGATCAGGTACATATAATTTGCAAGAACAAATGTGTAGATGTATCCACACGTTTGCATCTTCTCGGTTCCTATTTCTTTGTACCTGTCTTGATAATAAAGCTGCTATCTACTGTTTGTTAGTTGATCCCTTGCATCAAGTCAAACTGTTTGATTGACGCGTTTGGTCGCGAAATGAATAGGTTTATCATACTACTCAATTATTTTAAGTTCGGAGAACAACTTGCAGGATTTTGTAGCTCTTAGTAAAATAAGTTGACAAAGTTTCATGTAGTTTTTAAAGCGGTTTGAGTCTGTGTGGCGGTGGTCATAGCTCATAGACCCATTAGATTAGTCGGCCAAACAATAAACTGTATGCAAAGTGGAGGATACAGAAGTTAGTGCATATCATCAATAGGGTAAATGGTACAAGTATGTAATTTACTTTTGGCCAATGTAACTTTAAAGTATTCAACTTTTCTTTTTCAAAATAAGAAGTTAAAATTTTGTGCAATATTTTGACTTTTAGAAAGAGATAACCAGTCATAATTTAAGTCTTAAGAAAACTACTCTAGTTATGAAGAGGATTAGAGGAAATGATCTATGTTTTGATAAGTTGTTGTGAAAAAGAAGTTGGGTCAGTTCACGGATTCGAAAATTGAAAGTGTACTAAATGGGTGTACGCTGGGAAATGTTTATTGTTTGCTAAGGTCTCTTAAGTTGAGATTTAAATGAGTAGTATAGATATAGATAGATTTTCAGTCATATAAGTTGATTTTCAGGTTCTCTATAGATCTGCTATACTCCTACATGATGTTTCAAATCGGCTATAAGAAGCTAAGCTGACAACAAATGGAAATTTTTATGGGTTGTGAACTTTAACAATTAGTACAATATTATTGAATTATGATCCACTAAAGTTCCACATGACTACATCTGGCCACGTGGAGGGGTGTTCTTAAACATGTTTGATGGGAGGTGGTGTGTTTATTTGATTGCACACACTCACTACCGAGTCATTTGGCATCTATTTAGTTTTCCGAATCTAAAGTCATGGGTTGTTAGTAACTGAGTAGGCTTCCTTGAGCTTGCTTTGAAGTTGAGCCAGACTGGCAAGCTATAACATGATCTACTGGAGAAGTGCAATGTACTCGAATATGGTTTGACGATGTACTCTAATATATTTGATATTTTAGATCTAGAAGTTTACTTAGAAATTTTAATTACTTGATGATTGTACTATATGAGAATTTTGATCCAAGTATCTATGCTTGTAATTTATACAAAGTAGAATGATTAACAAATCATTTTGTGAGATTCTAACTAATAAATGGATTGTGTCATTGCATATATTCAAATAATATGATGTAATGTATATAAATGATATTGTGCTTTTACGATCATTCCTTTAGGTTGAGGAAACTATAGATGCCCATGGTGGAATTTCTAATTTAACCCTTTTAAGTGTTTACGTATTCATTTAAAAACCTCGATGACGTAGTTTCATTCGCCTAATGTAAGTATTCATAATTCTCTCACATAAGGGTGCACATTCATGGTTTATTCAGCATAACACCCTAAAGTAATAAGACAAAGCATCGTGTATTGATTAGTTGGGACTAGCAGTACTAATACAAGTGATACATAGACTAAAAATGATAATGGTGGTGATATTCGGATTAGTTCTTTTATTCTCTGCTGATCGTATTTACGGTGTTAGCTTACGAATCCATGAATGTGTACTTTTAGGTGGGGAGAAATTATATGCAAGGTTGAGATTTGTAAATCGATTTAGAACATACTTTAGGCGTTGTTAGTTAGACCTTTTCCTAAGAAAAACACGTAAGGCTCTGTATTATGATGTCCGTAACATGACAGGGCTCTTTTAGCGGATAGTAAGGATTGTATAAACAACATGACATTTGGATACAAAAGTGGGATGATTTGGAACTTGGAAAGAAAGTGTTGCAAAAAAAATTATAATGAATCTAAATGACTAAAATGTCCCTTTTCAACCGTTATTAGTCTATTTACAAGCAATACTTTATCCCTCGTCATGACTTGATTATCAAGTAGAGTGTTGTGTCAATGATATCACTTGACAAACTCTTCACTAGTGAATTTTGAAGATGTTCATTTATCATCATTGCGGCCGAAACTACTAATCTTACTTTTGTATTATCTATGTATATTCTTATTATTAAGTTGAAGGTAGGCTTCCAGACATGCTGATCTGTTATTATTTGACAAGTTTTTTTTGGTAATTAGATTGGTTGCGGGCATAAAAAGGAGAAACATTTGACTAAACCAGAAATGGGACACTTCAGAGCACAAGGTGTTCCTCTAAAGAGGAAGTTGAGAGAATTTCCTGTAACTGAAGATGCTCTACTTCCACTTGGCACTCAAATCGGAATTCGTCATTTTGTCCCTGGACAATACGTTGACGTAATTGGAAAGGTTTTAGTTATACTCAAGTCAGATGTAACTGTTATGTGGTGCCCAGGGTGTGATGAAAAGACATCATTTCAAAGGAGGTCCTGCATCTCATGGAGCATCATTGTCACATCGAAGCGGGGGTTCTACAGGTCAGAGGGATGCTCCTGGTAAGGTATGTGATTCTTTCTCCCTAAATTTGCTTCTATGTTTCTGTAAAGATAGTGGTATTCACATATGGACAAATCTCATAGAATTCATTGTTATTCATAAATGACAAGAGTCATTGTATCAGCGAGTGTGTGATCCTAATAGTACAGCGAGAGGTGGTGTTGTACTTACTGTGATAACTTTGTATGGTTGTTACATATAGATTCATTAAAATGAATTATATGGATAAGGTGCTTCTAAAGTCATTTAGAATCAATAAATATGGTTAAAGCTTTACCTTGCCTGTTTCTGCAAATTATCAGTGGATAATGCTGATAAAATATTTTTTGAAATAGGTGTTCAAAGGTCGAAAGATGCCTGGTCGCATGGGTGGGAAGCAGAGAACAGTGAAAAATGTGTGGCTATATAAGATAGATCCTGCAAGGAACTTGATGTGGGTCAGAGGCCAAGTATGATGCTTAAATTCTCTTTAACTAGGAATCACATACACATTCTTTCTTTTTTTAGTTATATATTTTTGATAATGTAATTATATGTGGGATTTTATAGGTACCAGGGAACGAAGGAGATTTTGTATTTATAAAAGATGCATGGTACAAGAAACCAGATATATCGATGCTTCCATTTCCAACCTACTTTTCCACAGAAGACGAGGATGTGACGTCTTTGGAACCTTTGGTTGCTGATCTTGGTGATACAGATCCATTTATGGCTGCAGATTAATCAATGCGTGATTCGGTTACTCTTTTTTCTTTTTTTCTCAGTGGTTAGAGATCGGTTGATCCTTGATGAATGTAGAAGCTGCGAAGTAGCAGCTTGGATTCTCTATTGTTCAAACTAGTAGTAGAAAGGAAAATGTAATTCGAGTTTTTTGTTACTAAATTGAAGGACATGGCAGGTGTTGTGGCCGCTGAGAACCATAGAAGCTCTTATTTAAATAAAATTGCATGAATTTTTGTAGCGATTAGCAGTGAATACTCATTAGTGATGTCTTCGAAAGTGCGACGTGTTTGGCTGATTACTGATTGTTTAGTTAGAGCGCCTGCCCCTCATCAAATTCTAAATCTTATCAGGTTTTTTAGAAGAAAGAATATATCAATTGTATTAGATGTTTCAAAGTATAATGAGGTTTTGGTTTTTGTCTCATTTCAATGGTTTGATCATTCTTTTGTCCAAATGCTGTTCATTGGATTTGTAGGTAAAAGTTCTAAAATTCAGTTACACCTTTAACGTAACTTAGATGTTAAAAGAAAGAATAAACTCAGATTATACCGTAAGCTTATGCTGGTACGTCTCAGCCAACCTGCATATGACGGTGGAGTTGGTTTTGGTTGAAACTCTTTGTATGCAATTTAAGAAAAGTTTTCACCGATATATATAACAGTGTCTGATATCAAGTCAAGTTAGATGCTGAGCATATTTGAAAGATCAGAGGCTCTATAAATTTCACACAGAGCGAATTTTGGGTTATTCGTGACTTATGAGTAGGTTTAAGCTGAAGGGGGTGGAATATTAAGTGGCTTTATGAGGTTTTCTACATATCTCTACAAAGCGAGGGCTGTTATTCACTTTATGAGCGATCAGCCGATCAGATTAGCAGATCTGGTAACAATGGCATGTTATCGGCATTTGACTCCCTCTCTGCTGCTTGTATGCTTGCTATTTTGGTGGGGATCTCCAAATCATCTTCACGGAAGGCTATGGTATGTTGGACAGACTCTGCATGATCCACCTCAAAACATCATTTTCCAAGCTGCATATCAGCGATATATCTCTCATTTTCATCTGTGTTTAGACCATATAGACAATGAAAACACAAGATACTGGATACATAGTAAGCTGTATTGCGGCAGGAACAGATGCATATCTTCTATTTGGGAGATTAATAAGAACTGCATCCATGAAAGGTGCATTGCATTTGAAGGTATTATACATGCTTGCTGTATTTTAACCCCAGTTTATTTTAATTGTACAAGGAATTCAGAATGAGCTCAGTTCCATTAAGGTTAATGAAACAATCCTCATCATCCTCTTATAGCATGTGCAATGAATCACCAATGTACTGCTAGTAAACTGTAGGACGATTAAGGAACAATATAAATTACGCGAACTGCTCAATTCATCTTGTCTTTTTTATGCTTACTTGCTTAGTGAGAACTGAGAAGCGAATTAAAAAAGACTGGTTGATAACAAGAAACATTTTGATGCCTTATACTTTAAATAAGAGCATAAGCATTCTTGTAAAACTCAATATAAATCGAATTTAAGAGATACTAGTAACTCATTACAAATATTCAAAAATCTGAAGTAAATAACAGAGAAATAGTAAAAAATATAAAAATCATTCATGTCATAACAAAACATTGTTATAACATGTCTATATATATATATATCTAGCTTCATAATCCTCATACTGTAAATAATGCATTTCTAGTTTTCCTAATTTTTACCAAAACTTATGATCTTGAAACTATTCTTCAACCTTTAAGACCAAGGTAAAATGGTGCACCCGTTTCTTTCAGCCATCTGTTTCCTTGAACAAACACTCCCGCCGTGTACTGCATAGCCTCATTCTTATCTTTAATCACCTTAAACCCTTTCCACTTAACCCTCCTATCCGTACCTGCACCCAGACCCACGTTTGCATACTCACCATAAAAACACGTATCCAATGCAAACGTCCCTTGCCATGGCAACCACCCATCTGGCTGAATAAAATCATCAACTACCGAATCCATCACAATAGTCCTCGAGTACTCCTTCCATGGACGTCCTAAATAACTCATGACATGAGACCTGGCTGGAAACAGCTTCGGATCAGCCATAATATGACAGTATTGGATAACCAAACCAGTTGTTTCTTGGGCCATCTTTCTTCCTTGGGCAGTGATCGTGTTCATTTGACCATGGATCGGAAGCTTACAGATGATTAAGCAGTTCTGGATAATGACTGCAGCGTCACCAAATATGAAATCAACTGTCCCAGAAATGATACTTCTGCTGTAGAACTGGCGATGGGTGTGGGTGTATAATGTGTGTTGGTAACCATCTATATGAACGTCGAAGAATGCTGATCTGTCGGATTGCGAATGGAGGGCCACTGCTTGAGCTGCCTCTGGCCCTGCGGTATTTCGGAACCCCATTGACTTTGCTATAAATCCACTTCCAATTGCATCTAGATAAGTCAAAGATCACACTTAGTTAAAACTTAAAATAGAAAAGAGAGATAATGTAGTTCTGATATTTATGCATCTCATCTAAAATGAATTAATGATGAAGTTTTTATAACTTTACTAATTATTTTTAAGATTTAAAATATAGTTAGAAAATTAAGTTTCTGATATTGAACCATCTCGACCCAACCCGTGCCAAATAACTTATTTGGACCTATTAGCCAACCCGCCTGACCCAACTAATGAAAACTTACAAAACGTTGCACTCTTGTATGTGGTCCAGCCAGTCTTGTGGCTTCTGTTGCCAGTGACAATGGTCTTGTTGGCACCATCGCCAAACATGAACACGTTTACTTGATCTTTAGTCACGGTTACATACTCGTCATAGATTCCTTCTTTCACATACACAACATATCTTCCCACATTGCCTTTCGGATATGCAGCTAACGCACCGATTATGGTCTTGAACTGCCCACTTCCATCCTTAGCCACCACTGCATGCGGTCTTAGTACCACATCACTACTTTTTAACAGTTTCTGATCATCCACAGACATCCACGAGGGATACCCCTTTTTGTGAGTCCCAAGAAGCTTTCGTCCACGTGTATCACTTGGAATATCATTTGCTTTATAAATGATTGGCATGGAAGCTACAATTGCCAATGCATTGGAGGTGAGTTGGGTAGCATTAAGAAGAACATTTTCCATCTTAGCCCTTAACTCGGGTTCATTATCAAACCCATCCAAGCAAGTCTCTTGATAAGCAACGACAGCACTTAAAAAGTTCATGAGCTCGGGTTGCTTATCTATGCCTAAAAACATGTGTCGAGAATATGAAATAGGTACTAGTATGCTACAGGATAAACAGATAGTGGCAAAAAAAATCCCATAATGGAACCATGAGCGGAAAGAATATGTTGTGGAGAACACGACATTTACTTTTTTTCTTATAGTTTATAGAACATTGCACCTTGTATATGATGCCAAAAGAACACGTCTAATCATGCAATATCTTTCGCCAGATACTTTTTTCATGCTCAATAACAGAAGTAATTAGCAATGAGATACCTACAGATTATGACAAGCTGCAACTGTCATCTTCAATAGCTTATTCTCCTGGTATGTTTGATCAAGCCTTGTGTTCACCGAATCAGCGAGAGTTAATCACCTTTTTTCAATGTGACTCAGCTGCAACATCGTAAAAGTACAGTTAGAACCATTCCAGTTTTCAGGAGGTACAGTGTTTGGATTAGGAACCAATTTGGATTATCGTAACATTCTGGCAGTGGAATGAAATAACACTAGCAGTGGTTTCTAGTAACACTAGCAGTGGTTACCAAAATATACTAGCAGTGGTTTAGTAACACTAGCAGGCTTGTAAAGAGTTTCCAAGGTAATTTGTATGTTTTCCAGTATTCATCACTAGGGGACCCACATAATGCGTAGATCTTCTGAAGCTGATCCGCCTATGTAATAAGAATATTAGAAGGGTGCACCAAGAATGCGGCGCAGACCACGATTATTTCAGAATGAACAAATGTTTTGAGGTGGTGATGTGATGAGATGGTGGTGACAACGGCGATGATAAGATAGTTATATGTGTTTGCTTCCGCTTTAGTGAATTCGTTTCACAACACTTCGAATGTATATGTGTTAGTTGTAAGTGTTTGTTTGGGTTCTGGTAACTTTCACGACATCATTATTCCCGCATATAAAAATACCGCGATCTCTTACGCGTCAAACACTCCCAAAAAGTATATGATTTTGACGAATCAAGATTATATTGATCGAATAAATGAAATAAAGGTTAAAGTTGTAAAATTTTGAATTAAAATAAAATAAACCCACTAAAAATATAAAACTAAAACTAATAAAAATATATTAAAATGGATGTTGAATTAAAGAAGATAAAATTTTAGAAAATATGGTGAAATTACATTATAATATAAATAAGTAGATAAAAGATATTTTAATTTGAAAATAAAGATGAATTTTAGTTGAGAAATAACACACGCTATTTTATCATCGGAGCTCCTTATCTTAATTTTTGGTGGTTAGAAGTTAGCCGAAATTGTTAGAAGTTAGCCGGGTTTGTTAAGAAGTGACACGTCATCTTACGATTGAAGCTCCTTATCTTAATTTTACATGCATTATAATATATCTTTGCATAATAAACAAGTAAAAAAGTCTGAATTTTTAAGCCTTCTAATTTTAGAAGGTCTAAATGCATTATAAAGTAGTATAGATAATTTCCGTCACGAAACAAATAAGACAATTCTATATGTAACCATCAACTCACCCATTTTGCAAACTCTAAAGATAGTAATTGATGGAATACAAAAGAATTATATTCATTCACTCACTAGTAATATATCAAACATATTTGTAACAGTGTTTAATAAATTTAGAAAAAATTACACGTTTGGTCCCTATGGTATACCCAATATAACAACTTTAGTCCCTAAGTCACTTTTATTACACCAGCAGTATCTAATTTTGAAACTATGCACGCTTTTGGTCCCTATTTTGGATGGGCGTTAGTTAAGTCCGTTAAGTATTTTGCGTTGTTAGTCCTTCGTTAATAATTTTTGCACCGTTAGTCCCTAAAGTTATATGCATAAATCGTCCTTGTGGTTAGCCGGTCAACGGGTTGAACATCGCCACGTGTCACCACCTGAGTGGTGCCACGTGGCAGCGGGGCGGGTCGGTCAACGGGTCAAGTCGGGTCGGTCAACGGGTCGGGTCGGGTTGCCACGTGGACCAATGAGGTGGTGCCACGTGGCATTGGTAAAATATACCCACAATTTGTCATGCATGGGATTCGAACTCGGGTCTTTTGTGTGGGAAGCCAAGCCTTACCCAACTGGGCTAAGCATAGCTTCAATAATATTTCTCTAAGTTTAATACATAACCCTTAAAGATTTAAGGCGAATTCAATAACATAAAATGTTCAATTTAGTTTTTGGTCTATTAATTTACGGAGTTATATGGACCGTAAAAAAAAAATAAATATACCGTCGGACTCGTTTTTTCGTGCTCTATCCAATGGTATGCTCGGGGAATT
This sequence comes from Chrysanthemum lavandulifolium, assembly GCA_022545495.1. Lineage (NCBI taxonomy): Eukaryota > Viridiplantae > Streptophyta > Magnoliopsida > Asterales > Asteraceae > Chrysanthemum > Chrysanthemum lavandulifolium. The sequence continues at coordinate 163,829,927 of CM040242.1, forward strand.
TTTTTGACTTAGTTTGAACCTCGAAAATGCGAAAATAATCGTTTTTCTTTGTTTTGCATTTTCCGAGGTCCAAACCAAGTCGAAAAATTCCCAGCATACCGTCGGATTCGCTTTTTCGTGACATTTCCAATGGTATGCTCGGGATTTTTTGACTTCGTTGGAACCTCGAAAATGCGAAAATCACCATTTTTCTTTGTTTTGCATTTTCGAGGTCCAAACCAAGTCGAAAAATTTCCGAGCATACCATCGACCCGCTTTTCATGATCTTTCCAATGGTATGCTTGGGATTTTTTCGACTTGTTGGAACCTCGAAAATGCGAAAATCACCATTTTTCTTTGTTTTCGCATTTTCGAGGTCCAAACCAAGTCGAAAAAATTCGAAGATATCGTCGGACTCTTTTTCGTGCTCTTTCCAATGGTATGCTCGGAGAATTTTTCGATTTCAAACGAACCTCAAAAATGCAAAACAAAGAAAAATGGCGATTTTCGCATTTTCGAGGTTCAAACGAAGTCAAAAAAATCCCGAGCATACCATTGGAAAGAGCACGAAAAACGAGTCCGACAGTATTTTTCTCAATTTTGAACCGCCCAACCCTTTAAAATGACAAGTCAAATTTTCATTCGACTCTTTATTTATAAAACCAAGTAGAACATTAAGGTTAAATAACCAAAAGACTATAATACATGAAGGTATGCCCATCTCGGATGGGTATCACCTTGGCCTCCCACACGACCCACCGTGGTTCGATCCTAGGGAGGAAAATTTTGGTTTTATTTTCCATCGCCACGCCGGCGCCACTCATTGGTCCACGCGGCAACCCGACCCGGACCCGACTTGACCCGCTGACCGACCCGACTTGACCCGTTGACCGACTCGACCGATGCCACGTGGCACCACTCGGTGGTGACACGTGGCGTGCGACCGACCCAAGGACCCAAGCAACCACAAGGACGATTTATGCAAATAACTTTAAGGACTAACGGTGCAAAAATTATTAACGAAGGACTAACCGTGCAAAATACTTAACGGACTTAACTAACGCCCATCCAAAATAGGGACCAAAAGCGTGCATAGTTTCAAAATTAGATACTTGTGGTGTAATAAAAGTGACTTAGGGACTAAAGTTGTTATATTGGGTATACCATAGGGACCAAACGTGTAATTTTTTCATAAATTTATCTAGAATCAATTACAATTTTACAAGAGACCTCTGTGTGACCAGCTAGGATATGTTTATTGGCCAATAACCCACCAAAATGCACCAACTCCCGAGGTTAACGCCGACACCATATTCGGTAGCTCTTAGTAGAGCTCGGGGCACGATACCGTAAAGTAACTATGCGATTAGTCATTGGTCGCTCATGAATGAGGTCAACAAAGGAAGCGGACCCAAAATCGCAATCTTAAGAATACCGCTTTTGTCAAGAAGAAGATCCGACCCCTTAATATCATGATGAAGCACTTGATTGTCATGGCAGTGCTTGTGGTGATGGTTTTGATCGGTGATGATCATCTGATATTGGATCTGTGTTGGATCTGGGTAGCAGTGGGTTTAAGAATTTATGTGTGTGTGTGTGTGTTTGATGATATGTGTGTGTGTTTGATGATGGTTTTTAAATTATGTAATGTATTGTATAAAAAATATAAAGAGTATTTTCTTTAAAAAGTATTTTGTATTTAAAAAATATGGGATAAATATTAATACATTTTAAAAGATATAAAATATATTCTACATAATCATTCTTTAAAAGATACGTATGTGTGGGACCAAGTTCTTAATATATTTGTTTTTTATAATAAAAAGACTTTACTTTTTACTAAAAGACAAAAAAATGTAAATTCTTTCAAGAAAGTAGGTCAAATTCACTAATAAATGACATATGACACTTGACTTATGTAAGATGAGGTGGTAAAGATAGTGACACTCATTAACTTTATGGGAGAGTTCTTGTGATGTTTAAAAATGAAAAAAATGGGGCATTTGGGATAAATTGGTTGGGCAAATGAGGCATTTTGAGAATTTGCCCATTTCAAAAAGCTTTTTAATCAGAAAGTCTTAAAAGCTTGTTTATTAATACACCCAGGAAGAATGTTTTTAGAAAAAAACAATCATTGTTACTATTCTCACGAAAAATATCACTCTCATATAAACCCTTGTCTGAGTGTATAAATGTTTGTGTACTTACTTGATAATACGAGCGAGGACAATGATAGCAATATCAAAACAACCACGCCTATCTTCTTTACCATCTTTTCAATTCGGAATTGTATCCAAAAAAAAAAAAAAAATTGAATAATATATATCCTTCAATATTTGTTTTGTCACATATAAGAAATGTTTTTTATTTAGTAATAGCCAATATATGTCTTCCATTTTTATAGTTATTGAGCCACCACGTCTAGTCTTTGCAGAATAGAAGTACTTAAGTCAAACATGTAGGACAAGGTCAACAACGTCTATGCAACTCTTTGTTTTGAATTTTGATTTTATTTGTTTAACGGCAAACTTATATAAAACTCGCAAAGAGCTAGCTAGAACAAATTACAAGGGAGAGTAAAGGGCCTTAAGAGGGTTTCAGAACCACTCGACCCAATCACAAAACGTTTTTCTTATACGTATTGGAGATCCAACTATACGAGTTTGAGATCGTTTAAAATGAGACACTTCTGTGAGTTCTTGAACTGACACACAAACTCAACTCTAGATCGCTAAAGGGTCCACAGCGATATTGTTTTGTTAGGTCTTTGTGTTTGATTTGCTATTGCTATGCTTGTTTTGTAAAAGAATAAATATGAATCCGCTGCACTACTCTAAAGTCGTCGTGTACAATTCCTATAAAATTAATATAGCTAGTGGGAACATATATAGTTATAAATCTTTTTGTAATTTAATAGTAATTATATACTTCTATTGAGATGTCAAAACGAAGACAATGAGTTGCATAAAGGAGAAAACTTTATCAATATTATGGCATTTAATCCTTGCAGGATTATCATCAAAAGTCGAAACTCATTAGTTAAACTACTTCTATACATGCTTCAACTTATTCCAATGTTACACCAATAATGCATACATTACAATATGTTATATGCACATTTATGATGTTGACATCAATTTTGGTGGTGTAAATATCAATTCCTATATTTATAATCACTTTCTAACTTAAAAAATATCTTTGACTGGATACTGTAATAGTCGTGGAGTATGAGCCACTGGGAATGGACTAGACCGAGTGTATGTAATTAGCATAAATGAAGAATAGTTTAAGGACTTATAATAATATTTAAACAATTAAACACGGTGGGTATATTTAGTGCAATTGGTTGAAATTTGACTTATAAGTTCGAAAGTTATAGTTTATATCTATACTACATATAATAGAAAAACTACCAAAGTTGAAAAGTGAAAAGTTGAATTGTTGAAACCTGTCAAAGGAGAGAAATCGTAGTGAATTAATACCTCATTAAAACACCCCATTACTTAAAAGTCAATAATTTATTCACATCATGCAAACCAATTAAAAGACATCTACCAAATTAAAACAACCAATTAAAACACCCTTACTAAAAAGTACAATAAAATTTTCATAACGTCTAATTTAAAGAAGTTTACAACATAATCAAAATATAAAACAATTAAACAAACTAATTAATAATATTTTAAAACACCCTAAAATGAAAAGTACATGTTATTATACACATTATACAATTAATAAAACACACAACTTTTACAAGTTAACAAGTTGATGTTACATATATTTTAAAACCGGACCGACCAATGTGTTCAACCGGGAACGGTGTCGCCACCGGTTTTCGGCTAACCAAATAAAGTCATTCAAACGAACTGCAGAGGACCGTTAAAACCGATACAAACCGGTAAATCGTGTCTCATCGAGATCTTTTCACGCTTATTTTGAACGTTATACGAAACACTTACCACAATATCGCATATCGTTAATTGTCTGCCGCTAGAAACCGATCCGCTTAAAGCACGGTACTGCCTAGTTTTATAAAGTTCGTTTGACGAATTAGTTGAATTGAAGCTTATTAATGTGAAATTGCATACAAATACATCAAATTAAATTCAAATATATTTCTTCTTTTTACGTGATAATTCATTATCTTTTAAAAAGTATTTAAGTAATTTAACTAGCTATAAGCCCATTTTAATGGGCTTGGACTTATAAAAGCTTATGGCTTATATAAGACTCCATAAGCCCGTATGATAAACAAAACTATTACAAACCGACTTATTTTAAAAGTTTAAGCCTTATATAAGCCTCTCCCAAACACATCCAATATGATTATAGTTCAAAATTCAAAAATTAGATTACAACAGTGGTTTTTTTCATCGTTTATCAAGATAAATAATATGGCGTAACAAATTTTTGCATGATCGAACTAGTTTAAGAATCCATGCACACATGGAGTTTGGACAAATAGTATAATGGGTAATAATTTTTCAATAACTTTGTTTTGTAGTTAAATATTATGATAATTCATAAATCTATATTTTTGCGATGTTTAATATTTTCTATAAAATTATTTTAAAATTTTAATACTTATATAGTTATAATACCCGTGTACACATGAGATTTTATATATTTTTTCATTATGTGTTAATATCGATTAATATTTTGTATAGATTCTTGTTGCACGAAAGATTTGACTTTATTTAACTAACATGTTGTTTAGGTAGGTTGATCTTGTTTAAATTTAACGTTTGATATCATGTTCTAAACATTTGTGTGTTTAGTAGTACATAATGACTATTGAAAAATTAAATGTCATTATTATATGTACAATCTCTTCCATTTATTTTCATCTCATAGTTACATGTGAGGTCGTACTTTCATTTTGATATTTATATTCATGTTAAAAATAATTTAAACCATATTTAATTTCTAAACCAATGTGCGAGTTAAACTTATAAAAAGGAATAACATGAGTCGTTATTGAATGCGGATAACTCAATAAGCATACGTTTACGGATATCCTTACTTAATTTCATAAAGAGAAATAACATGCGTCATTAGTATATATATAATTTCGTGTATTCATTTACATGTCACAATCTCGTGTCTTTTTTATATTATATATATAACTTCGTGAAGATACATTAATTTAATATATACTGATAATAATATTTATAAATAACAACATATATGTTGTATTTTTATGAAATATAAAGTATAGCGGTATAAAGTCTAGGAGTATTTATTAAATTTAAAGTAAAATATATCGTTCGCCTTTGAAATTGTACCCAATATACACGTTTGATCCCAATTTCAAAATAAGTCTACCATCCATCTCTCACATCTCCATTGTGAATCCCCGTTAGCCCTGTTGATCAAGTCACATTAGTCGTCTCTCGTTACACCCCGTTAGTCCCGTTGACTAAGGGCAATTTAGTCATTTCATCATCCAAAGTTAACAACCAACTAAATAACTTTTAATATTAGTATTTGGGCCCACCACTATCAATCTTCATCTTTATTTATTCATCTTTGGCCACCGATCCACCACCGCTCTGACCTCCAGAGCTTCCATCATTTTCGGTCACTTCACAAACCTCTAACACTGTGTTTTCAAGTTAAGTAAAATGGAGGAAAGAAAGTGAAAGTCATAAAAGTTGTGTTCTCAAGTTTTTTTTAAGAATAAAAGTGAAAATAAATGGGTGAAAGTAGAGGGGTTTTGCTTTCAAAACTTTCACCCCACTTTTGGGGTGAAAGACAACTTTACTTCCTTTATCTTTCTTTGTTTTGCTTTCATCATTTTTTTTTTGAAAACACATTGTAAACCAACACTGGTAACGGCTTAATGAAAGTCTAATCCTCATTTTTCATAAACATCAACACCCCATTTCCATAAATCAAAACCCAGAAACATTAAGCCTTCAAAACATCACTACCAGATCTATAGGGCATCAAAAATATCTTTTTACAATTACAACCATCTTAATTTCAATCTCTTTTCTTTTTCTTGTCTACACAAAAACACACTACAAATCTACAATAAACATTATCTTTTTTTATCATTTCTCTCTCTTCAATAAATGTATACTAACTTCATACTCTTCTTCCCCACCACCACAACCCCATGACCATAAGGCTACTCGTAGTGGGACGAAAATGATCGGTCACAAGCATCATTCGACCGATATTCAAATTGGTCACATCGAGTGTGGAAATAAAAACATCGGTCGTGGGGCAAGGATTTGCATGTATTGGTCTAAATTATGATCGATTGTGTATAACACAAAACTCAAAAAAAATCCTACCGTTGCATATTTAAAAAAAAAAAAAAAAAAAAAAAAAAATAGAAAGACTTTACCACTTTTCAACCTTATAAATATCAACCTCAAACACACTTCTAAACATAGAATTTCAAACACAATTCAAACAACTTCTCATCTATAATCATCATGTAAAAAATAAAAATAAAAAAATACTCCCACATAAAAAAACCGACGATCCTAACTACCCCAAAATGCCCCGAATTTGAATTTCTCGCCGGAAAACAACTTCGAATTAACCGGCATAACACCACCACAAAATCAACGTATTCGGTTTCGTGCACCCGCTTTTGAATATCCAACACGACTACCACAACCGAATCAAAATCGAAACCCATTTAGCGTTAATCGTCCATTTATCCCAGAGTATCGTTCTAATACATATTTTCACCAAGAACCAAGCGGGTCGTCGTATTATCCTAACATGGATTTGAATTTAGTATTGTAATGTTTTTATTTTTAATGAATTTTAAATTTGTTGTTTAAAATGTTTGAATTAAAAAAAAAAAAAAAAAAAAAGCCAAAACTTGGTCATCGATTGTGGCAACTTGACCGTGTCTGGTCACCGGAAAGAGAAAGCTGATGTGGCTTGCGATGACTCAGATCACGACTGTGCATAGCCTAGTAAACTGACGCACACCACTCAATCTCCGCCACATGCCGTCACGAATCCACCCACCCTCACTATGCAATGGATCAATCAACGCCTAGTGATCGAGAAGTTTGAACGAGAAGGATTATGATTGATTATAACTACATAAAACAAATACAAAGGCTAAAATGCGACTTTTCAAAACTATTTTTGTATTTTGTGACTATTTTCTATTTTCTATTAATTTTAAACCATTAAAACTAATTAAATTACTAAAAATTACCAAATGGACTATGAAAATCTAGAAAATTACTTTTTCTACTTTTTATATTTATCTAAGTCTGAGAAAATTGAAAAATATTTTTGGAACCTTTTCGAATTTTTCTATTAAATGCTATTTAAAAATGCCTAAAAACTACTTAAAATCAAGAAAAATAGCAAAACAATTATAAAAATCTGAATTTTCAGGAAAATTCTAAATTAATGTTAAGAAGCTATGAAAATGGAAAACAGGTGATTACTTGGAAGATTATGAAGCTGCTATGGATTGGGCTTATAAATAAGCTCTTTAATAAGCTAAATGACTAAAATGAGCTACCCATCGATTATGAAGCTATGGAACACTAAATAGGACCAAATGAAACTTAAACAAACAAGCTACAATCACGATTAACAACACGTAATGTTTGGTGATTATGAAATTTAGCTAAAAATGTAAATAGTGTCAACATAAATTCAAAATTAAGCACCCAATTAAGCTACAAATTAAAAACCAATGATCAAGCCCTAAACTAGACCTAGGCAGCTACTCAAAACCAAAATACCAGACCTAGGGGGGCTCTTATGAGCCTTGCACCAGTCTTGCATTATCTGAGAAAAGACTCAGTATTAGCTGAGCCCTGGAGCAGGGCAACAGGTGTCTGCTTGGAGCTTATGCTCAAGCTTATCCAACGAGCTTGAACCAAAAACAATTATGAGGTCTTAAAGACCACCAAGGATACTACTTGTAAACCAAAAATTCAGACTCTAAAACCTTTAATGCATCCTGCATCATCTCGCAACTTCGTGGAAAACCAATATTTTTGACATATTCGACTTTTGAACAAAAGAAGAAAAATTGACTTTCTTGAGTTTTGATCCTAATTTAGTGATTGATTATGATGTGTTGTGATGTAATGAACGCCAAGCAAGCTATATTTAAGACTTTTAAACACACAATAAGGTTTTGATAATCCAAAAATCCAACAGTTGGACAGTTAGACAGATTGAAGCTCAATGTTGACTTTTTGAGTTACTAGCACAAATCTTTGACTCTAATGAGTTACTTAGAGTTAACTAAACTTGAACCAACAAAAAGTTTACCACTGCACAGTCCTGAGGGGCAGTTATAACAGCAACCAAACACCCCTATATTCACTTGTTTGCAATCAACTACTAAAATAAAAACTGACCAAGCACAATTTATGATCAAACTACCTTTAAATAACTAAAATACTGTTCTTGAAACAAATTTTAACTACTGAGTACCACTGAAACAGATTGATCTAAAAAATAAGCTTGAACTTACAATTGGTCCAATGGCCACTATGGCCTGCCAACTGTGAAACCAAGAAACCACTAAACTAATCCAACCCACTGGCTTCCAATTCAACCCATTTCCACCTTTGAATCAACCCATTTCATCTCTGTACCCATTTTGCTCCTTTCTTTGACTTTTGTTGACCAATGTCAAATATTGTTCCAAATTTAAACACAGCCTTATGAAAAGCTATTATAAGCTAATATAAGCCTGTTTCAACTTATAAAGAAGCTTATTGAAGCTTGGGGTTCAGATTTGCATATTGTAAATTCTAACAGTAAGCAAAAAAAAAGTGAAACTGAACTTTAACTGAAGTTGATACTTAATTATAATTGAGATACACTGAAATGATTAATTTGAATACACTGGAACATAAAAATACAAGTTCAAAACTAATTTAGACTAAGAATTTTAAAATTCGACATACAATATTTAAAACTAATACTATCTATCTCTCCTAGCCTCCTCTTGGTCTCTTTTATGCTCCAAGTTGCTTGTCTCTCTCCTCTGGGTGGATCCCAGCAACAATCCAAGCCATTGGATGTGCAGAACTCATCCTGGCCCTTAATCATGTTTTGGCGCCATTTTTCTGCTTTGATATGAGAGACAGGAAAGGGTTGCAATTAATGCAATGGGATGGGTAGGTGAGGTGGGGGAGACAAAGGGTTGTGTAGAGGTGGCTAGTGAAAGTTGAGGAGGGGGGAAGTAGCAGACATACCTGTCGGGGAAGACAGGCTAGGGGGGCGGGTTTCTTTTGTTATTTAAATGGTGGGTTGGGTTGTCGGGTCAAGGTTTTGGACCGGGTAAGTATTTGGGCCAAGGGTTTAAATATTGGGCTTGGGGTTTATATTAGGGTCCGGTTTGGTTTGTGTTAATAAAATCATAAGGACCAAAATTGTAACATTTCCAAACTGAGGGACCAAACATGTAACTTATGAAAATTAGTCAAAAGGGTTTGTTTTGCCAATATTAATAATCCAAGGGTTGATTTGACATTTTTGAAAATTCCCAAGGACTAGTATTGACCAATTTGGATTTTCAGGGACTAAATTGTAACTTTCTCAAAACTTTTAGATTTTTCACCAAAGGACTAAATATGACAATTTATGATTTTAAAAAGACCTTTGGTGACTTTTCTTTTGAAATTTGGGCTCGTGGACTATTTTTGACAATTTTATAAACTTGGGGACTAAACCGCAATTTTGCAAATTTGATATGTTTTTCATCCGATTTTGATAATTTTGCATTTGAAACACATAAAACACGATTTGTGATATTTTGATCCTTTTGATGTGTTTCGAGTGTTTTCGGATGATTTTGCGCTTATTTTAGATAAAAATGATGAGTATTTACACACTCATCAATCCCCACATCGAGATATTGCTAGTCCCTAGCAATGATTTGAGAAAACATAATGGATTTTAAACTCTTTACCAAAAGCCATTACTTCGAGTAGCCAAATGTTTCGGTTCAAGTAAGAACCATGGTACATCGATAACCATGTGATTTTGAGCAAACCACCGATTTTCAACTGATTTGATTTTGTCTTTACCGTGCCGTACCCTTCGGACTAGCCAACTCTTAGATAAATTATCAATATTATCTTTGGTGAGTCGAATACCAATTATGGATTTTCCATCGCCTTTACCACAAGCCATAATCTTGCGGCCAACTCTTCACTTTTTAGGATATGGTGAGTTGAGAACCATACAATTTTGGGCAAATTGCAAGCCATATAAACGGATTTGAGAAATCTTTACCAAGAGCCGCTTTGCTCTGGATTAGCTAATCCTTTTGTCTTACTGACATGGCGGATCGATAACCGGATGAGAAAGTGTAGAACACTTACTCCAAAAAAAAATTTTGGCCAAAACGGGATTAGGCGGTATATTTACGTGATAAAATTCGTGAGAATCCCCCACACTAGAGATGAATATTGCCCTCAATATTCAAAGTACCGCGGTTATGCCAAACAAAGAACGTGAAAGGGAAATACTACGGCCATTATTTAGAAAGAAGAGATTTTTTTTTTTTTTTTTTTTTTTTTTTTTTTTTTGAAACATGTGGCAACCCCCACACCGTGGTGGTAGAAAGAGGTGAGAAAATGCAAATATGGGTGAAAACCCATATGGCATGCTATTGTTTTTGATTCCCGAGTCGCTAGCTTGACTCGACCCGCATTCATTGGTTCATGGGAAAGTAACGTGGAAAACCAATCTCGATCGGACTTTCGTTCACAATGTTAATGAACATATGAACATCGAAAGTTCCACACCGACGAGATATAACCGCGGTATCTCATTAATGGTAGAAACTAGAAGGATGATACCGGGTCAAAGATGGTGTCCTCATTCCCGAAAGAGAAAAGGGAAAGAGCAACCACACCATCTCGTGAAGAATGGAATAAAGACGCACATGAGAATGCATGTCCATTCCTCGGCAGAGAAAAGCAAATCACCGCTTTGACATCTTTAAGTTTAAACTTGAAGCTTAGATGGTGATTGTCAAGAAGATGTCCGGGAGGAGGGCGGAAATGGTTCTTCAATCAACAAACTTTCCGTAAAAGGATGTCTCCTCCGGATCAAGGTAAGTGTTATCAATTCCGTTGGAATTGATTCATCACTTAGAAATGCATCGACTTCATTCCAAAATTTGTCATCTTCCTCATCGTGAGTGAGAGAAGGATGGAAGAGTCGGAATAAGACTAGAGGATGATGGATCATTTTGAGCAATTCATCAATGGGAAGAATGTCTCCCATTGGATCACAATCATCATCCAATTCGGATGAAATAAGAGAGTTTGGTTTCATCCACGGACTTAACAAACTCGATGCGACAAACGATGCGGGAGGTGGGACAAGTGGTGTGCTCTTAGAGCTAGCAGTTTCCACCACTTCCGATGAAGTCTCCGATTCTAGATCATCGTCATCATCAAGAACACTCTTGACTTCCCCGGTACACTTTCAAACCATTTGTTTGAACCAGGGTAACTTTCAAAGCTTTGAGCTCAAGACGCTTTTGAAAACTCCTCTTAACCGTGAAGTTTGAGAGTGTTGCATTGAATCTTTCGATTTTTGATCAATTGTGGCAACACTGCTTGTTTGTCTGCAGGTTTGGAGTTTTGGTTGATATTTAACGCGAGCTCCTCGTTGTCAACCCGAATGGTCAACTCTTCAAAGAACACATCGATCGAGCACGACTCGTCCTCAAGAAAGCTCTCCCAAGATAAGGGAACTCTAGGATCCGCATCAAGTCTACTACAACAAAGTCGGCATGAAAGTGAAACTTTCCCACTTTCATCACGACATCCTCGGCTATCCCAAGTGGACGAGTTACAGTGCGGTCCGCTAGCTCGAGTGTCATACGAGTGGATGAAAGTTCGGGAAGAGATAGTTTCTTCCATATCGAGAGTGGCATGAGGTTAATGCTAGCGCCAAGATCGCCAAGGCGAGCATTGAAACATCCCCAAGAAATCACACGGGATTAAGAACCGGCCGGGGTCTTCAAGCTTTCGGAAGCTTATTAAGAATGGTCACGAGCATTGCTCATTGAGAGGAGTTTTCGCCATCTCGATAACTTATCTTTGTTGGTGAGTAAGCTTTTAAGCGTGGATGCAAATTTAGGCATAAGAACGAGAGCATCAACGGCTTAAATCAAAGTGAAGCTCATTGAAGATTTGGAAAATTTTTCCATTTGCTCTTTGTTTTTGTCTTTGAGCTTCTCATCATTCATTCTTGATGGGTAAGGAAGTCGACTAGACTTTTGAGCCGGATGGAAGTGTTTTCGCTCAGATTTTTCTTTGGAACTTGTGTTCCGGACTTGAAACTTGACCACAAGGTTGGACGTGTGCATGTGCGTGGGCTTGAATAATGCACCTTGTCCGTTGTCTCCTTGGTAACTTGACTAAATGCCACAGGAGGAGGGGGCATTGGAGTCGAAGGTCCATTGTGCGTCTTACCACTACGAGTGGTGACGGCTTTCAACTCGGCATTAGGATTGGGAATAGTATTGCTTGGGAGTCCTCCAGAAGATGGTGAAGCTTTGTTCATATTCATGTTCATGAAACTGCTCATCATATTCTTTAACTCATTTGTCTGCCGAGATAATGTGGTATCAATTTCCCTTTTTAGCTCACCTCTCATGTTATTGATTGGAGGAAAAGTAATCACCGAACAAGATCCTCACCGATGAAACAGAGAGAAGGAAAAAGCATCAACTTGATGACTTTTTGAGGTACATCCTTGAAATTGATAGTTGAAGTCAACTTGTTAAACCAACGGATGTGTGCCATAATGCGTTAAATGCGCCATGGTGTTGTTAGAAATAGTGCGAATCTCGGGTTCGACTATTTGGGCAAAGACGCTCACGAGAACGTCTTCTTGGAATTTCGCTAGATCACGCAAAGGACTCAATGATCTAGAAGAACGAAAAGCGCATGCACTAGAATTAACTCTAAGGAAACTCGAGCTAAGGAGAGAAATGGGAATTATGAAAATCTTTCGATGAGAATGAGAATTATGAAGACGGTTTGTAAAAATCGGGGTGAGAAGAATCTTTATGGGTTTTACGGTTCGAAGCGTCGATATCACAACAAAATCAATTAACACAAAATCGAGGCAAAACAACAATGAACTTAACCAATAATCCTAGATGAATGGCTTCTTTAAAAAGGTACACCAATCACAAGGACACAAAGGCAAGTTTTATATCTTTAGTTCGGGAACTTATTATGGTCGCACCCCAGTTAGGTAGTGCAACGCCTTGGTTTTCGGTGGTAATCTTTTAAGTTGTTATTATTAAAGAAAACGACGATTCTTTTGTATTTTTATTTTTGATACATATATAGAAACAAAAGAAAAATATTTTGTGTTTTATACGCTTTTTGGTCATTTTTTTGGGTTTTGGATTTTTAGAAGAAAATATGGATATATATATATACAAAGAATGATGATATAAACAAAGAGTGAGGATTCAAACAACTAATCGCTAAACGGAGATAAATCAAGACGACTCAAGTGAGCGCCTAAATTTGATCTTGTAAGAAACGTCAAGTTCTCTCACGCAAGCGTAAGAAAACTTAAAACAACTTAAGCACGAAATCAATGAAGATCGAGGAGTATAGTGTCTCCCGGTCGTTATGTCCCAAATGAGCTATGCAATGGATCAATCAACGTCTAGTGATCGAGAAGTTTGAGCGAAAGGATTATGATTTGATTATAACTACGAAATATCAAACAAATACAAAGTCTAAAATGCAAATGAGAGGAAATTAAAAAGATAAAATCTATTAAATAAACGCTATCACTAAAATTAAAATGATGTTTTTGTTTTTATGATTTTACTGAACCGAAATTAAAATCTACGCCGACGTATAACTAAAAAAGTGAAACTAAGTCAATATTAACCCTAAAAATATGAAAATGATGTTTTATAAACCTAATGATAAAAGAAAATTTATGGAAAAAGAAAATTATTTTTAAAACTAATTATCTAATTAAAAACTATTTTTAACTAATAATTAATTACCTAAAATATAAGAAAATATGAAATTAAGCTAGAAAAATAAGATTAACACTTGAAAAAGTCTAAAATATCAAAATAGACTTTTCAAAACTATTTTTGTATTTTTGTGACTATTTTTCTATTTTCTATTAATTTTAAACCATTAAAAACTAATTAAATTACTAAAAATTACCAAATGGACTATGAAAAATCTAGAAAATTACTTTTTCTACTTTTTATATTTATCTAAGTCTGAGAAAATTGAAAAAATATTTTTGGAACCTTTTCGAATTTTTCTATTAAATGCTATTTAAAATGCCTAAAACTACTTAAAATCAAGAAAATAGCAAAACAACTTATAAAAATCAAATTTTCGGAAAATTCTAAATTAATGTTAAGAAGCTATGAAAATGGAAAACAGGTGATTACTTGGAAGATTATGAAACTGCTATGGATTGGGCTTATAAATAAGCTCTTTAATAAGCTAAATGACTAAAATGAGCTACCTACTGATTACAGAAGCTATGGAACACTAAATAGGACCAAATGAAACTTAAACAAACAAGCTACAATCACTGATTAACAACACAGAACAGATTTGGTGATTATGAAATTTAGCTAAAAACAGAAATAGTGTCAACTTGCAGTCCAAAATTAAGCACCCAATTAAGCTACAAATTAAAAACCAATGATCAAGCCCTAAACTAGACCTAGGCAGCTACTCAAAACCAAAATACCAGACCTAGGGGGGCTCTTATGAGCCTTGCACCAGTCTTGCATTATCTGAGAAAAGACTCAAGATTATGAGCCACGAGCGAGGCAACAGTGTCTGCTGAGCTTATGCTCAAGCTTATCCAACGAGCTTGAACCAAAACAATTATGAGGTCTTAAAGACCACCAAGGATACTACTTGTAAACCAAAATTCGAGACTCTAAAACCTTTAATGCATCATGTGCATCATCTGCAACTTCTGACTATAGATCTCTATCATGTAAATATGACAATTTATGATTTTAAAAGACCTTTGGTGACTTTTCTTTTGAAATTTGGGCTCGGGGACTATTTTTGACAATTTTATAAACTTGGGGACTAAAGCGCAATTTTGTTTTATTTACCGATCAAGTATGCTTGTCTTATGCATTCTCTTTAAATTGTTTATTTATAAAATTTTTATTTATATTTGATATGTAATTGATCAAGAGATAAATATTCTAGAAAAAGGAAAGGCTATTTCAAAACTATTCAAACTAAATGATTATTTAATTAGTTATAAAATGTATAAGTTTTAAATTTACCTCAATAAACTTTTTTTAAGAAACTACTTACTAATATATTCGGATTTATGAATTGAGTGAGAGAAAAAAAAAAGAATCAAGAGGTGAATAAAAGATAGAGCGTTGGTGTCTATGGGTTTTAGTGAAAATGGAAGATGTGGGTGTCTATGGATTTTAGGTACTGATTGGTTGTGGGTGTGGATATCAGGGAATGGAGTCATTCCTCATGAAATCTGTTTGGTATGTGGAGTTCACTTTCAAATATTGGTATGAAAGTCATAGATCCATAGGAGGGGAGATGGGTGGGTTTTTACTCATTCCTATGTACGGTGCTTTTTTTTCACTAACAACCAACAACAAACATCCATCCATCCACATTAACCTTTCAACATTTTTTATCCATTCATCATTGTGTCTGTGAACTAAAACAACGCCGCCACATTCGTTGAACCGATCTAATTAGCTATTTTATATTGTCTTTGATTACGATCTTCTTTCTTCCCGATCTCCGTTCGTTCATTTCAGCTTCCCCTCTTCTTCATTAGTTTGTCAATCGGTTGTATTCATATATGAACTTGTGCAATTTAGTTAAGAGTGTGACTTTTAACTTTCACTCTTGTTAAAACTTGTGCATTTAATCAAGCCATATGATCACTGCAACTATTGTTTAATAACTTTAAGTTTAACAATGAAGGAGAAGAAGACTTTTTTGTTAGGTAGGACAAAGACTTATGTGAATTGCTATTTTATATCTACGTTAAATGGTATTTTATTTAGGAAAATGGTTGGACCTACCAATCCTATTGTCAAACCAAACAAGGACATTAGAAATAGTTCATTCACTTTCATTCCATCCTATAATCATACATATACCGATTGTGATTCACACATGCAAACCAAACACACCCTTAATATAATTTAGGAGGTACGGTTGTAATTCTTCAAGAACGAATGACCAAAATCAGTGTTGTTTTTGGTACTTTTTTGGGTACGCAAGTGGCTGCGATTTTAATTTTTTTGTATTTTTAATTAAGTTGTTTGTATGTTTTAAAAAAGTTTGGTGAATGTGAAAATGGTTTTAATGGTTAAACATGATGATGATTCGTGGTTTCTTGAGATGATAGAGATATTAATTGAATGGAGGAGACAAAGTTAACTTTTGATGGTGAAATGACTAAATTGCCCTTAGTCAACGGGACTAGTGGGTGTAACAAGAGACGACTAGCGTGACATGGTCAAAGGGACTAACGGGGATACACAATTGAGATATGAGAGATGAATGGTAGACACATTTTGAAATTGGGACCAAACGTGTATATTGGGTACAACTTCACGGACGAACAATGTATTTACTTTTATTTATAAATTTATTAAAAAACATGAAAAATGATAAGTATACTTAAGTTCATATTATATTTAAAACTTAACAACTAAAGTTTTATTAAGTACCCCTTATTCTTTTACAAAACTAACACGTGTGTTTTTATACATATTCATTTTGTTGGATGGAATTTAGATGCGTTTGAACAAATTAAAGACAATTTTGACTTTTATTAGACAATATAGACGTTCAATTTTGACACATAAGCAGAATGGTGCATTCTTACTAATTCAATTGAGTTTTTGTACATTATTTTTACACTTTTTGAAAATATCTTATTATATAAGAGATTACAAATCTTAGATCTCAAAAATTAAACAAACGTGAAAAAAAGGTGTGTACCTAAAAGTATTGCCTAAAATCATTTGTTATAAATTATTGTGTATCGTATGGTGTGTGAATCGGTTTAGAGATGGGATGGAGATGGTTTTGTTGTTTGGTTTCCCTTGTAGAACGGTAAGGACCCGGTGAGATTGATATAGATCAAGAAGCTCGTGTAACACTTAAACAAGAACCATGCTGCACTGTTGTGAGGCAGTATTTGCCCAAGTGTGTGAAAAAACTTATGTGGCTGTGTGTGTTGCTCTCCTTTTATAGAGAGGATTGTAGGGTTTAGAGATAAACACTTGTTGGATGATCAGCGGCTGCCAGGGAGTTAATTGTTGATCATCCGATAGCAGACAAGGAGGACAGATGTCATGCATCCCTTGGCTCGTATATGAGAGTGCTCTGCTCTACCTTTTTGCTGATCGTGTGTTCCCCACTGTGCTATGTCAGACTCGTACATCTTAACCATTAGCGACAGTTGTAACAATTGTCTCTTTGTGCATGTACTATGCTACCTGAGAAGAGTTACCAGGCCTAGTTTGGCCTGTGATTATGCTATTCTAGTCAGTGCTGACTTCACGACTTATTTTGGGCTTGATCTGAGCGTGTGATTAGTGGGCCTTGGTCCACTAATAATGATATGCTATCAAGCCCTCCCCCTCAAGTCTAGTATTATGTCATATACAAGTGAGATAGTGTTGTACTTTTGAACTTACTGAGTCCCCCCCAGTCATGTGCCAGGAAACTGGGGTTTGAGTATTCCAGGCTGACTCATGAGTTACCTTCTGATGATGACCTACACCTTAGGCTGCGTTCCCCAAGTGACATGCGGGGTGTTTAGGGTAAGGTCAGCATTTAATGCTTGCGTGAGAAATGTAAAATAGATTCCTTTTGGAATGATTTCAAATCTCTTTCTCTGATATTTCGGTGGGTCAGACCTGTCAATTCGACTGTGCCCTAACGTCATCCTGAGACTTAGTGCACGCGCGTCTTGTAAGGTCGTGATTAGTAGTCGCTTGGATTGGGCTTGATGGCCCAATAGGCTGTTGCCACTTGTTTTCAACTAGTGGTTATTTTTCTCTCCTATAAATAGGGCGTGAGGGATGGGGAGTTACACTTTTTCAAATTTCCCATTGTAAAAAAAACGCTCAAGTTCTTTGAAACCGCCGGAGATCTTTATTCTTTGAAGTTGTGTTCTTTCTAAAAGATTTTTTCCAGAAGAATATGGCAAGGCGAGGTTAGTTTGTTTTCTTGTTCCTGCCTTCTTCCTTGAAAAAAGAATCATTTGTTGTGTCGTCCTTCTTTCTTTTGTCATGTCATCAAAACAAAATGAAAGTACCGTCGCCTATAATCCTTCTGGGTAAAGATCCTAAAGTTTAACAATTTTTTGAAAGATCATAAGTGGATTGAGGCCTATTTGCCCCGCGTGCCCGCGGCTTGGATGTTAGGGCTGACCAACCCCTTTCTCGTAATGTTACTGCCTTCTACCTTGAGTACTCTATGCATGCTAATGTTAGGTTCCCCTTACACCTATTTTTTCTTGAAATATATCGTTTTTTCAATATTTCCTTTGCTCAAATTCGTCCTCTTGGGTATCAAAGGCTACATGCCTTTATTATGGCTTGTTATGGGTTGAACTTGCCTCCTCGTTTAAATGTTTTTCGCCATATATTTTAAATAAATAGGTGTGGGTCTTGGTATACTTTTGAGAGGATAGTGACTAAGGATTCGTGCCTCACCGTTGTAAATACGGCCAGGGGGTTGTCCGGTTCGCGTTAGAACTGGGTACGGATCACCATTAATGCACATGTTCTATCTCCTCGTCATCTCAGGTGGAGTAACAATGTGAATCAAGAAAAGGATGTTACTGTAAGATATAACTTTTCACATACACATCAAACCATAACACAAAGTAGCATATAGATGGAATTCTAGAGAGAGAAAGTTAGAGGTTTAGGGAACTTAGTGAGAGAAAGTGAAAGATATTATTATGAGCTCCAACTCTCTACCTTGGAAGGTAGAGAGTATTTATAGTCTTACATAAATCGCCACACATCCGGGCTGGATCGTGCATACAGTGGGTAAAGACCCGTCCGTCCTCCACGGTGTTACTTAACTAAATACTACTTAACTTAAGAATCACTACGACTACGAGCTTTCTAACGATTACATATACTTGAGGTGACCGACTCTTTAATACCTGGAATTTCTAATTCCTAACAATCTCCCCCTAAGGGAGGTCACCTCAATCATGTACCAAACATACATTGAATACAAATAGATATTACATTAACAATTGATCTTGCATTCTTGATGTAGTCCTTTGCTCCTAAGCTCGTAGACATTGATTCTTCACATTGCATGTTTGGTTACTTCAAGTGGAGGTCTTTCACTGATCCACGTGATGATAATTTTGTGCCATCTTTTGAGATCATCAAGAATCAAAATCTCGAGACATTCTTAGTGGTGATGGTATTATGTGATGTTGTGACTTTAGGACCGACATGCTCACATTACGGTTTATGATATCTTCTCATCGAGTAGCGGAAGCATTTGTTGAATCATGATATTGGCGCAGCAGAGCGAAGCTTGGAGTGAAAATATCGAGTCATTGATGCACTAATCATGATTTCTTTGAGTTGAATGTGTTAAGTGAGCATGCGGCTATGGATTGACCGCTTCATTCGATCACCGCAAACGTCGGGCGTACTGCATACAACAGCTTAGCAATAAATCACACGAAAGTGTCTTTGATCACTTCGTTGAATTGAGGTACACGCCCACGGTTCCCGTTGATCGAGACAAGTCACGCCTGTGATCGTATAATTCAAGAATTTCCTTGATGTGGTTTCGCAATGCTCTAGTCGTTCTCAAACCGAACGTCTCAAAGAAGACAACACGGAGTGAGTGAACCAAATAATTTTAAGTCCACCGATTGATGAAAAGAGATTTGAAAAACAATCGTGTATTGCTCAATAGAAATTGTTTTTGCAATACAACGAAGGTTTTATTGAAAATCGCTTATCAATCATAAAACACCTTTTGGTTTGAAAATGAGTACACGGTCAATGTGCTAACGAAAAGAGTTTTAAGCACAAAGACCGGTTTTCAAAGGTATCCGTCAATCCATAACTCGAACCGTGATTGATTCAAGAGATTGAATCGCCCCATTGTTTCGTTCGGTTGTCACATGGTTGATCCATATAATAGATCTCACATGCCACCTACCGGAGCTTGTTTGATGTTGGCTCGAAGGCTTTCCATCTTCATTGTGAATATGTATACACATCACTCGGATGTTACGCAATACCACAAGGATAATGCGTGGGACTCAAGATATAATCTCTTTCCACCTTGTGTGAAACAGAGAGTCTTCATTGAAAGTGTCCTAATGAGATTTATTGATGATCTCGTGGCTCTAGACTCAATTTGTGCATATTTGGATCCCGTGTCGAGACTGGGAGAGGTCTCCTTCTTCAATATCAACCATCTCTAAGAGAAAGTCGATAGATAATGTCGGTTCCCGTGAGAATGAAACAAGCCCTTTTAAGAGGAACTTAAGTGGCTTGGAAAGTTGAAGTGCAAGGCGTCCATTGGGTCCATGACGTCTTGTCTTCAATACCGATGTTACCATCGTAGCATATGAATTGAACCCGGTTTACGCCCTAAGGTTGAATAAATGGAGGCTATTTGTTTTCACCCTTTCCTCATTCAATTCTTTTTAATTCTTCAACCCTTCAAGCTTACCGAGAATTCATAGCTAGAACCTTGTTGGGTTTATTCCAAGACTAGCTCGGTCTTAGTCCGCACTCTTCCCATATCTCATTTTCTCCTTTTATCATCATACCTAAGGACTTCTACACTAACTAGTGGATTATCCTCGGTAGATCCCTCCGGTTCGGCGGATCATGGGAACCAATACCTAACCTTATCATCCTTATATCACCGTACATAAAGTAAAGTTGGTCGGTCAATTTGGTATTGTTCATCCGCCATTGGATCCAATTGAAAACCATTTGAAAATCAATTCGGATACTTGTGATATATTATCAAAGCATTTTGTACCGAATTGTTTTTGATATTTTAGAACGAGAACTCCCCTCAACATGTGCATCAAGTATTTGAAAATGTTTTGCACACGGAGGCAAGAGAAAGAATTAACTTTTTGATTACCATTTTCTAAAGATATCAACATCACTTCCCACATCAAATCAAGTAGATATAGCATTTCCGGAAGGATGAGCTTTCCATAAATTTGCTCCCCTCAATATGTGCCTCGAGGTTTGAAAAGAGTTTTGCACATACTAGAGGAACTTGCACATTGAGATAAGTTGATCACATTTCAAATCATAGGTTTAAGATAGATGCTCCCCTCAACATGTGCATGGAAAATTTGAAATCGTTTGTCACATGTGGGCGTGATAGCATGTACATCCTTATAAAACCATTTACCAATTATCGCTTTAAATCCAATTTAAATCACACATTCTCCCCGATCACAATTATCAAATCATTTGAGATTTGTGATCTCTTATAGATTTAAATTGATTTTGAAGGCTTTTAAGGGAATTGTGACTTGATTATGAAAGTGTTTTAATCGATAGGGATCGGATTTTAAGACTTTAAACTCCATTGATAAAACATGCATGTATATCTTTTGAAAACAATTTAATGCCGTAATAACTTTTAATTTAATTGAAATCATTCTCCCCCTCAATCAATGACATAGGTTGTTGATTGAGAGATAAAGATTTTGACAAATAAGTCCTGATGATTATCAAAAATAGAGACCGAGTTATTTTTCAAAGCATTTAGTTTTCAGCAGATAAATGTTTATAGAATCAGAGCATGGAATTTGAAAACATGATAAAGTATGGCTCTGTTCTTTCTTTGAAAAGCGGGTTACTGCCTGAAATGACAGTAAGCCATTGTTTCTCTTTCTCCCAAATTTTATTTATTTATTTATTTATTTATTTATTTATATATACAAATTCGAACAATATCTAAAGTCCCGTGTCATTCTTTGAATGACAGCACAAAGACCGTAGATATAATCGAATCGAGAAAGACATGACAAAAATGACAATATTTTTTGAAGATTTTTCGAATTTTTCAAATTTTTATGGATTTTGAAGGATTTTATATTTTTCTATTTTGTTTTTATGAATAAATATTTACAAGAGATAGATGAAGATAGACATTTACTCCTCGTCTTCCTCCTGAAGACGTTTGAGAGTTTCTGGTTGAAGGCTTTTCAAACCAAGTCGTGGAAGAATAAACTCAAAACGTTCTCTTGGAAGAGCTTTGGTGAAGATGTCTACTAACTGATATTCAGACCTCACAAAATATAGTTCCACCACACCTTTTTCCACTTGTTCCTTGATGAAATGATGTCGAATGTCGATATGCTTTGCTCTTGAGTGTTGAACGTTGTTGCATGAGAGAGCAATAGCACTTTATTATCACAAGATGAGGGATTTTGTTGAATTCAAAGCCATAGTCGATAATTGAGATCTCATCCATAAGATTTGAGCACAACAAGATGACATGACTATGTATTCACCTCTGAGAGGAAATAGAAGTACTCATTTGCTTCTTTGAAGACCAACTCACAAGCTTATCACCCAAAACCGAGCACCTCCGGACGTGCTTTCGACGAGTATCTTGACAACTCGCATGATCGGCATCTCGCATAGGCCGTTAGTGACATACCGGTGTCCTTCGGTACCAAAGACCCATATTGATGGTTCCTTGAGATACCGAAGACCCGCTTAATCGCTTCAAGGTGCTTTTTAGTAGGCTTAGCACGGTATCTAGCACACATGCAAACAATGAACAAGATGTCTCGGTCTACTAGCAAGTGAGATACATCGTGATCCAATCATACTCCGATATTTCGTTTGGTCAATCATGATCCCCGAGAGGTCCTCATCTAGTTTGGTTCGGTCAATCATGGGGTGTCAACAGGTCACATGAATCAAATCCAAATTTCTTTAAAATCTCATTGCATATTTAGATTGATTTATGAAAATGCCTCCGGGACTTTGTGAAATTTGTAATCCCAAGAAAATGACATTTGTCCCATCATTGACATTTGAAACTTTGAACTCATTTCATTTGAAAACGATCACATTCCATTGGGTCCGCCGAGGCAAAAATAATATCATCAACATAAATTTGAACATGAATTAAATGTTTGCTCGACTTCACGGTGAACAATGTAGGATCAATCGCTCCTTTGATGAATCCGGTTGATAGAAGAAACTTTGACGATGTATCATACCATGCCCTTGGAGCTTGCTTTAAACCGTAAAGAGCCTTCTTCAAACGATAAACGTGAGTAGGATGCTCTTGATTCACAAATCCTTCAGTTGGTCGACGAGACGACTTCTTTAAGATCTCCGCTCGTAAATGCCGTCTTTACATCCATCCGATAAACTACCATGTTCTTACTAGCAAGATTAGCTTAAAAGATTCGATTGCCTCGATTCGAGCAACCGGAGCAAAAGATTCTTCAAAGTCTATACCTCCTCTTGACGATATCCTTTAGCAACTAATCGAGCCTTGTTCTTCAACACATCACCATGCTCATCAAGTTTTACTTTGAAGATCCATTTGAGAGCTATAATCATAGCACGCCCGGAGCGGTACTAATTCCATACATCAAGACGATCAAACTCATGAATTTCATCTTGCATGGCATTGAACCGCCTATCTTCATTCATGGCGCTTTAACATCTTTTGGTTCGATCTTAGATAGTACGGAGTTGAAGAAGCACCATAAGGCATCGGTTGCGAGTTGTTTCCGGGTTGATACAGACGAGAGGATTTCCAATGATGTTGTCTAATGGATGATCGTGAGTCCATTTTCGAGGTGTTCATGTGGCGCTTGTTGAGGAACCGAGGTAGTCGAGTCGATGTCTCCTCAAGACGATGGTTCGATGATGATTCGTGAGTAGCAAATATGTTTTCAAATGGAGCATCTTCGGAGTAGCAAAGGATTAACTTCATCATTGATGCGTAAACATTTCCATGATGTACATTTGAAGAGTGATGATTTGTTGATGAGATCAAGGATCGCAGCAGTGCTTCTTGACTTAGAGATATTGAGACCGAGGGATTGACTTCATTCATCGGAATATGAGCATCCTCTGTTGTAGGGATCAACACCTCATTAGTAATTGAATCATACAGTTCATCAAACATAGGATCAAACAGCTTCTAAATCATCTTCGATGGAGGTACATATGGAGTTTCTTGAGAAGAGTTTGGAACAAGGGATGAACCAATGGGACTGCTTTTGAAGTGCGGGTCCCGAGTGGAGTGTCCAGAGCCATTTGACCGGTCACTCATCAAACATAACGTGAATTGTTTCCATGATATTTCGGGTTCTTTTGTTGTAGATTCGGTATCCTTTTGTTTGGTGCATATCCTACAAATACGCCAATGTCGCCTTTAGCCCTAAGTTTGCCTAAGTCTTGACCTCATTAGTTGGATAACACAATGCACCAAACACACGAAGGAAAGATAGATTAGGTTTTCTGTTGTGGACAAGTTCATATGGAGTTTTTTCCATGAGAGGTGTGAATGAGAGAACGATTTTGGGTGTAGCAGCAACAAAGAATGGCTTCACCCATAGAAACATTGGAACCTTCGAATAAATTAGCATTGTTCTAGCGGCTTCCACAAGAGTTCGATTTCGTCTTTCAACTACACCGCTCGTTGAGGAGTTCGTGGAACACTCTTTGATGACCGATTCCAATACTTTCATAAAATTGACTTAAGTCTCGATTAACGAACTCTGTGCCATTGTCAGTTCGAACAATTCTAACCGTGTTGTTAAGACGAACCTGTAGTTGCTTGATAAGTTTAATGATGATAGATGGAGTTTCATCCTTATTCCTCAAAAACTTTACCCAAGTAAATCTAGAGTAGTCATCAACAACGACTAAAATGTATCTCTTCCCATTAATCGTTTGCACTCTCATTGGAATCATCATACCAATGTGTACATGAAGCAATAGCCGGATGCACTTTACCATTAAACATATCGAAGATGTCGATAAGCAATATCATCTCACGTACCATATATTCTCCTAACATTTCTTTCAACCGAATCAAGTAACACATACCAAAAGGCTCCAGACCATTTCCCCAAATAGTTGGAATAATACATCCTTCCCCTTGTGGTTTTGATACCTCGTAATCAAGAAACATAATAAATCAATAAACTTGAAATCTTGTGAGAAGAACTCAAATAGCCCAAATGAATCCTGTGAGAATCAATCGCTACATAAACTCTCTCGACTATCTTTATCAACCCATATGTAGACAATTTGAAGTGACCATCGTTGAAGAAAACCCGATATACCAAACTTGAAACCAAGTCGAATTCCCGCATTTGTGTCTTAAGCTTGCACTTAAAGATGGAAGAACGGTGTCGAGAATCTATGCTTCAAGCAAATCTCTAAGTACTCACTACTCAAACAAAGTATGAGACATTAACACCTCTTGAGATTATCCACATCGTCATCTCGCATGTGACATCGAGTAAAACAACGTAACTCCTAATAGTGATAGTTAACCGTGTCTTCAACCATCCACCCCGATCGCCGGTAACTAGATAAACCAAGTCTTCAACTCAAATTCTTAAGCCCGAGCAAGTTATCAAATAAGAACACGCCTTTGTGAAAGTCAACATCAATCTCAAATAGGTGATAAATGATTAACTCTGAAGTCATCAACTTGTGTCAAATGCCCAACATGTGAAAACAACATACAATCAGATGTACATTGACCCATTGAATGAACCAGAACAAATGATTCCTCAATATCAATGCATTCTTCCTTAAAAGTAAACATGTAGAGACTGATCTGGAAGATTCACCAATAATGTCTTCGAGCGGATGAGGAAGTCATTTTTCTTTAAGTTCATGTGGTTGATTTATAGCGTGCACATTGAGAGAAACAATAATCCGTAAATATTTGGCAAAGGAATACCAAAGAGCGGATCACTATTCATGAACAATAATCCGTGAAGATTTGGTAAGGAATACCAAAGAGCGGATCATTATTCATGAGTGCAACTGCAATATTATGATAGTCATTATTAACGCCTTGAGGAATAATCGAGATTTGGGCTTTTGAGAATTCCAAGAAGTACTTCTTAGATGGTGAACCAGTTGAGTCAATAGAAACCGGAGCATGAGCTTGAAGTCGGATGATCAACATTCGCTCGGAGGTTGAAAGTACTCATCAAACATATCTTTGAAAACAATGAATCCCAAACATTGATTCCCAATTATCCTTAGTAAGTGAAGCGTTTAGGCGTTGGTGAAGAGTCATCAAAATCAAAACAATGAATCCCGTTATCCTTAGTATATTCACTCTTCATCAAACAGAATATACACTCATCATCATCAAAAATTAAGTCGATAACCATTATTCAAACATCCATCATCATGTAGTATATTCACTCTTCTCCCCTCAAAAATTGCATCCGGTTGCCATTTTGATTTAACAAGTGAATAGGAGTATACACCAATGAACGAGATCCACTTGATGACCGAATGAGCATGGAAAGACATGAAGCTTGTTGATGAAGAATGTAGATGAGTATGACCATTCACGAGAGAATTTCTCTTTAGTCAAGATTAAGCGCACGTAAGAGTGTACACTTTTCTTTTCTTTGAAGAACGGGCTCAAGTGTTATCTGCAGACGCCATTATGATGAAGTACGAGGCCCGAATCAAGTGAACAGACGTCATAGCCGGTTGAATATCAATGTTGAGAAACTTGAACCCGTGAGCTATGAGATATCAATCCATTTGTAATCCATACTTTAAGCCGCCCATGTATTGAAGGATCAAGTATCTCAATCGAGTAAGGAGTACCTACACTAACATTACAAGCTTGATTGCATATATATGGGTTAGTGACATTAGTATCCAAACTCTTTGGGGTTTCACGGTCAACCTTGATTTTTTCATCGAAAACATGACTTTCCGTAGGAATCCACCTAAGTCCAAAGATCCTTAAACATTCTACCGAAGGTATCCACTTATGGCAAGGTCTAGGATTGTAAGGCTTCTTATACATAGTGGAAGACGTATCCTTGTTCCTAGTTTCCAAAGATTTAGCAGTTGGTATCCATCTAGGCGAAGTTTTTGGTTTGTATTGTTTCACAACATGTTGAACCTTAGTCGCGTTAGTGGTCTTAGTGGATAGTACCTTGGCATGTGAATTAGGAAACTGTTTGTATGTGGAAAAGACTCGAATTTCTAGTTTTGTTTTCTACATGCTTAGCATTCTTATGCAAATAACTACTCTTAGTCGCACGCCAATCCCTAGTCTTTGAGTGTTCCTAGGTAGTGGTTTACAACTACTAGCGGTGCCTTGAAATCTTGTAGAATTCATCACCCTAGGTCTTGCACCTAAAATTCGCCTTTTCGAATCATGCCTTTTTCTAGCTTTTCTAGATAATAGTTCTTCCACAAGTCATTCATATCATATGAATTCGGGTTTTAATGCTTGATTTTGACACTTGTTTTTGAACTAATCCTAGAGGTGCCGGGGGTAGAAGTAGATGCTTGTTGAGGTTTAGAGGAACTAGAAGCATAATTCTTAGGCAACTCGGTGAAGTGACCGGTTTTGACAAAACTTGTTTCTCATCAACTTGGGAGGCAAACCGTGTTTTGAAAATTTTGGTCTTTCGGATATAAACGCAGAGGTCGCCTAACAATGGACCGGTTTCTAATGGGATGAGAAACTGGTTTCCCAAGGTTGATGGTTTTGTAAACTTAGTGTTCACACTTTTCCCTACAGCTTTTCCTAAGTTCATTTTTAAGGCAACAATAGCGAAACTCTTTTCCGAAGTTGAGCTTTGAGTTCATCAATTTTGCTATCAAAGAGTTTTGTTCCATTGACTCGGTTCTAGCTTCTTTGATGAGTCACTTAGTTCTATGTGATGCTTTCTCAAAGACTCATTTTCCTTTAGTAATTTGGCCACACAAACCGCTAATTCATCATTTCTCATTTGAATATCATCAATAGTATTAACATCGAATTACTTGTAACCAAATTACTTTTCACATACGTATTAGAAATGTGTTTCTTCAAATTGTTGATAGTTGACTCTTTGTCTTGAAGTCGAGCTTTCAAAGTGTTAATTTCAAAAGTTCACGGAATTCGTGAAGTTCCGGATTTTTACATGGTTTGTTGTTGAAAACTTTCTTCTTTACTCAGTATTGCAATTTCAAGTGAAATGCAATGTTTTTCAAGTTTTGAGAATTTGTTTGAAAGTTCATCAAAAGCCTTTTATCAACCATATCATATGTTTTGAAATTATTAGACTCACCTCAACCAAGGAACATTTATCGAATCATGTTCAAGATTAAGATCAAGATGTTTGAACATTAGTAGATGCACTATGTTGAACAGTTAAGGGTACCTCATCACATGACATCTGATCATCTGAAGATATGTCATCAGTATTTACCACATGAACACTAGGAGTTATCATGTAAACTGTTTCACCCTTTTCTGACTCTGAGTCTTTAAGATCAATACAGTTGTCTTCATCATCCTTCATTGCAATTGAGCTTCTGCTTTCGGCATCATTCATTAGTTCGACTGATCCATTGCTCGACCTATCACAATCTTCACATAACATAACTTGACACCCATTCAATTCATTCATCTTGTCATTCTCTTGAGCAACTTCCTTAATGTATATTTCCATATTACCAATAAGTTGAATAAAGGTATTTCGAACTCATGAATTTCCATTCCAGTGTGTTTCTTGAATGAAATTCCACCATGTCATCATCAAAATCGAGGAATATTCCCCGGATAAATGACCTAAATTGATCAAGATTACTTGAAGAGTCGCATTAGATACATCAATTGAGAAATTCTCTTTAGTAATTTGAAACCTCGGATGTTCTAAGTTGAGTAGTACAGCTTCTTGTCAAGATGGGAAAATCTTGACGAAGGAGAGCAATCGCTTGTTCGATCCATAGTTGTAGATAAAAGTAGTTTGAGGTGCCGATAAAGTAGTTGAAAGGGCTCAATGTTACATTCCTTTAGCATGGCATTTTGTAGCATTGATCGGTGCATTTCGATCTTTTCAAAGTCTCGAACCGGAGATATCACATCCTCATTGATTGATTCAATCATCTTTAATCGCTCGGTGCAGCTAACATTCTCGTGGTTGTCTACATCATCATACAATTTAAGCACTTCAAATCACTGGTCAAGAGAGTAAGACATGATGTGGTAGAATGCACGGATTTTACAAGTCTATGATTCAAACCGAGAAATAGAATCTTTCATGGATTTTACTAAAATCAAGACCAAACCGTTAAGCAATGACCAATGGAATGATAGAAAATTATGTGTTAGGACATATGATTGTTTGTAGGATTAGCGAGATGTTGTTTGGTTGTGATTCGGATTGGTTTATGCCCGCTTTTCCCGAGAAATTTAGGTCTAAAACTTAAAACCTCAATAACTTCGCTCGAGCGGATTTAGACCTCGAAGATTGACCCGAATGAATATTCATTCGGCGCGCATTCTCCTCTCGCTCACGGTCGCTTTGATGGGTAGAACGAAAAACGAGTTACGGTTCAAAAGTTATGGCCGTTTGAAGTTTTGACGGAAAAATCAACCAAGTCGCTACAAATTCTTGAACCAAGTCGCTAACAACTAATTCGCTACACCACTAAGTCGCTAGAGTCCTAAGTCGCTAGACAAATGCAAGTCGCTAAGTAGTAACTCGCTAAGCCTCAAGTCGCTAGCAAAATTTTGGCGACAATTAAGCTACTCAAGTCGCTAAAGATACAAGTCGCTAAAGAGCAACTCGCTACAGACCAAGTCGCTACCACCAAGTCGCTACCTGTGGTGGAAATTCCACTACTTGTACTGTAAGTCGCTAGTTCTAAGTCGCTAGGTCCAAAAATGTAACTCGCTACAAATTTGTAAAGCAAGTCGCTAAGAAGAAAGAATTCCGTGTGTTAAGTCGCTAGCAAGAAAAACTCATAAACATCACTTTTCAATCCAAAAACAACCCAACCAAGATGATTCAAGCTTACCAAATGAAAACCTAAACACTTGTGATGATTCAAAACATAAAAGTACTAACAAAATCCAAGCTTTAACACAAGAAATCAACCAAATGATGCAAAAACCACTAAACTTTTTCAAACTCAAAAACCACCTAAAACCACTAAAATCCAAAGATGTGTAAGATATGATCTAACCATGGCTCTTGATACCAATTGTAAGATATAACTTTTCACATACACATCAAACCATAACACAAAGTAGCATATAGATGGAATTCTAGAGAGAAAGTTAGAGGTTTAGGGAACTTAGTGAGAGAAAGTGAAAGATATTATTATGAGTTCCAACTCTCTACCTTGGAAGGTAGAGAGTATTTATAGTCTTACATAAATCGCCACACATCCGGGTCGTGGATCGTGCATACAAGGGTAAAGACCGTTAGTCCTCCACGGTGTTACTTAACTAAATACTACTTAACTTAAGAATCACTACGACTACGAGCTTTCTAATGATTACATATACTTGAGGTGACCGACTCTTTAATACCTGGAATTTCTAATTCCTAACAGTTACAACTGGTATTTCCTCTGATGATAAGGTTCTGAATGAACGTTTGAGTTTGTTGCATTTTTTCTCAATGACCATGTTGTTGGGTGCCTTGTTTCTGGCTGGTTTAAGTCATGTTTGGGATGGTGAGGTTTGGGAGAGGCCTTATGTTTTATAAGGGTGGTGAGGGTGAGTTGGTGTGCTCACTTGTTTGTTTGCATTTGAGATTTCTTTGGTTTATACCTAATCATAGGCTGATGTTTGTCTTACAGTGATAGATGTTTCCTCACTTCTTGCTTTGGTGAATGATACTGGTGTGACTGTAGCCTAGGGGCCTATCATTTGGGTAAATGTTTATGCTACTTTTCCTCCTCCTCCATCTGTGCCATTGGTTTTAGAGCCCGTGGTTGACCATGTGATGGAGGACGCGAAGGATGAGTAGTCTTTGGCTGACCGATTGGTTCGTAAGAAGAGGGATCATACTGATGTTGAGGCTGGCGAAAGTAGGGTTGCTGCTGTTGGTGAGAAAACTAACCCCTCGTCTCATGTGCCTTTAAATGTTATTCCCTTGGTTACCGTGCATCCTTCGTTTTCATAGCATTCATGCAACTAAGTCTTGAGTGTGTTGTTTTTCTCAGGTGCTTCAGGTGAAGTGAGTAAGCTACCTGGTGTTGGCGGATCTGGTTATCATGGTGGTGGGAGTGGTGAAGTTGGAGCCGCCTCCCAGGGTAGGTCGCCCATAATTCCTGAAACTAGGCCACTTGTCTTCCAGACTGGCCTGGATGTTGGTGATGATTGTAATTCATCGAAGTCTGCCAAGGCTTTTGTGGAGTGGGTTGTTCATCCTGCTAACAAGGCCAAGTTTTCTCGCATGTCTTTGTCTGAGAGCATTGATATCTTTGATCGTGGATTGTGTGACATTATGAATGAGTATGAGTTTCTCAAGGGTCAGACAAGATATGCTCAGCGAGATGGAGCTGAGGCTGTTAAGTATAAAAAGCTTTCCGAGGTTGCTGAGGCTTGGGTTGGCGCAGTTGAAAAGGTTGATCTTGTATCCCAAGTCAAGAGCTTGCAAGAAATCGTCCTTAGGGTTATCTCTGAGAAGCGTCATGTGAAGGATTTGGCTGTCTTGAAAGGCCAGGTTGTTTTGGTTGGAGACTCAGGTCAAAGATCTGATTGATTCTTTGGCTACAACTACTTATTATAATACTGAAAACAGTGAGCATGCTGCCTACTTCAAGGCTAAGAATAAGATGCTGATAGAGCAGTTACTTGTGGTTGTCAACAATATGCTTTGCTCTGCCGAGTATCAAGATGCCTTTCTTCGTGTTCAGAAGAGGGCTATGTGCTTGGGTTCTCACATGACTTCCAAGAAGGTGATCGCGAAGCACCCTGAGTTGGCTGCTGCTGACCTTGACTTGGATGATAATGCATATGATAAGCTGACGGATGAAGTTTTTGAGTTGAGGACCAGGTCATGGCCTTACTTGTCGAGGCTCGTAGCCTATCAAGAATAGAGTGTTGATGACCTCCTGACAATCGTTGCTTATGTGCCCTCTTCATCTCATGTTTAAATGTTTTTGTGAAGCTTTGGATGTTTTGGCCGTATGTTAGGCCTTGTTTCTGAACAATTATTATGTTTCTATCATAGGTACTTTTGTTTAAGTAGGCCTAGATATTACCAAGTTTATGTTGGCCTGGATTTTTGGTGTGATCAGGGTATTTTTCGTCTTGGATCTTTGAATAGAATCTAGCTTCTTATCAATGGCCTCGTAGTGAAATTGATAATACATCAATTTACTGAATTTTTTTGCCTTGTTATTTTCTATTGCTTTGGGTCATGTTGGAGCCGATGTCCAATTCATTTGATTGCGCCAGTTTTCATGAGCTGGGCTTTTGCATTTTACCAGGTTCGTATAGGCATGGGTTTTTTTAGTTAGGGTATTGTGACCCTAAACTTTTAATGAAATTAGCATTCAAGCCAATTTATTGTATGTATGTTATCAGGCTCGTCTTGTCCTGGGTTTTTAGTTAGGGTGTTGTAATCCTGAACTCTTAGTGAAATTAGCTTGTTTAGCTAATTTACTGTATGCATTGTTATTTCTATGTTTAGTGATTAGTAAACATGAAGAATATTTGCCGTTGAAGTTTGTTTAACTTTGAAAAGATAACACATACTTGTGTTTTGTCGTGCACATTATAACTAGTAACTGTTGACTAGCTATCTTCCAGCAACTCAGTCATGCAAGTTGTACGTATGTGTACCTTGGAATAGGATTGCGCAATGAAACCGTATCCAAGGCATTGTCGGGTGTATTCCCTACTTTATGACCCTTAGGCACCTTTTGTTCATGAGCATGTTCATGAAGGCTCTAATTTACATCCGAGTAAATGTTTTCTTGGATGAATATTCAGTCAAATGTGACACTTTGTTGGAAAAGTGTTGGTTTTGTCATTACATATTTATATAAATAGTACAGATGAGCTATCCTGGCTGTTAGAAGCCTTCGTTCGATAAACCAAATAAAGTAAAATCCACCTAAGTGTAGCATGCCATAAGGGTTGAATGCTTGTCGTTAGAGGTGAGTGTGATCCCCCTTAGATGGTGCCTAGCAGCCATGGCTTGTTTTTGTTGACCTGTATTGTGATACGAGGCTTCCTCTGACCAAGGTTAGACTTGCTTGGGCTTCCTATTTTTGCTCTGAGTAATATGTCTTCAACAGGATCAGAGAGTGTTGGGTAGATTTGCACTTTGTAGCGCTTAGCCTTCTTACCTTTGTGATGAGTTGGTTGCGTGAGTAACAAGCTTTTTGATCTTTCTGAAAGTGCATAGCTTGGCTTTTTTTTGTTACTCCCAACACGATTAAACTTGCTTAATCCCCTCGTTTTCTGAGGCTCCGTGAGATTACTTGCATGAGGCGTTGCCTTGGTTTCATGATTTGACTTTTTTGCCTAGATGTCCAAACCATGGGTTTGTTCCCGAGGATGTTTTCCTCGTACTCATTGATGGATGATTTCTCATCTTAGAGCAGTATGTTTTTGTTGTCAGACATTGATTCCTTGTGAAGGAGATCGTTTCTCTTCGTAACCCAGATTGGTGTGGTTAACCAATTGAAGTGTTCCGAAGGTGTGCCTGAGATGTCCCTCTTTCTGAGAGCTTTTTATGCATAGGAGGTATAGCCTCGGATTTCTCCTAGCTGTTGTCTTTTGGAGGTGACCTTCTTTGTTGTTGGCTCAAGCGGGCTTTTTAGGCATGAATATTCTCTTTTAATGGTGGCCCACCATGCGTTTGTTGTGATTTCAGCAACAGACTTGATGGTTGTAACAATTCACATTTTCAGGCTACTATTCATTCTCATAATTTTTACTATTCACTCTCAAAAGTTTTATTCTACATTCTTGTAAGTTAACCTATTTTCATGATAACACGAGAGTTTGACACTCGTCGGGTCATTTTTGCAAGTTTTACAAAACCGTGTCTACGATTTACATTTAGGTCAAAAAGTCATTTAAACATCCCGATAAGTTCATAAAACATCCCCCTAAAGAAGAGAAATAAGTGTTTCTCACATCTTATGACATTTCCACACGTTTTGGATTTTTACATTTTCTAGCTTTGCGTTTTACGCGTTTTAAGCATATGGTTTTAAGTTTTTATGACAATTAAGTACCCCGATAAAACTTATCACTCATTTAATATGCTACTATAGATTATATTGATAACAAATTTTTAAGTTTTATATTTTTAGGATACCAGTTTTAAGTTTCGTGACTTAAAGACTTACCGTTAGCGATTACCGAGACCAAAACTCACTTCGTAAATCAAGATAATATCAAAATGACCAACCAAGTCATCCATATACGTATATGAACGAAATTTATGCACATCACCAAGCATTGGTGGCTTGGTGAGAAACTATATAACCATTAATGTTAATACAAATAAGCCGTAAAAACATTTATTTATATTTTACGATCTTCTAATGTTTTGTCGATAACAAACGTAAATTCATTTTAACGTAACAAATAAAATACGTAAATAGTTTGATTTAATAGTTTTCTAACACACTAACGTTTTCACATAAAACACTAACACAAGTATAAGTGATTTTATGATTTAGATACATATGTACAACAACTAGTGTTTACATATTGGGCTAACATATACTTAACTAAGTATATAATAAAATGGGTAAAAACAAGTTTATACTAAAATGGGTAAAAACAAGTATATACTAAATGGGTAAAAACTAGCAAATGGTATTGACCCATAACCCATGGTTTTGTACAAACCACTTAACCAAGTTCATTGTATTCTTGAGATACATTGTATCTAGAAAGAAACCCATGGATCAACCCATAACCCATGACCCATAACCAAAAATACTCATGGGCAAAGAGGAGCGTCCCATGGATCCCTAGCTTTGTGCTAGACGGATCCCTTGTGGGAGGGATCCGCAGGATCCGGGGAACAGTAGAAAATTTCCTCTATAAATAGAGAGCCATTTCTTCCTTTCAACTCACCACTTTCACACATACTTTCTCCAAGTATTATATCTCTCTAACCTCAGATCCAAGAGATCTATGTAGTTTGTCTTTTGTTTTTGTGTGATTCTCTAGGTTCCTCTTAAAGGCGAGATCACCACTTCTTGAAGTCGAGCAAGCTCAAGTCCATGAGTTGCCATGCTTCGTCATCATCAAGACAACTGAGGTTCTCTTGTTGATAGTTCTTTCTTCCTCCGTAGATGTTGTGTTGAAGGCATTAGTGAAGGATGCCAAAAGTGTCAAGACGAAAGCATTAGTGAAAGGTGCTTATCGTCCGTGTCAAAAGCATTAGTGAAGAATGCTAAAGGTGTCAAGACGAAAGCATTAGTGAAGGGTGCCAAGCGTTGTGTCAAAGGCATTAGTGAGGGATGCCTAAGAATCAAATTAAGTGGCATTAGAGAAGAATGCCTAGGTCGTATAATCGATGAGATGCATCGTTATACATATAAGTATTTGTTTATTTCCAAGGATGGTGATATCCTTGATGGTGTTGTAACAAAGAGTGGATCTCCTTGAGATTAGGTGTTGTGTTGTGATGGGTAGTAGTTCCTCCATAGTAATGGAACTAGGTGCTTAGCCTAGTACCTAATAAAGGGTAGGCGACGTTGTGATAGGATTAGTTCTCCTTGGTGTGAAAGAACTTGGTGGTTAGCCTAGCACCGTATAAAGGGTAGGCGACGTTGTGTTAGGTGTGGTTCGCCTTGGTGTGAAAGAACTCGGTATTTAGCTTTGTACCGAAAAAGGTGTAAGCGACGTTGTGAAGGCTTCTCCGCCATAAGGAGATTGGTGTAGTGTTTACGAACTCTCGAGTAGGTGACTCGGGGAGTGGAGTAGGGCAAGGAAGGTGTCCTTGTAGCCGAACCACTATAAATACTTGTATCGTGGTGATGTGCTTCTTACTCTTTATCTTTCATTACACGTTTATATATCTATCTATCAACGTCCAACATAAACAACCAAATAGATTGACATAAGTCGATCTAAATATTTAAAAGGAAATTTTAAATTGGTAAAACTATTAAACCCCCCATTCTAGTTTTCTACAATTGGCATCAGAGCTTCGTTACCAAGTTTCTTAAAGTATGTTGTACTTTAAAAACTTGATACGATCCATGTATGTTTGAAAACTACAAAGAAGGATTTTTTCAAAGTCATGTTTTCTTTTAAATCATTTTGTTGGACTTTGATAGATCATTCTAACAATTTTTGTTTCAAGAAATCTTCATGCTAGGATCTCTCCAAAACCTTCATTTCTATTCAAAGAATAATGAAGTCAACATTCAAGGAAGGATCTAAAAGTAATCACAACTTACGTACACCAAGTACAAATGATTACTTTAAGAGCTCATGAAGTATTTATGGTATTATGCCAAACCAAGAAGGATAGAGGTATGTTTTACTTTTCATTAGATAGCTTACATGAGTTTATTGATATCATAGTTCTCTTTGTTTAATAATTGCTAGCATCTTTAAAAGTCTCGTTCGTCACTTTTCCGTCTTATTCATCATCAGGAATAGTACTCCTTTTGATTGGTCAAACTAATGCCGTCGTCACATATGAACCCTCGATAAGTTATTTATCAAAACCCGTCGTCCAAAAACAATCTTTCATCTGATACCTCTAAACTATTTTTTAGTAAGCTAGTTTATAAGCCTACTACAAAAATAATGCCAAACAACCCTTTTTCTATCCACGAGGCGGATCCCCTAGTTGTACTAGCCGATCCCAAATACAAGGGATCCGGGAACCGTGGAATGTAACTCACTATACGCTTTCAAAAAAACACCACTGATCTTTTTCCCTCTACTCACATAACACAAAAACGACTAAACCACTGATTTCATCTTCATTGGATTCCATACTCTCAAGTATTCCTCTCTAGAACATCATTGTAAGTAATTACACTAACTTGTTCTAATTTTCATCATCCTCATCCTAGGGTTTATGGTTTCACAAATCTCTAATCAATTACTTTAATTATGGTTTTCAAAATTAATCATGAAAAGGAGCTTTTAACATAATTAAGATCACATCGTGTTCACAACATTGTTAATACAAATCAAAACCATAAACCCATCTCAACTAATTTTACCTAATTGGAAAATTTGTGTTTCTAGGACCAACCATGCCTAAAGCCACTCAACAAGATCATCATGATACCGTCCATTACCTTACTCATTACTATCGAAATGAGGAACTCTCAAAAACCGACCGCAAGGTCTTCAAAAAGCTCGGAAAACGACTTATCCACGAAGGTCGTGTAATCAAGGAATGTTTCCTTGAGGATACCGACATTCGTCAAGTCTTCTCGGCAATCAATTTTGATTGTCTTCTTGACATTGATGAACAAATTTGTCCGATCTTCATCTTTGAATTTTATAAAAGCATTAGGATCATTCGAAACACCGATGATAGCATTTCAATCGCCTTCAACATCAATAAACGAAACTTCACTCTCCCTCTCAACACCTTTGCTCAAATTCTTTGCATTCCTTATGAAGGAATTTGTATGTACTCTCAAGATTGGGCAATTAATACTCAAAACCTTGCACTTGATTCTAAACCAATGTACCATACTCCTCTTGATGAACCCGAAACCATCCGAGACACCATTTTCAAAATAAGAGCCGACCAATCCCGTTTCAACCGAAACAAGAAGCTCATTCACCGTAATCCTTTTCAAATGGAACTTTTCTAAATCCATCCCATATTTAGAAAATGGGAAGAAATCCTTAGGGAAAACGTCATTAGCCTAGTTGGTAACAAAGATCATTCAAATGCATGTCTTGTGCAAATGATCTATTGTCTTATCCACCAAAAGCCATTTAACCTCGCCTATTACATGGCAAGGAGAATGGCCAGGGTATTCAAAGCTTCCAACATGGTACTTCCGTATGGTATGCTCCTAATACGACTTTTTAAGTATGTTAGTGCATTGCAACCATCTCCTATCAACAATGATCATTTCTTTGCCGATCATGTAATGGTACCTCTTACCAAAATACCCTCTAAACGCTTCATGATCAATGGAAAGAAACCTAAAGCTCTCTTGGACTCCTTGGAAGGAGAAGAAGAAGAAAATGAGGAAGAAGAAGATGTCGACCCCATAGCCAACATTGAATTGGAACCCTTTGATTACTACGAACAACTTCCAACCATTCCTAACAAAACCGAGGAATTCAAACAATTGAGGGGCATGATTCAAAATATTGCTTACAACATCACAAAGTCGTCAAAAAGGAAAAGAAAGAATTGATGAAAGAGACAATAGGAATATGCTTATTTTTAACTTAACTTATGTATGGATGATTATGTTTTAGCACTTTAGTTTGTGGTAATTTGGATATTGTTACTTTTATCATTATTAATGAGTGTTGCTTTGTGATGACATGCTTGTACCTGTTGTTTAGTTTAACGGTTAATTAGTGTGCAAAATCTGCACATCATTCTGTGGGGATTCTGATCTGCAGATGCCGGATCCCTAGGATTAGCCTAGCCAGATCCCTCCATTAAGGGAACCGTGGGATCCGTGACATCAGATCAGCAATACAGCATCCCTTACATTAAGATAACTTACTAGATAACATCACATTAGCTAAACATAAGATATTAGAACCCAACTAAGTCCACTTCAAGGATGAGAAAGGCTTAGACTCACTTATAGCCTACATAAGATCTTATTCAACATATCTCTTGATTTATCAACACATCAAAACTCACCATATTTCCGCTTCAATACTCACAAATTTTTTTTCATCTTTGAAAACACTTAGGTAGACATATTGAACAATTTTAGGAAATTGTTTCTAGTCATCTTTATCTCAAAGTGGGTCAAAAATTAGTTTTTTCAATTCTTGTGATTTTTAAGGATTTTCAAATTTCACCTCAAGCTAAAATCTGATATCTAGGATCATTTATTATGACTTGACACCACCAAAATTCTTAGTGTTATCCTTGAACAACCATTGGTTGTCATCTAGTCCCATTTTCCTTCCATAAAAAGCAATCATTTGCTATGTCATTCATTACTCTTGTTCATTCAAGTACACCCCCATCTTAGATGCTCAGGAGAACTGAAAACACTCAAGATGATATAGGCTTTAGCTCTTAGAAACTTCATTTCTAAAACTTTCATAGCTCACGAGAGCCGGATACCTAGGATTAGCCTAGCGGATCCCTTAAAGGAGGGAACCATGGGATCCGGTTGATGATTAAGTCAAACTCTAGCTAAAACCATCATTTCAAGCTCATCTTGCTCACTCAAACACTCCATCTCATCTTAAATGAGTTCCTAGATCAGTGAAACTCTGAACTTCAACCTTGTGCATGTTGATCATCACATCTCTAAGAATCTTAGTGGCTTAAGTCTTAAATACACTTACCAAATTCTTCTCTTTATAAGCCATATTGCTAGAACACTTTAGTCATCAAACACAAACAAAATTATCAGCAATTACAACCATCTTTCTTAGTCATTTCATCATGAGAAAAGCTCCTAGTGCTAACTCATCCACCCAAGAAACTTGCTAGGGTCATACACGAAGTTTCCTCAACCGAGTCATCTCCGGTTAAGTCCACAAATGCTAGGATTTCCCCCACACCAAAGAAACCAATCAAACTAATCCCCAAGAAGATTGTTCCTACTAGGATTTCATCACCAAACTCTACTAAACCAAACATATCCTCTTCAACTCAACCAACATCATTGGTGCCTAGAAATATCTCACAATCTTCTCCACATTCTCACAACTTAGAGGACTTAACCCCTTGGCCATCTCATATTCCAACACTACCTACAAACTCAATTGAAAAGGTTGTGCAACAAAACCAAAGTGTTGAGTCAACACTTGCACCAAGTTCAACCTCTCTAATTCCCCCTAATAGCCCATTTTGGATTATGAGGAGACATCAAAGTCAACCACCCGACCACATGGAAGTTGACACTTCTTTACCTCCACCCTCAAACATTGTTGAGCCACCACTTAATGAGCTTCAACCAATTCTTCCTTCATTTGAGGATCTTCAACCCACTTCACTTGAACCTCTGCTTCAAGAAGCTCAAAACCATGACAAGGATTGTTATCATTGTAAACATGTTGAAAGGTTGATACATGAACTACGTAAAGAGCAACGTTTCATGTTTTATCACCTCCTCGAACATTTCGAAGAGGTCAACAAACCTAAACTACAATGAGCATCATAGTCACAAGCTCAAACTTAGAATGTTTAGGAAACTTATCTCATCCTTGATCATCATCAAGATTTTAATTGAATCTTGAGTTTGGGTAACTCATTCGCATTAGTAGTACTTGTATGGCTAGATCATTCTCTTAGTTTTAGAGATTTCTTTGATTATCTCTTGTTTTTTATTGAATGAATATCTATATGCCATAATTGTTTTGTGTTTTGTGCTTGCTATATCATATACATACTTTACCTCTTCATTAGCATTGTTGGGCATATCTTCATTGATGAAGAAACTGTCATCAGACATCCGGATCCCTAGAAATGGCCTAGACGGATCCCTCCATAAAGGGAACCGTGGGATCCGTGGTCTAGAAGCACAAATTACTACTAACTTGAGTTTTATTTGCAGGAAATTATGCACTATACTCTTGTTTTCTAACCTTTACTTTGTAGATTTTCAAAATACACATGAAGATTTTGACACCATAAAGCTAGGGGAGCTTTGTGTCAAACTATACATTGCAAATTCACTAGCAACTTAATCCTTATTTGGATTACTCTTCATGACACTCCATTGCTAAATTGCAATCTTCAAGGGGGAGCATTTTTTCGTCACAAGGACGAACCAATTGCAAACATAATTGCAACACATTAGCCCACTTATTTTTATGTACTTGACGCCCTGACAAAGGGATGGACTCGTCAAGGGGGAGTTAAGACGAGTACCATTCCCGTCACTTGCTCTCTTTACATTTTCTTTTTACATATTTTTCTTATAAAAATTGTGTTAGTTTCTTTTAACACTTTTTGTTTCGACAAAAGGGGAGAAGGAAGTAAAAACTACTAATTCAAATTTTCTACGAATTTTAGTTTTTCCTTAAAATAATTTTATGTTTTGTTATCAACAAAAAGGAGGAGATTGTTAATACAAATAAGCCGTAAAAACGTTTATTTATATTTTACGATCTTCTAATATTTTGTCGATAACAAACGTAAAATCATTTTAACGAAACAAATAAAATACGTAAATAGTTTGATTCAATAATTTTCTAACACACTAACGTTTTCACATAAAACACTAAAACAAGTATAAGTGATTTTATGATTTAGATACATATGTACAAGAACTAGTGTTTACATATTGGGCTAACATATACTTAACTAAGTATATACTAAAATGGGTAAAAACAAGTTTATACTAAAATGGGTAAAAACAAGTATATACTAAATGGGTAAAAACTAGCAAATGGTATTGACCCATAACCCATGGTTTTGTACAAACCACTTAACCAAGTTCATTGTATTCTTGAGATACATTGTATCTAGAAAGAAACCCATTGATCAAACCATAACCCATGACCCATAACCAAAAATACCCATGGGTAAAGAGGAGCGTCCCACGGATCCCTAGCTTTGTGCTAGACGGATCCCTTGTGGGAGAGATCCGCGGGATCCGGGGAACAGTAGAAAAATTCCTCTATAAATAGAGAGCCATTTCTTCCTTTCAACTCACCACTTTCACTCATACTTTCTCCAAGTATTATATCTCTCTAACCTCAGATCCAAGAGATCTATGTAGTTTGTCTTTTGTTTTTGTGTGATTCTCTAGGTTCCTCTTAAAGGCGAGATCACCACTTCTTGAAGTCGAGCAAGCTCAAGTCCATGAGTTGCCATGCTTCGTCATCATCAAGACAACTGAGGTTCTCTTGTTGATAGTTCTTTCTTCCTCCGTAGATGTTGTGTTGAAGGCATTAGTGAAGGATGCCAAAAGTATCAAGATGAAAGCATTAGTGAAAGGTGCTTATCGTCCGTGTCAAAAGCATTAGTGAAGAATGCTAAAGGTGTCAAGACGAAGGCATTAGTGAAGGGTGCCAAGCGTTGTGTCAAAGGCATTGGTGAAGGATGCCTAAGAATCAAATTAAGTGGCATTAGAGAAGAATGCCTAGGTCGTATAATCGATGAGATGCATCGTTATACATATAAGTATTTGTTTATTTCCAAGGATGGTGATATCCTTGATGGTGTTGTAACAAGGAGTGGATCTCCTTGAGATTAGGTGTTGTGTTGTGATGGGTAGTAGTTCCTCCATAGTAATGGAACTAGGTGCTTAGCCTAGTACCTAATAAAGGGTAGGCGATGTTGTGATAGGATTAGTTCTCCTTGGTGTAAAAGAACTCGGTGGTTAGCCTAGCACCGTATAAAGGGTAGGCGACATTGTGTTAGGTGTGGTTCACCTTGGTGTGAAAGAACTCGATATTTAGCTTTGTACTGGAAAAAGGTGTAAGCGACGTTGTGAAGGATTCTCCGCCATAAGGAGATTGGTGTAGTGTTTACGAATTCTCGATTAGGTGACTCGGGGAGTGGAGTAGGGCAAGGAAGGTGTCCTTGTAGCCGAACCACTATAAATACTTGTGTCGTGGTGATGTGCTTCTTACACTTTATCTTTCATTACACGTTTATATATCTATCTATCAACGTCCAACATAAACAACCAAATAGATTGACATAAGTCGATCTAAATATTTAAAAGGAAATTTTAAATTGGTAAAACTATTCAACCCCCCTTCTAGTTTTCCACAATTTAGCTTTGACGTATATCCTTCTGAACCATAAGACCATTTTAATATCATGTGTAACATTTTTAACCACTAAATAGCATGTTACTAACCTCCTCTTCATCCTACAAATAGCAAGCTTATTTCTCTTCCCTTTTTACTCCAAAAACCAGCCATCATCATAAATCCATAGAAATTTCATCTTTGATTTCCATGTTACAAGTTACATACCATTGTTGAAGGCCTAGTTAACCTCTACATGAAACTAGTGTTTATTTAGTGATTCCATGATTGATTACAAAGTTATACAAGGTGATTAGAGTTGAGATTACAAGGATTTTACAAGGGTTATATCAAGGCTAGCAAAGGTTTGCAAGAGTTGTGTTGAAGGATTAGAAGCTAGGGTTTTTGCTTCAATGATTTAGTTCTTGTCCTAGTACATGTATCCCTTTTCATTAAGGCCAAAAGTTGTTGTACGTAGAGAATTTCCGGCTGATCCATTTATTTTGTTATACCTTTAAACATTATTAAACTCATGGTGAGTTTCATAGCCCCTACTTTTATACGTTTTGAATTACTTTTGGGGGAGATACATGCTCAACTATTTTCATTTACTTTCACAAGTACTCTAAACTTTTACGGATTATCTTGAGTTTCATAGCCCCACTTTTACTTGTTTTAAACTAATTGGGGGAGATACATGCTTAGAAATACTTTACTCCTTTATCAAAATACATGATTTGCATTTACATACAGATACAAGTGCTCAAAACATTTATACTTTATGTTGCGCTACACTTTTTATATTTTTTACATGACTGTGTAGTTTTATTGTGATATATGCCTTAATGTGTTAAACTTGTTTGCATTATTCTTGATCGCGTTTTTCTTTGGAAAATGTTTAAATCCTGGAGGGAGCCGATGGAGAGGTATTGATAGTACTATCGGGTTGACGCCCCGACCCATGTGTCCAAGATTCTTGACCTTGGGCAAATATAATCCAGTTTAGGGTGTAAGCATATGAAAGCAAGTCGTGAGGTTCAGTTGGCCGTTATATTTTACATTAAGTACTTGCATGTATCGTATACATATATGTCCTACTCATAACACATTCAACATTTACAGTTATTAAATATGAACTTATATGTGGACCTAAGATGTTACAAATCTTGTATGGGCGGGATTTGTAGCAGGATTAACTTGACATATACTTGTCATGGGAATTAAATCATAAAGATTTTACATCTTATTTGCAATACTGTATGAACTCACCAACCATTGTGTTGACACTTTTAGCATGTTTATCTCAGGTCAACAAGGCGATAGATGTTGCATGGAGCATAGAGTCGCACGACATATTTTGAAGACTTATGCTTTTATCATTTACCATTCGAAACATTTTGTAAACTTTTATGTATTATATTGTGGGACCTCATGTTTGTAACTTTGAATTTATTAATTGAATGGTAAATTTTCAAAACGTCTCATTAGAGGTCGTTCTCTATAACTTGTATTGTGTGCTAATAAGTAATACCCTAGTGACAAAATCTTCCGCTGCGATGTTTTAGGGGTGTTAAAATGGTTGAAACCTCCATGCTAAATTTCTGCATTGCTTTCCTTTCTAGTAATACATTGTACTTAGATGTGGATTTGGCTATATGGAATTGCAACATGATCTTCTTTGATAGTGGGTATGTTCCCCACTATGTGTTCCAGGCATATGACACCCTGAGTATATAATGTTTCTCCTGTAAAACCAATTAGTAGTGTTGTTGATGGCCTGAGGTTGTTTCTGATGTGTTCTGGTAACTTGCTGAAGCAGTGATCATAGATGATGTCCACCGAGCTTCCTTCATCCATGTATATCCTCCTTACCTTGTGTGATGCGTAGATAGCTGATATGACGACTAGGTCGGATGATGGGATGAAAGTGTCCCTAGAGTGTTTCGCGAACGGACTTGTTTCCAGCTTGTAACTGCATAGCTATCATCGTCGTTCTCAAAATTTTCAAATATGGCCCACTGGTTCCTCAAGGCCGGTGGTAGCTATCTTTTTTGCTACTGAGAGTAAGTGATCCAGCTTTCCTTGTATGATTGCTTTCTCAATTTA
The DNA here is from genome assembly GCA_022545495.1 of Chrysanthemum lavandulifolium. Taxonomy (NCBI): domain Eukaryota; kingdom Viridiplantae; phylum Streptophyta; class Magnoliopsida; order Asterales; family Asteraceae; genus Chrysanthemum; species Chrysanthemum lavandulifolium. Next base: position 163,874,884 of record CM040242.1, read on the forward strand.
TTTATTGAGCTCCCTGCAAGAGTTTTTGTCGTGCCCGTGGTCATTATGAAACCTGCAGAACGATCTCCCGTCTCTTCTAATTCCACCTGGGAGTGGACGTGGCCTATTCTAGGTGTTTGATACTCTTTCAGTCATAAGGATTTCAGCTGGCATTTTTTACAGGGTGTTGACTATATCATTCCTAGTATTGATACGTTCAGTGTTCCTCGTATCACTTCTGTCTCTTTCCCTTCTAGGGTGACCGAACCTTGGCATGGACCTGTTGTCGTGATGTTGCTTGTTGTTGTCTAATAACGTCAAATAATCCCGATATTTTAGAGTCAATTTCCCCCTAAAATGCTCACTATTTGTGTAGTTTTGCATGAATATATACTATTATTACTTATTATTTCATTTCAGGGTATAAATGAGCTTTGGAATGAAGAAACGCGAATTTTGACAGAAGACTAACGAATTTACACAAGGATATCACTAGAAGACTAAGTCAACGCTACTTAAGGTTACGGCGTAACTCCATCGATTAGGTTACACCGTAGATATCCAAAAACTAAGCCAAATTCAAGTATCTAGAAGGTTACGCTGTAACCAAGTAATATGGTTACTACGCAAAAACAAAAGAAATGTTTACTAGACTTTTGTAGTCATGAAAATCGATTCATGAAACTAGATGTCATTCTAGTTTATTGTAGTTTGAATTCAATTAAGCTTTACACTTAATCATTTGATGATATCATCATTGATGGTAATCTATGCTTTGGTTGTGTCCTTTGTCTTTGTTTTCTTTATATAGATATCTTTCTAGCCTATCAATGGTCCCTGTGTTTTGGTAGTGCTGAAGCTAGGTAGCACCTAGTATGCTAGTTAGTATTGACCATAGAAAGCTAGTGTGCTAGGTGATTTGTTGTCAATTATATTATTCCAAAAGAATATAAATGAAAGTATGTATTCCAGGATCGTTTCCCAACGAAGGTTGAATGGAATTATTAATTCGAGTCACGTTTTTGTGAATTTGAATAGTGAAAAGGGTGATAATTTGGATTTTTACACTAAATTTGATTAAAATATGCTTAAAAAAAACTTATTAAGCATCTAAACCAATAATATGAAGCAATTGGGGGCTAAAACGCAAAGAAATCCTAAAAACGTAAAAACTCGGGCTAATCCCGAGCCTTAAAAGTGAAATAGTGGAAAAATAACTCTAGAAATGCAAAAATATTTTTCCTACGTTTTAAATGATAAAAGAAAATTTTACAAAAAAGCCGGATATTTTTTTGACTTTTATTTAATTATTATGAATTATAAACTAAATTTATGAAAACTATTTATTAAAAATACTAAACTTTTATGAAAAATTTCCAAAAAATCAGGGAAACTACATTTTGAAAGGCTGAATTAGGGAAAAATAAGTACAAGGTACCAGCTTATCCCAATAAGCTGGGACAAGCTATTTAAAAGCTGTTAGTTAGAAAGACAAAGATGGTATAAGAATTAAATTGTGTAAAGTAAACAATGTAAGTCCCTAAGGCGTAGTGGTGTGTGGTGTGTATGCTTTAAAGGGGGAGGTCCTGGGTTCGAGGTTTGCCTCACCCAGGAACACCCTTTTTATTTTTAGTTTTTTTTCAAAATTTCTATTTACAAACTTATTTATAAGCTAAAAGTAAGAAAATTTTGTGAAGTTAAGTTTTAAGAACAACACAAATAAGCTGAAAAAAAGCTGAATCTACTTAACAGTTTAACAAAACTTCTTTAAAACTAAGGAAAACTAACTTATTTTTAAGCACAAGCATGAATAAGCTTGTGCTTTCTTGAAAAGCTATTGAAAACTTATAAACACACTAATTTAAGTTAGGTTTTCCTAAAAAGCAGATCTAGATGAGCTAATAAGCTGAAAAAAGCAAAATCTAAGCTAAAATTTAAAAATAGATAACCAATCAGACTAAGATGTAAACTTTAAGCACAAATTAAGGTGTACTATTGTCATTCAAAATCTAACTAAGCTAAAAACAGATTAACCTTAACAACTAAAAATTACTAAAAAGCAAAATTGAATGATAATTGAACTCAATTAAGTAGTTTAAAATAGCTATCAATAAGACAGTTAAAGCACTGCACCAGGTTACCCTGGTGCAAAAGTGCTTATTTCAAAATACCTTTTAAGTACTTTAATGACTACCAAATATCCAATAAGCTATAAACAGATTGAAATTGAGTATCAAACAACTTATAAATCTAATATTACAACTTACATGACTAATAAGTGATACGCGTGCATTACGCTGCTCGGGGTCAAAGGAAACTTCCTTTTCTTTGAGCAAGTTTTCAACCACCTTTAGGAATTAGAAATTCCGGTATTAAAGAGTCGGTCACCTCAAGTATATGTAATCGTTAAAAGCTCGTAGTCGTAGTTCTTTTAAGTTAAGTAGTAATTTAGTTAAGTAACACCGTGGAGGACGAGACGGGTCTTTACCCATTGTATGCACGATCCACACCCAAAGTGTGGCGATTTATGTAAGACTATAAATACTCTCTACCTCCCAAGGTAGAGTTGGAGCTCATAATAATATCTTTCACTTTCTCTCACTAAGTTCCCTAAACCTCTAACTTTCTCTCTAGAATTCCATCTATATGCTACTTTGTGTTATGGTTTGATGTGTATGTGAAAAGTTATATCTTACAATTGGTATCAAGAGCCATGGTTAGATCATATCTTGCACATCTTTGGATTTATAGTGGTTTTAGGTGGTTTTGAGTTTGAAAAAGTTTAGTGGTTTTGCATCATTTGGTTGATCTCTTGTGTTAAAGTTTGAATTTTGTTGGTACTTTTATGTTTAGAATCATCAAAAGTGTTTAGGTTTTCATTTGGTAGCTTGAATCATCTTGGTTGGGTTGTTTTGGATTGAAAAGTGAAGTTTATTTGGTTTTCAAGCTAGCGACTTAGCTCTCGGAATAGTTTCTTGGTAGCGACTTGCTTCACGGTTTGTAGCGACTTACGGTGTTAAAGCTAGCGAGTTAGAGCTAGCGAGTTAAAGTACAAGTAGTGGACTCTCCACTACGGGTAGCGACTTAATGGTAGCGACTTGGTCGATGTGAGTTGCTCTTTAGCAACTTGTGTCTCTAGCGACTTGTGTGGCAATTCTTGCCAAAATTTGGTTAGCGACTTGGTCCGTAGCGAGTTACTACTTAGCGACTTGCTTTTCATTAGCGACTTGGGATTCTAGCGACTTGGTTTTCTAGCGAATTAATTGGTAGCGACTTAGTGCTTTTGTTTCTAGCGACTTAGAGCTTTATCATCTAGCGACTTGAGTGATTGTTTACGGTTTTCTCTTGATTTAGTAAAATCCGTGAAAGAATCTATTTCCGGTTTAATCATTGAGTTATAAAATCCGTATAATCATTAACATGTCTACCAACGTCCCTCATCATCATCTCCATTGTTGCAGAGGATGTACAAGCGGTGGTTCGGATACTCGTCCACCCATGCTTGCGAGGCGATTACGACTCTTGGGCTCAACGAATCGATTGTATTGCCTTGGAAAGGAAAATGGTGTCAACATTCTCAAATCCATTGATGAAGGACCATATCGGGTTGAGGCGACTAGAGACATACTTGATACTAATGAAGATGGTACTCTGTTTACGGTATGGACGGACCTAAGATGTACAATGAGCTTGATAATGAGGAGAAAAGAGATTCGATGCGAGATATCGGGGCTTCAAACATTGTTCTTCAAGGTCTTCCTAAAGACATCTACAAGGCGATCAATCATAACACCGATGCAAAGGCGGTTTGGGATAACGTTAAGATGCTTCTCTCGGGTTCGAAATTAACTATGGAAGGCAGAGAATCCCAACTCTATGACCAATTTGAGCACTTCAAGATGAAACCGGATGAGAGTGTTTATGAGTACTATGTGAGATTTCATAAGTTAGTGAATGACATGAGGAACATCAGAATGACTATGCCTAACATTCAGCTGAACTCAAAGTTTGTGAACAACATGAATCCCGAATGGCACAAGTTTGTCACAGCTGTGAAACTCACTAAAGGATTGAAGCATACAAACTATGAGCAACTCTATGCCTTCCTCCTTCAGAATGAGAGACATGCTATGTTTGAAAAATTGATTCTCAATCAGTTCAAAGCCAACCCAGGAGAGACAAGCTCGTCTAATGATTCAACTGCCTTCTACTCAAACATCGGAATCACAACCAAAGCATCACAAGTCATACCCTTGGGTAATGGTAATCACAAACTCATCCCTGATCCTAAGTTCAAACAAGCTGATGCTGATGCACACGTGGGTAACATCATTAATCAACTTGCTCTTCTCATCAGTCAAAACATGAATTCTCTCCCACAAACCAACAACAACCTTAGAACGCATCTAACCCACATAATCAAGCCATTTGTTAAAGATGGAAGAATCGTGGTGCAACCATTCAAGAAAGACAGTATGATCGGGGAAGAGGTGGGTGGGAGAGGTTATGTTGGAAACGAGAATCGAGGAAGAAATGGTAACCAAGGTCAACCTAAGCCAATCAAATGCTATAAGCGTGGTGGTGAAGGACACATTGCAAGGCGCACATCTCCAAAGCGTCCACGAATCTTGATTACTTGAGAGATAAGATGTTCTTGGCACAAGCTCGGGACAATGGTCTGCGTTGGATGAAGAGGAATTCTTGTTTCTTCTTGAGGGCAATGCCAAGACCTATGATGCGAGATGTGGATGAGCGACCTATTCGGAGATAGGTCACAATCATCAAAATGCCTTTCAAGTCGCCGACGTGATGCATACGACTACGATGTAGATGATGGACCTCTGCACACACAATCTTTATGGCTAGCATCTCTCCGATCGTTTCTCCCAAGATCCTTCTTCACCACAAGTGGCCCATCCAAGGACAAACTCATCTCGAGGTATTAAAGCTATCGATGATCTTGATGTGCAGCGGATGCATGACAAAGTACAACCAATGAAACTATTGAATCAAATATTGAAAATATGGGTAATATCAATATTGTCCCATACGATCAATCGTGAAACAAAGTGAAAGTGAAGTTGTACCAAGTGATGCATCTTCTGCGATCAACAATGACTATGTCTTTGATGAATACACCGCATGTGCTCTGATGATTCCATAATTTACGAACTAAATGCCTATAAGGAGCGTGTTGCTATTTATGAACAACGCTAAATTTGAGTTGACCACTCGTGAGCGGAAATGGATGACCAAGTGCGTCGATAATTAGAAAAAGTAATTTTAGAGAAGAAGTATTGAAACAAGAATTAAATTCTTTGCAAGAAAAACTTTCTAAAACAACTAAGCAAAACAAGAACTTCAAGAAAATGTGAAAATGCTTAAGCAAGAATTTAATGCAAAAGAATCAAAGCTCTTGAGAGATTTTCTAATCGAAAACTTTGAAAAACAAACTTGAAAACAAGTTGTACATGCAAGGAAACACCATTCGATTGCTCACATGATCACTAAGCATAGAGTTCTAAGCGATAAGCATAGTGTTCCCATTATAGATAAACCCAACCACGAGTATGGAAAGATAGCAAAAGCGACTCAAAGTGTTATCTATGATGGAAATGAGATTCTTAAACCTAGACAAAAACCTAGTTGCGTTGAGTGCCGAGGATGACAAGAAATTAGATGAAGTAACTAGGGAGAAGATGAATAAGAAACTAAATGACCCTAAGTGCAAAGAGAAGAAAGTAATTATCACTCCCCATGACTACAAGAAGGAAAAGCTGGATTTCCTTGAACAAGTTTAAGACTCGGACATTGTTGACTCCGAACAAGTCTTACGGAAAATGGATTTAGATAAGCGAAAAATGAAAATATTGCGATAACAAACCCTCCCTTTGGAAAATGCCTAGAAACTCTTGTGTATCCTCCTAACACACCAATGCATCTTGTTCCTAGAACAATTGCCACTAAAAGCAAGACCTTAATTAGCCAATCGTTATTTTTCAACTATTTGTTGATTTTGAGAAAACTTGCAAGAAAAGGATCACACCCATTGGCATAATCAAGGAGAAAGGGTTTTGAACAAATGAAAGAATGTTATTTAAGCGAGGTCATGCCTTTCTTTAAACTTTTAAAGATCACTTTGAGAGTCTTAAAAGGGATAGAAAGCAGATATTAAGGGAATGGAAAAGGAATTTGATGCAATAATAGTTGAAATTAGTGACTATGGCGTGCACTAAAATATAATGAGATTGAGAGGAAGAACACGCATACATTGAATGAGAATCTTATTCTTGAATGTGTTGCTCAAGATGTCTTTTCAACGCTTCAAATTGCTCTATTAATGCTTCAAATTTCATGAACTATCTGTGGCCTGAAAGTCTCCCATGATCGTGTCATTGAGCTTGAAAAACTAATTCTAAACTAAATGAGAAAATTGAACTGGATGATCATGACAATTTGGTTAAACATTTTTCTAAACTAGAAGTTGAGTATTTTAATCTACAACTAAAATATCAACATCTCAAAGAAAATGTCAAAACTTCAAATATCAAGACATCTTCGGATGCTCGAGTTTGATGCGATTTTCAAATTAACAAGCGAGATGAGCAGATTCATGCTCGATGTAACACGATCGAAAAGTTGAAAGCCCAAATCTCTCAATTAAAGGGTCAAGCGAACAATATGACGGGCTCCCAAATGCCTCCTTCTTTAGATTCTCGAATTCTCAAACGTTTCATCTTCAAAACCTAGTAAATGCTTTACAAAAGGAAAGCGAAAGTTTTCTAGAAGAGAATGAAAAGGTTAAACGTCATTTCAATGAGTTGTTTGAATCAATTAAAGTCACTCGTAACAAAAACAACGAACAAATAACTTCATTGCAAAAGGAAATTGAGAATCGAAGAGTCGGGTAAAAGGAAAATGCCAATGATCAATGAGGAAAATGTTGTATCAAAGGTTCACTCGGTAATAAATATGCTTTATCGTGACATATGTCCCCTCACCTAAGGAACAACAAACTTGCCATTCAAACATATTTCTCATCCCTTAAGGATTGCTTAGAATGCTGCGTGAGATTGTTGAAGAGGATAAGCTAGAGAAACCTCATGATAATGCAATTGGACATGCATGCTTATATGCCAAACGATCTCAAGAAATCTTAGAATGTTTGATCACAATATGCCCAAAGACATTAGGTGAGAGAGTTAACCCTTGATTCCATGCTCAATGCCTAAGGCCAAACATGACATGCACTCGATTCCCAATGGTTTGAATGTGAGGAGTAGTGTACCATTGAGTAGTTCGGATCTTAGATCATCAATGCTAGGAAAGTGAACTCAAATGTGCCTTCTAGGAGTACTAATCTCGGTACCTCTAGTGTTAAGAAAGTGAACCTTAGTGCACTGCATGTAGTTCGGATCGGCACATCTAAGCAGGTGGTGCAAAGAGTAGTAAAACAAACTAATGTTCCCATTCCTCTACAGAGTAATGTCGGTGACATTAAAGGGAGCGGTCAAAGTCTCAAGACAATACAAGGAATGATAGGACCTCTCAAGCTAAGAATGTGCCTTTGGAAGAGAGTAGAAGAACAATCTAGGAACCTTAAGTTTGAATCGAATAAAACGAATCGTGTTGATTCTAGTATTAGCCATAGGCGTCTTGTAATTAATTGAATTCGATACTATTTGCAAACCTTGTCTTGATGATTGCTTGAATTACATTTCTAATCATGAATGTGATGTTAATGTTACGCTAATGATGTTAATTGTCCGATTAATTTTGTTAATGCTAAAATTCATGCTAAAAAGGCTAAAAGGCAAAAGCGAAAAGAGTTAGAAAACAATGGAAACCCACAGGAAGAACATTCGTGAGAATAGGCTTTTATTGGATACACATTGGTCATAAGACTAATCGAGATAATGCCCACTAGAAAATGGATGCCTCTTGGTAGAACTATTCCCTTAAGAAGTGGTCACCTTGTAAATAGGGCTATCTGAGACACTAGTATTGCATCTATTCACAATGATTCCATTATCTCACCGTCGATATGAATGCGTCTATTTACGATGTGGGTGGTCCAACTGTTGCTACTAACCAAATGGAACCCATTCTTGCATGGGGATCCCAATTATCGATTATCCATTCTTATGCGTGTTCAACTGCGGATCGTTCAAATCGTTACGTGGTACACGGACTCAGTTGTTCCAAGCATATATTTGGAGACCGGTCACGGCTCATGAACTTCGTGAGCAAATTCATCGGGGCTGTTAGATTTGGTAATGATCATTTCGGTGCTATTATGGGTTATGGAGATTATGTTGTTGGTGATAGTGTCATCTCCAGTGTATTATGTGGAAGGTTTAGGTCATAATCATTCTCTGTTGGTCAATTACGTGATTACGATCTAGAAGTAGCCTTGAAAAACATACACCTTCGTTAGAGATCTTAATGGTAAGGAACTGTTGAAAGGAACTCGTGGCTCAAACCTTTACACCATCTCTATCGATGACATGATGAGAGCTTCACCAATCGCTTGTTATCAAAGGCTTCAAAACAAAGTCATGGTTATGGCATCGTCGTCTCAATCACTTGAACTTGGCACCATCAACGATCTTTCGAGAAAGGACTTAGTTGTAGGTTTACCTAGACTAAAGTATGAAAAGGATCATCTTTGTTCGACATGTCAATTGGGAAAAAGCAAGAAGTATGCCCATAAACCCAAACCTACTAACTCATCACGAAGTTCTTCATATGATTCATATGGATTTATGTGGACCAATGAGGGTGCGAGAATATCTTTGGGAAGAAATATGTGTTAGTTGTGGTTGATGATTATTCTAGATTCACAGGTCAAGTTCTTAAAGACAAAGGATGAAACTCGATATCATCATCAAACTCATCAAACATTGCGAGTTAGACTAAACAAAGCGTCGAATTATCGAGCAGACAATGGGCGGGTTTGTCAACAAACAACTTAGTGAATTCTATGAAAGCATTGGAATCGACCATCAAAGAAGTGTTCCACGAACCCCTCAGCGAGCGGTGTAGTTGAAAGGCGAAATCGTACTCTTGTTGAAGCTGCTAGAACAATCTTGATCTACTCAAAGGTTCCAATGTTTCTCGGGTGAAGCAATTGCCACTGCATGTTACACACAAAATCGTTCCACGATTCACACCATTCATGGAAAAACTCCATATGAACTTGTCCACAACGAAAACCTAATCTATCTTTCCTTCGTGTGTTTGGTGCCTTGTGCTATCCAACTAATGATGGTCAAGACTTGGGCAAACTTAGGGCTAAAGCCGACATTGGAGTATTTGTAGGATATGCACCAAACAAAAGGGATACCGAATCTACAACAAAAGAACCCGAAATATCATGGAAACAATTCACGTTACGTTTGATGGTGACCGGTCAAATGGCTCTGGACACTCCACTCGGGACCCGCACTTCAAAAGCAGTCCTATTGGTTCATCCCTTGTTCCAAACTCCTCTCAAGAAACACCATATGTACCTCCATCCGAAGATGATGTAAAGAAATTGTTTGATCCAATGTTTGATGAACTGTATGAGTCTACTACTAATGAGGTGCTAATCCACAACGAGAGGATGCTCATATTCCGATGAATGAAGTCAATCCATCGGTTTCAATATCGTAAGTCAAGAAGCACTGCTGCGATCCTTGATCTCATCAACAAATCATCATTCTTCAAATGTACATCATGGAAATGTTTACGGCATCAATGATGAAGTTAATCCCTTTGCGACTCACGAAGATGCTCCATTTGAAAACATATTTGCTACTCACGAATCATCATCGAACCATCTTCTTGAGAGACATCGACTCGACTACCTCGGTTCCTCAACAAATGCCACATGAACACCTCGGAAAATGGACTCACGATCATCCATTAGACAACATCATTGGAAATCCCTCTCGTCTGTATCAACCCGGAAGCAACTCATGACCGATGCCTTATGGTGCTTCTTCAACTCCGTACTATCTAAGATCGAACCAAAAGATGTTAAAAGCGCTATGAATGAAGATAGTGGTTCAATGCTATGCAAGATGAAATTCATGAGTTTGATCGTCTTGATGTATGGGAGTTAGTACACTCTCGAGGCGTGCTATGATTATAGCTCTAAAATGGATCTTCAAAGTAAAACTTGATGAGCATGGTGATGTGTTGAAGAACAAGGCTCGATTAGTTGCTAAAGGATATCGTCAAGAGGAGGGTATAGACTTTGAAGAATCTTTTGCTCGATTGCTCGAATCGAGGCAATCGAATCTTTACGGCTAATCTTGCTAGTAAGAACATGGTGGTATATCGGATGGATGTAAAGGCGGCATTTCGAGCGGAGATCTTAAGGAAGTTGTCTCGTCGGTAACTGAAGGATTTGTGAACCAAGAGCATCCTACTCACGTTTATCGTTTGAAGAAGGCTCTTTACGGTTTAAAGCAAGCTCCAAGGGCATGGTATGATACACTATCAAAGTTTCTTCTATCAACCGGATTCATCAAAGGAGCGATTGATCCTACATTGTTCACCGGAAGTCGAGCAAACATTTGATTCATGTTCAAATTTATGTTGATGATATTATATTTGCCTCGTGACCCAATGGAATGTGATCGTTTTCAAATGAAATGAGTTCAAAGTTTCAAATGTCAATGATGGGACAAATGTCATTTTCTTGGGATTACAAATTTCTCAAAGTCCGGAGGCATTTTCATAAATCAATCTAAATATGCAACGAGATTTTAAAGAAATTTGGATTTGATTCAAGTGACCTGTTGACACCCCATGATTGACCGAACCAAACTAGATGAGGACCTCTCGGGGATCATGATTGACCAAGCGAAATATAGGAGTATGATTGGATCCACGATGTATCTCACTTTGCTAGTAGACCGGACATCTTGTTCTCTGTGTGCATGTGTGCTAGATACCGAGCTAAGCCTACTAAAAAGCACCTTGAAGCGATTAAGCGGGTCTTCGGTATCTCAAGGAACCATCAATATGGGACTATGGTACCCGAAGGACACGGTATGTCACTAACGGCCTATGCGAGATGCCGATCATGCGAGTTGTCAAGATACACGTCGAGAAATGCGTCGGAGGTGCTCGGTTTTGGGTGATAAGCTTGTGGTGGTCTTCAAAGAAGCAAATGAGTACTTCTATTTCCTCTACGAGGTGAATACATAGCCATGTCATCTTGTTGTGCTCAAATCTTATGGATGAGATCTCAATTATCGACTATGGCTTTGAATTCAACAAAATCCCTCTGTCTTGTGATAATAAAGTGCTATTGCTCTCTCATGCAACAACGTTCAACACTCAAGAGCAAAGCATATCGACATTCGACATCATTTCATCGAGGAACAAGTGGAAAAAGGTGTGGTGGAACTATATTTTGTGAGGTCCGAATATCGGTTAGCGGACATCTTCACCAAAGCTCTTCCAAGAGAACGTTTTGAGTTTATTCTTCCACGTCTTGGTTTGAAAAGCCTTCAACGAAAACTCTCAAACGTCTTCGGGAGGAAGGCGAGGAGTAAAGGTCTTTCTTCATCTATCTCTTGTAAATATTTATTCGAAAAACAAAATACAAAATTATAAAACCTCAAAATCAAATAGAAAATTATAAAACTTTCAAAATCCATAAAAATTTGAAAAATTGAAAAATCTTCAAAAATATTGTCATTTTGTCATGTTTTCACGGTTCGATTATATCTACGGTCTTTGTCTTGTCATTCAAAGAATGACACGGGACTTTAGATGTTGTTCGAATTTTTAAAAAAAAAAAAAAAAAAAAAAAAAAAAAAATTTTTGGGAGAAAGAGAAATGGTTTATTGTCATCTTGAGCAATAACCGGTTTTAAAGAAAGAACGAGCCATGTTTTACCATGTTTTCAAATCCTATGCTCGATTCTATAAACTCCTATCTGCTTGAAAACTAAATGCTTTGAAAAATAACTCAATCTCTATTTTTGATAATCATCGGGACTTATTTGTCAAAATCTCTATCTCTCAATCAACAACCTCGTCATTGATTGAGGGAGAATGATTTCAATTAAATTAAAAAGTTATTTGGCATTAAATTGTTTTCAAAAGATATACATGCATGTTTTATAAATGGAGTTTAAAGTCTTAAAATCCGATCCTTATCGGTTCAAACGCTTTCACAATCATGTCACAATTCTCCTTAAAAGCTTTCAAAATCAATTTAAATCTATACGAGATCACAAATCTCAAATGATTTGATAATTGTGATCGGGGAGAATGTGTGATTTAAATTAGATTTAAAGCGATAATTAGGTAAATGGTTATAAGCGGATGTACATGCTATCCTTGCCCACATGTGACAAACGATTTCAAATTTTCAATGCACATGTTGAGGGGAGCATCTATCTTAAACCTTTGATTTGAAGCGTGATCATTCATCCTAATGTGCGGGTTCCTCTAGTATGTGCAAAACTCTTTTCAAACCTCGAGGCACATATTGAGGGGAGCAAATTCATGGAAACCTCATCCTTCCGGAAATGCTATACCTACTTGATCATTGAGGAAGTGATGTTGATATCTTTAGAAAATGGTAATCAAAAGAAGTTAATTCTTTCTCTTGCCTCCGTGTGCAAAACATTTTCAAATACTTGATGCACATGTTGAGGGGAGTTCTCGTTCTAAAATATCAAAAACAATTCGGTACAAAAAGCTTTGATAATATATCACAAGTATCGAATTGATTTTCAAATGGTTTTCAATTGGATCCAATGGCGGATGAACAATACCAAATTGACCTACCAACTTTACTTTATGTACGGTGATATAAGGATGATAAGGTTAGGTATTGGTTCCCATGATCCGCCGAACCGGAGGGATCTACCGAGGACAATCCACTAGTTAGTGTAGAAGTCCTTAGGTATGATGATAAAAGGAGAAAATGAGAAATGGGAAGAGTGCGGACTAAGGCGAGCTAGTCTTGGAATAAACCCAACAAGGTTCTAGCTATGAAGTCTCGGTAAGCAATTGAAGGGTTGAAGAATTAAAAGAATTGAATGAGAAAGGGTGAAAACAAATAGCCCTCCATTTATTCAACCTTAGGGCGAAACCGGGTTCAATTCATATGCTCTTGATGGTAACATCGGTATTGAAGACAAGGCGTCATGGACCCGGTGGCGCATTGCACTTCAACTTTCCAAACCACTCAAGTTCCTCTTAAAGGGCTTGTTTCATTCTCACGGGAACCGACATTATCTATCGACTTTCTCTTAGAGATGGTTGATATTGAAGAAGGAGACCCTCTCCCTAGTCTCCGTTATAGGATCCAAATATGCACAAATTGAGTCTAGAGCCACGAGATCATCAATAAATCTCATTAGGACACTTTCAATGAAGACTCTCTGTTTCACACAATGTGGAAGAGAGATTATATCTTGAGTCCTCGCATTATCCTTGTGGTATTGCGGAACATCCGAGTGATGTGTTTACACATTCACAATGAAGATGGAAAGCCTTACGGAGCCAACATCAAACAAGCTCTGGTAGGTGGCATGTGAGATCTATTATATAGATCAACCATGTGACAAGCGAGCGAAACAATGGGGCGATTCAATCTCTTGAATCAATCACAGTTCGAGTTATGGATTGACGGATACCTTTGAAAAACCGGTCTTTGTGCTTAAAACTCTTTTCTTTAGCACATTGACGTGTACTCATTTTCAAACCAAAAGGTATTTTTATGATTGATAATTGATTTTCAATAAAACCTTCGTTGTATTGCAAAAACAATTTCTATTGAGCAATACGATTGTTTTCAAATCTCTTTTCATCAATCGGTGGACTTAAAATTATTTGGTTCACTCACTCCGTGTTGTCTTCTTTGAGATGTTCGGTTTGAGAACGGCTAGAACAATTGCGAAACCACATCAAGGAGATTCTTAGGAATCCTACGATCACGAGCGTGCTTGTCTTGATCAGCGGGGAACCGTGGGCGTGTACCTCAATTCAACGAAAGTGATCAAAGACACTTTTGTGCGATTTGTTGCTAGCTTGTTGTATGCGAGTGCGCCCGGCGTTTGCGGTGATCGAATGAAGCGGTCAATCCACGACCGCATGCTCACTTAACACATTTATCTCAAAAGAAATCATGATTAGTGCATCAATGACTCGATATTTTCACTCCATGCTTACGCTACTGCTGCGCCAATATCATGATTCAACAAATGCTTCCGCTACTCGATGAGAAGATATCATGATCCGAATGTGAGCATGTCGGTCCCAAAGTCACAACACCACAATGGATGTCTCGAGATTGTTGATGGTGATGATCTCAAATGATGGCTCAAAATTATCATCACGTGGATCGGTAAAGACCTCCACTTGGAACAACCAAACATGCAATGTGAAGAATCAATGACTACGAGCTTAAGAGCAAAGGACTACATCAAGAATGCAAGATCAATTGTTAATGTAATATCTATTTGTATTCTATGTAATTTTGGTACATGATTGAGGTGACCTCCTTAGGGAGATTGTTAGGAATTAGAAATTCCGGTATTAAAGAGTCGGTCACCTCAAGTATATGTAATCGTTAAAAGCTCGTAGTCGTAGTTCTTTTAAGTTAAGTAGTAATTTAGTTAAGTAACACCGTGGAGGACGGACGGGTCTTTACCCAGCTGTATGCACGATCCACGACCCAAAGTGTGGCGATTTATGTAAGACTATAAATACTCTCTACCTCCCAAGGTAGAGTTGGAGCTCATAATAATATCTTTCACTTTCTCTCACTAAGTTCCCCTAAACCTCTAACTTTCTCTCTAGAATTCCATCTATATGCTACTTTGTGTTATGGTTTGATGTGTAGTTGTGAAAAGTTATATCTTACAGAAAGGAACGAAATTAGCGATATGGATATAAAGTGGTCGATTAAGGGCTTAAATGACCCCTCAAAAGTGTACCTTTTAAATCCTTATCAAATATCCCTACACTTGGTATTTGCTTGTCCTCAAGCAAATGTGCTTTTAGCCAATAAATTTATAAGTTAGGGGTCATGAAGCATTAGTTTAGAACAATTCACAACAAGTATAAGCCCCGCAAAAGTCATAACAAGCACGGAAATTACATACTAGCACCTCACAAGAGGTGTTTGGATACTCTCATCTCTTGGTGTATATGAAATATATCAAGTTGGAAATGGAAGATAAACACTCATTAACCGGTCCTAGTACATAGATTACCATAGGCTTGAGACTAGATCAAACCTCCATCGCTTTGGCGTAAGCACCTAGGAAAAACTATCCAAGAGGTCTTTTAAAGAGTTGTAACGTTAGGCTTACCGTAGGGAAACAAAGAGTTTGGTTGGATAGGCGATTTAGTGGTGGCAAGTCAAAAATCTTTATGTTACAAGCATGAGAAGAATGGCGTTACTAAGTCAAGACTCGACACTCTAAACTCTAGATAACTTGAAACAAACAAACATAAATTTAAAGATAGATGTAGGATGGTAGCCCGTATGTTTTTTTTTTCAATCTTTTTCATTTTTTTTCAACACTCTATTTTTCTTTCTTTTCTCTTTTTTCTATTTTTTTCGATTTTTTTTCATACACTTTTACTCTACCATCCTCTACGATAACATCAAAATACAAGGGATTTATAAGCACATCCCTACACTTGAGTTTTTATTATTCTAACACTAATTTGACCCGAATTGAAAAGATCAAAACATTTGGAGTACATTATTACGTAAATAAATGGAATTTGAATTTAACGTTCCTTCCCGTCACTCCATAAAATTTAACTTTTCCCATGAGTCCCAATCGTCCCAAAACTGTGTACAAAGGATATGACTCGACTTAGCAACTTATGCAAGTAACTAGATAATTGAACTAAGGGTTTAGTATGATAGCAATAATGCGTTAAAAGTGAGTGCATACAAGGTAGGCTAAGGCGATTTGGGTGTACATTTGGGGTGGATTGTAAACAATGCTCTTCATTGATATTCCGGAAAACCGAAACATCACTAGAACCGCGAAAAGGATAGGCTCTGAGGGGTTAACTAGGGGTATCGTGTACTAAAGATGAGTACAACGTAAGGGTGTGGGGGAATTACTCAACCGATGTGGAAGAAGTAATTATAATACATATATCAAACAAGGGTTATCCTAATGCCTCTTATCATTTAGTTATTCCTAACTACAAAAGTGTAGTCTCACTAGCGATCTCGGAATGCCTCACAAAACAAGTTCTAGAATCTATTATACTACCGGTACACTCTCGAAGCATTAAAGACGAATGCTTTAATTCCTACAAATCTAAGGGTGAACCTCACATTTTTGGGGTGGAATTTGAGTAGTAAAGGGTTTTGTGCTAGTCATATAACTTCCTATCTATGAGACGCTTTATTAATACTAATGGCCCACTCCTACATGTCATGAAAAATTTTAAATTTGGTGCCAAAATTACCCTAACCGATATTTCTCATGGTTTATTACACAAATGATATTGGACAAGGCAAATAGTTAAGGATAAGCATAGTTTCAAAGTCCCGTTTATTTTCCCCACATTTAAACCGAACATTGTCCCCAATGTTCCCAAAATATCAAAGTTATGATAATGGAAGGTAATTAAAATGAAAGAAACTAATACTCCCCGATTAGCTCGGTAGGATCCGTGTGAAGTAGTGGTTAAATTATTCTTCAAGAAGAATGTATGCGTGAAAAGCTTCATCCAATCTTATGTATCTTCTTCTTGATAAACAAAACCTGCACATTTTAAGAAAACAAACGAAACCTTCGCGTAAAATCGGCGGTAACAATATATATGACTCTACTAAACTAGGATATAATGCTTGTAGAATGGATGTTTACAGGTTTTCTGTAAAATTAAGATCTGGAAAATTTCAAAAGTTTATAAGTAGCACAGAAAATGAGAGAAAGTAAGATAAGTGGTTTCTGCTCCTCCTGATGCCGTAAGGTTGCGATCTTGATGCCGTTAGGTTATCCTGACAGAAACTTATCTGCTGCTATTTTCTGGAAAAATTATATCTTTAGAATCTGGAAAAATTTCTGCAAAACATCCATTATGACTCGATACAAGCATTTGACTCTAAAAAACACACATGTATATCTTCTTCAAGAATTGAAATTCTCATGTTCACGTTCTTTTTGAAAACGTGTGTAATCTTCCCTACACTTATCCCTTTTGTAAAATACCTTTATATGTAATTAAGACGAGGTTAAAGGCAAAATAAAGCATTTTCACAAATTCAAACATGAGAATAAACAATCTATAAAAAGATATATGACACACAAACAAGCAAACAATTAAGCATGGGTTGCCTCTCACGAAGCGCTTTTCTTTATTTATGAGTCTTGTAGCTAGACTCGAAGTCGTTCCCCTACGTGACTTCATCACTGTCATCTTCTTCCTCATGACGGTCTCTATTGGGGTTTTCCATGTTATAGTAGTGCCCAATTATGCACCTTTCTAAGAAGTCATCTTCTCCCCAATCGGTTCTATATTCCGGTCCTAGTTTCAAGCAATCCTTATAGAAACCAAAAATCTTATTCATCACATAATCTACTCCCTTCTCCTTGTCCTCCTCATTCCTATAGTAGACCGATAGCTTAAGTTCTTTTTCATCATTGGATAATGATGAAAATTTCTCAATCTTGAAGGGCATTTGGTAGGCTACATCATCGGTCTCATCCTTGAATCTCACTATTCCTAACGACGGATCATAAGTCATCCCGGTGTTTTCTATGAAAGGCTTTCCTAGAATAACGTGGGACAAGCTAGGATCTATGGCCGTACTAATATCATTCACAATTATGAAATCCGTAGGATATGTGAAACTACCTACATAAACGGGCAATCCATTAACTCTACCAAGGAAATTACAACTAACCCTAGGATTATCGGGATCTTGCCTAGCTGGGATAGGCTTCTTCATTACCCAATTATAGTAGGTGCTAGTCATGATATTTATCAGGGACTTGCAATCAATGTAGGCCTTTGCCACAAAAAGATGTCATATGCAACATGGTATGTTAAGATTCCAAGGGTTCCCAAACTTGATCCTAGGGCTTCTCCTAACATACATGTGACGGAGGTCGCGTACTAAGTGTGGGTAGAGTTCTTCTGCCGTAGGGAACTTATTGAAATAGTCATTGCCTACTTCATCTACTTCCTCAGTTGTTTCATTCCTAGGGGTTTCACTAACCTCAAGTACCGTCTCATGGTTCGCCTCGTCATTTGTCCTATTAGGTTTCACTAAGGTGATGGCATTGACGAATTGAACGTGCTTGGCTAACTTACTTGGGTCCTTAATTTCTACACCGGAAGCTTCGGGAGAAGGAGTTGAGATGGCATTAACCTTCCTATCACTATTGGTCATGGCTTTTAAAAGGTTATCTATCTTCCTATCCATCTCGGCTTGTTGTTGGTTAAAGCGGTCCGAGAGCTTAGCTATTTGAGCTTCTTGGGATGTAACTAGGTGTTGCAACATCCCTTCTATGTTTTGTTAGCTACGCCCGTGAGAGGGGGGGCATGAGAAATCATTGGAGGTGAATTATTTGGTTTGTCCCTAATAGAAGTCGGGTTTGCCCTTCCATGCTTCTCGGGCATCATTGAAAGTCCTAGGTCCGGGTGTTGTAGGGAATCTTCCTCCCGTTCCATTGGTACGCGAGGATGCGTAGTCAACGTAAGCTTGTTCGGGGAGTCATGTGCAAGTGCGAGTGTCATGAGGACTACTACATAGCTCACACAAGGAAGAAACTTTGTTCACTTTGTGTGAAGACTTAGGATTTTCGTAGGAGCTCATTAGGAATTTGACTTGATCTTCAAGCTCGAGCATCCTATGGTCGGAAGGTTGTAAGTCAATGGGAGGCAAGGAGATTGCCTATACGGTTTTGGGCAACTCACGGGGGTCATTCCAACTTTCGTTGTCATAGAGAGCAAGGTCCTCTATTATACCCCACAATTCTTCCGCGGTGAGATCACTAAGTTTACCACCGGCCGCTTGGATGGATTGCTTAGTTGGGAAGTTGACATGATCATAAAAGAGTTGGACTTGAAGCCAAAGATCAATGCCGTGATGAGGGACTTTATGGAGTAAGTCCTTTGTTAGCCTTAATAGTTTTTATTAGAAGTGATAGTAATTCACATTTAGGAACTTTATAACGTGTGTTAGATATAGTGATAGAATAGTCAACGGGCTCGTGGATTGGGCTAAGCTAATTGGTTAGAAGTTAAGTTAAGCTAGCCTTATATCAATCCATGTCCAACCCAAGCCCAAACGAGCCCATGCCAAGCCCATTAGGGCGTCTACTACTTGTACTATATAAACCCCTCAAAGTCTCATTTGAGGGGTGTGCTTGAAAGTGTGTGTGTGTGTGTTTTCTATCTCAAGTAATACAACTTCTTGTGTTCATCTTTTCTCTCTACGCATAACATACACGGTTTTATAACATCAAGTCACCAACATCTTAATCTTTTCTTCTTCATCTTCACGCATAATTTGTGTTTGTGTTGAACGTGTTCTACGCGTAAAGGTGGTTAACTTGGCATAATTTGTGATAAGGTTGATAGATATAAGGTCCTACAATTGGTATCAATCGCCTAACAATGGTTTAGGAGTGTTTGGTTGAAGTTTTTTTTTCTTCTGTAAGTGTTACGCGTAAGCTCTCGGTATTACAAAGTTGTCAAGCTTAAAACTTTACTTTTTGCACTAAAATCTTCAAGATTCTTATGGTTTGAGGTTCTTATATTGTTAAAGAGTCTAGTTTTTAGAAAAGTTTGAAGCTTTACGCGTTTTCATCGATTTAAACTCGTGTGTATTCGTTGTTCATTTTACGCATAAGCTTTCAAGGCACTTTGGGTGATTAAGGTCAAAACTCTTGTGTTATTTGAGTGTTTTCAAGGCTTTGAGTGTATCGAAATTGTCTCAAACGGGAATTTTTACGCGTAAAGGTCAAAAGTCAAAACCCTATTTCTCGCATAACTTCTACGCATAAGCATTTGGTTACGAATCTTGAGCATTAAAGGTTACTCGGTGCTTCCTCACTTGGATAAGTGTGGAACACTTGACTGGGAAATCTCACTAGCTTGGAAAGTTAGAGATACGATTTGTGTTTTACGCGAAGCTCGTTTTCGCATAAGATTTCTATCTTACGCCTAAGGCGTGTTTTATGCCTAAGCATTAATACTTACGAGTAAAATATTTTTTACGCCTAAGACTAACATCTTACGCGTAAGGATATTGTTACGCATAAGAATTAATTTTTTGCGTAAGGTCACTTTCTACGCCTAAGGTTCAACTCTTACGCCTAATGAACAAAACTTACGCCTAAGCAACCAAAACTTACGCTTAAACTTAAGGATTACGAGTAAAAACTTCAAACGGTTATAACTTTTGAATCGAGCTTAATCTTCACTACAACAACCGAGCTTAATCTTCTTCAAACACAACTCCTTTATCGTTGAATTGATCCTACATCAACTTTATCATCAAATACCTTCATCAATGGCAACTCAACAAGACATTCATGCAGCCGGTGCCGAAAACTGTCCTCCTATGTTGGAAAAAGGTGGATATCTTCAATGGACAATTCGAATGCTTCGTTACATCAAGACAAAAACTAATGGAAAATTGATGATTCAATCCATTCAGAATGGACCCTTCATGCCTCGGCAAGTCCAAGACCACAAATCTTGATGCAACACCTCCGTCCCACCATTTTTCGTCCTCAAAAGAATCGGAATACTCAAGAGGATCAAAAGCAAGTCGAAGCGGATGACATGGCAATTCATATTGTCCAACTGGGTTTACCAAGAGACATCTTTGTCTTCTTGTGAGCGGTTGTGAAACTGCTTTCGATATGTGGGAATGTGTTAGATAGCTTTGTCATGGGCCGAAATTGGTCAACAAGATACGAGAGAACAAGTCGCTAATCGCTTGGGAGAAGTTTACATCCACTCCGGAGAATCCATTGAATCCTACTATGGAAGGTTACGCACTTTAATGAATGAGTCGATCGAAACAAGTTGACACCCGAACTATCGTAAGCAACATCAAGTTCCTGAACAATCTACCAGAAGAATGGGGACGATATGTCACTATTGTCAACCAAACAAAAGACTTACATCAAGTGAACTTCGATCAACTCAACAATTTTCTAAAACAAAACCAAAATGAAGTGAATGAAGTCAGGAAAGAAATATTGGCAAAGAATCATGATCCATTGGCACTAATGGCAAAGACTCAAACTCCAGTGAATACACAACAACAAGCTTCATCATCTTCCACTAACAACAACTGCAAGAATACATCCCTCAACAACAAAACTATCCACCGAACAACAACATTACGAGAACAAGGAATCACCGATCTTGAAATGGAACCGGAAGAAGCTTTGTCACAAGCATTTGCATTCTTGGGTAAAGCATTCGAGGTCGCTATTCCACACCAACTAACAACAACCAAAGTTTCATCAAACACTCGCAGCAGGCAAATTGCACGTACCGGTGTGAACATGGGTCATCAAGGATAAATGGTTGGAGTTATTGGGAATCGGCGAGGATATGCTCTTGGATTTCGCATGGGTGTCGGTGATTTACAAATCAAGGTGTCGGATGGGTCGAATGTTGGGAATAGAGCGATGGTAATCGAATGGAATGTTGCGACTCAATCGTTGGGAATTATGGAAATGTGAATCATGGTGTCGTGTTAAGTGTTATAAGCTGTCAAGGAGTGGGTCACATGGCAAGGAATTGTCCAACTAAGCCGAAAAAGAAGGATCTTGCGTATCTTTAGAAAGCTATCATGTTGGTACAAAAGGAACAATCTGGACTTCAATTGAGTCTTGAGGAACATGACTTTATGGCTATTATGGATGATTTGGAAGACCTCGAGGAACTCAATGTGAACCGCATCTTCATGGCAAATCTTGAGAGACTAAGTACGACACCGATTACGACGCGCCTCCTGCCTATGGCGCCAATGCACGATGTCGAGGTACCAATCAGCGATCCATGCTATAACAATGTCATATTTGATGTGTTTACTCATGACGAGCGACGATGCGTGACATCGGCACCTACTTATGATACATACCGGACAATCCGAGTTGTGGCAATACTAACTCGAGACTCGGATGTGGATCCTAGTGGAGATTGTGTGACACAAAATCACGAGGGCGATGAGGAAACACGTGCTTATTTTGAATCATTAATCAATAAGCGTGGCATTGAAATCGAGAAAGTTAGAGCGGTCAATCGCGAAGTTAAGGCCGCGAATGCTAAATTGACCACCGAGCTTGAGAGTTACAATGAGAACGCAAAAGCCTTTGAATTTCATAAAACAAAGAATCGAAATTAGAAATTGGTTATCGAAATTTGGTTTCTAAAGAACAACTATTGCAAATCAAGTATAACACACTTGATGTGAATTTGAACATGAAAATTAAATCTTTAAACAAGGAAATTTCGATTTAAATAACCAACTTTCAAACAAAAGAAATATTTTCTAATCTTGAAAAGAGAAGAAGCGATTGATTCTTGATTTTTCAAAGCGAGAAGATTCTCTTCTTGATGAAATTCTTGATAAAATGAAAAATCCAAACTTTGGAAAATTTGCTTCTTAAAGCGGGTCATTCGCTCAAGCAATCAAGATGCTTTCTAATCAAGTAAATCCTCGTTTTCATACTAATCATAGAATGGCACTTGGTAACGACCCTTCTTCGTTCCTCAAGAAAGCTCAGAAACCTCAGAATGTGTTAAACAATGGCAATGCTTTACATGAACCCATTATTGTTCATGATTCTCTTGAAACGTTAGAACTAATGGAGGAGAGTAGCTCAAAAATGAAACAAAAACATCCGGAAATCAAACCAATTGATTATAACAAATGGAACAAAATTAACGGAATTACTTTTGTTAATAAAAAAGAAAAGTCAAAGTTTTCCATCACACCAAGTGTTTCAAACAAAGAGTCAACACCTGTTTCAAAATCTGTTTCAAATCCAGTTGTTGTCTCCAAATATCTTTCGAACGTTGAACAAATATCTTCAAACAATCCTTTTAACACAAGTGATGCGAGAAGTATTTTAGACAATGTGAAAACTAGAATTGCGGATCTTCAAGAGACTGTTAAAACTAAAACCACTATTACCCCTAACAACTGGTTCTCTAGTTTTGACATCGAACAAAGAAAGTTTTTTGAAACTCAAATTGCCCCTCAGTGAATAATATCAACTCAAGGGCAATTCATTTTGAACAAGCATTTTGAAAAAACAGTGACTTTGTCAAGGACCATAAATCCACAGTAAAGCAAGCTAATGACTGTGTTGAACAAATCAAAGTTTTGGAAACTTTAAATGACTCCTCTTCAAAGATGTTACGACTCACGATATTATGTCCATTATTTTGCAAACATATTACATTGAAGATCATGAAAGACTCGATCGAGACCTCCAAAATTGTTTCAAAATATGAAAAAGCACTTGAGAAACTTGAAAAGAAAATGTCTCATATTTTAAACAACTTGATCGAAAAAGCGAGGAATGCAAGTATGATAAATTGTCGTATGGCGTGCCTACAATGACATGAAAGCGAAAAATGAACTTTTGAGGGCTCAATTGGAATGTCAAAAGGAAAGGCGATGATACTAAGGTTACAAAACCATTGGTGAGGAGAAAGCAAATGTTCCCAAAGCGGTTTTAAAACCAAAATGTACATTTCTATGCCTTCTCCAAAAGTCAATGAGAAAATGATTTATCAAAACCAGTTACTCCACCTGCCTTGCCTATAGAAAATGTTGATAAAGGAAAAACGGTTATTGAGAAACCAAAAGTTTTAGCTCCTGGCCTTTTTAAGATGAGTACCACTAATGCGTCTGCCTCCACATCTAAACCATATGGAACAAACAACATAAGTTTAGAAAAGCACTCCAAAGAGACTAGGAAAGCCGAAACCACTTCTCTAGATAAAAATGTGAATCCTAATGAGTGTGCCTTACCTTCTACAGGACTAGGAAGCACCTCTAGGAGCAGCAGACTAAAGACTAAGAGCAATACAAGGAACAATAGAGTCTCGCTTGCCTCTAAGAGTAGTCGCTTGAATAAAGAGAAGAAAGTAGAAGAACACCCTAGGAGTTTACCGCTTTGTAATAAGAAAGACATTTCATCTGAATGTAATGAACCTATAAAACTTGCTAAGTCTAATGAATGTGTTGAATCTCTTTGTTTAACTTGCAAGAAATCTTTAACTAATGTTCATGATGATTGTGTTTCTAAGAATGAGATTGTTAAGCTCATTAAGAAGAATGTTCCCAAAAGAACTTATGCTAAGCGAATAGGAAGACTAGTTGCGAGACTTAGGCTTTACACTACCGATAGGGAGCATAATGTTTACTTTAGGGATGACATCCGAAACCCACGGTAGAAATTTCACACTCGAATGGTAGAATGAGTGATGAACTGTCTTACCAATAGATAACTTCTATGAGTGTGATCGAGTTTACCTCTAACCCAAAGGAACCAAAATCAAAACGGTTTCCAAAATATTCTTCTTACATTATTGGCGGTTATCGAAATATGTCTTTGGATCGTTGACTGGGTTGCTCCAAGCACATGATCGAATCTGAAGGCTGGCGATCAATTTAAATGCGGAAATTCATGGGAACCGTACATTTTGGAAATGATCATGTAGCGACTATCATGGGTTATGGAGATCTACCTTTTGGAAATTATTTGATCACTCGGGTTTACTATGTCGAAGGGTTGGGACACAATTTGTTTCGGTCGGGCGCCTCGTGATGCATTTAGAGGTTGCTTTTAGGAAAATGCTTGCCGTTAGAAACTTGAATGGCATCGATCTCTTAATCGGGAATCGTGATACAAACTTGTATGCTATCGACATTAACCAAATGGCCTCTTCATCACCAATATGTCTTATGACACGAGCATCGGAACAAAGTCACGGTTGTGGCATAGAAGATTATCCCATCTCAATTTCGACACCATCAACAAAGCGGCCAAAGACAACATCGTCAATGGACTTCCAAAGTTCAAATACACCAAGGATCACTTATGTCCATCATGCGAACAAGGAAAAGCAAAAAGCATCATATAAACCCAAATCCGTACCTAGTTCGGAAGCAAGGTTGCATATGTTGCACATGGACTTATGTGGCCCAATGAGAGTTGAAAGCCTTAATGGGAAAAAGTATATTCTTGTTATCGTCGATGATTATTCAAGATATACATGGGTTAGGTTTTGAGATCAAAAGACGAAGCACCGGTATCATCATCACCTTCACGAAGCGTATTTAAGTACTTCTTCAAGCTCTGTAAGAGTTGTAAGAACATACAACGGCACCGAATTCACAAATCGGAGTTAAGAGCCTATTTTGAAGATGTTGGAATTACTCATCGGACATCGGTTGTTAGAACTCCACAGAGAATGGGGTAGTTGAAAGAAGAAATCATACTCTTGTGGGCTGCTCCGCACAATGCTAATTTACTCTCGTGCAGTTATTTCTCCGGGCGATCTTTGTTACCATTTGCTTGTTTCACTCGAACCGATCCCTAATCCATCCAAGATTCAATAAAACCCTATATGAAATAGTGAACAACAGAAAACCTGATATCTCTTACTTTCACGTGTTTGGCGCTTTATGCTATCGGACAAACGACAGAGAAGATCTAGGGAAACTGAAAGCTAAAGGTGATATTGGAATCTTCATTGGATATTCAGATAGCCTGAGGGCATTCAGGGTGTATAACAGAAGAACTAGGAGGATCATGGAGACGATGAACGTGAATTTTGATGAATTTCACAAATGGATTCTAAGAGACTCGCTCTAGAACCCGCACTAAATCCGCAGACTTCTGGACACATCAGTTCATGACTCATACATCAAAGAGCTCCATCAACTTTTGCTGGCACTCCTCATGAACATGAATGGGAGAATTTCTTTGAGTTAATGGTCGATGAATATTATGGTGGAACTTCGACAAATGCATCAAACCATCATTCCGCTGCACCCGCTCAAAACCATCCACCACCTCCAACAGAAGATGCATCTACAACGGTCGAAACCAATGCACCAACTCCATCAACATCATCTACATCTTCTCCAGGAACTCCAATTCTTCAAACAGTTTTACCAGCAGTTGATGAGCAAAACCAAAGCATATCATTTCAAGAAGAACCTACTCAAAACCATAACGATGCAACGTTAGATGACGACTTATTTGAAAACCCGTTTGCTACGGAATCAGCTGAATCATCTTCAAGCTTACGAGAACCATCTAACTCGCACTCGTTTAACCAACGGTATCCTTCTACTCTGAAGTGGACTAAAGACCACCTACTTGAACAAGTTATTGGTGAACCTTCACGGCCAATTCAAACGAGACGCCAACTTGCCACCGATTGCGACTTGTGCATTTACCTTTGCTCAATTAGCAATATAGAGCCAAAGAACATTCGAGAGGCAATGGCAGAACCCGCATGGATAGAAGCAATGCAGGAGGAACTTCTCCAATACCGTCTACATGACTCTTGGGATATAGTTCCAAGACCAATTGACATTCGCGTCATTGATCTCAAATGGTTATGGAAGAACAAAAGGGATGAAGAGATGACCGTAATTGCAACAAAGCTCGTCTTGTGGCCAAAGGATACGAGACAGGAAGAGGATAGACTTTGAAGAGTCATTCGCGCGGTAGCTAGACTTGAGGCGATCGAGATTTTCTTAGCCTATCGACTCACAAAAACATCACGGTTTATCGGATGGACATTAAGACCGCGTTCTTGAATGGAACTACGAAAGAAGAAGCGTCGTGAGTCGACCGGAAGGCTTCATAGACATGGAACATCCGGACTACGTCTACAAACTCAAAAAGGCAATCTATGGTTTAAAGCAAGCTCCGAGGCGTGGTATGATGACATCCTCTTTCCTTATCCTAAACAATTTCACCAAAGGAACGGTTGATCCTACCTTGTTTACTCAAAATGGAAAAAGACATTTTGATTGTTCGATTACATGGACGACATCATTTTGGGTCCACTAATCCGAATCTTTCAAAACATTTTGAAAATCTCATGAAAAGCAAATTTGAAATGTCCATGATGGGGAACTAAAATTCTTTCTTGGTTTACAAATACATCGGTCCCACGTGGAATTTTTATTAATCAAGCCAAATATACAAGCGAGATTTTGAAAAATCATGGTATGGATAATTGTGACTCGGTCGGAACACCAATGGTAACATCACCGAAAATTGGAGCCGATTTGTTTGGGAAACCTATTGATCCAAGAAATATCGGACATGATTGGTTCTCTCATGTACCTTCTTGCTAGTCGACCGATATTCATTTTGTTGTTTGCTTATTAGCACGGTTTCGAGCAAAGCCTACCGAACGCACCTCAAAGAGGTTAAAAGGATCTTCGGTGCACGAAGACATCCATTCACAAGGGTCTTTGGTATCCGAAAGAATCCGGATTGATCTAATTGCCTTTTCGGATCGGACCACGCGGTGATCAAGTTCTGACAAAAGTACATCGGAGGAGCACAATTCTTGGGTCAAAAGTTAGTAAGTGGTCTTCAAAGAAACAAGATTGCCTTTGCACTTTCAACCGTGAAGGCGAGTATGTGTCTCTATCTACGTGTTGTGCTCAAGTTCTATGGATGAGAACACAACTCACAGATTATGGCTTTACTTTCGACAAAATACCTATGTATTGTGACTCGAAAAGTGCCATAGCCATATCGTGCAATCTGTTCATCACTCAAAGACTAAGCATATCGAGTGCGCTATCACTTCATAAAAGAACATGTGGAAGAAGGTCTTGTTGAATTATTTTCATGAAGACAGTTACCAACTCACGATATATTTACTAAAGCCTTTCCAAAAGAAAGGTTTGACGATTTAGTTCGACGAATTAGAATCTGAAGCCTAACCCACGAGGAGTTAGAGCGTTTTCTCGAATCTTCTTGAAAATGAATTTCCAAAAGCTTCGTAGTAAATATTTTTGAAAACAAAATACAAAATATGAAAAACCAACAAAAGCAAAATATAACAATATAAAACTTTCAAAAATACAAAACAATAGAAAATCAAAATCCAAAATATTCTTCTCATGACATGTCTCTCGTATAATCGATATTACATGCGTTTCTAGAAATGTCATTCAACAATGATCTGGGCATGTACGGATGCTTGAGCGAGAGTTCTTTAAATGTTTTCCAAAACATGTCGTTTCTAAAATTTCTCCAAAAATGGCTTTCGTATACTTGATCGAAACCCGGACAAAATGATGACTTTTGATTATTTTCAAATCAAAACTCGTGTTTTTAAAGAAAAAATCAAGTGTATGCTTGATGCACTCCATTTAAAGCGGTGAGAAATCATCATCATCTTGAGCACCTTTTCAAGATTGTTCAAAAAGATTTTCAAAATCTTTCAAAATACTTTGTGCTCAAGACAACTCCCTTTAAAACCCTTTAATTGGTTATGCTTTATTAAAAGGGGAGTATAAAACAAAAATGTTCCAAATTCATGCTTAAATCAAATCCGTTTGTCTCCCCAAAAGATTCTAAAATGTTGTTTAATCCGTTGATATAAAAAATATCACGAATATGCTATTTTTGAGGGGGAGGAGACGTGATTAAAATTTGATCAAAAATGTTTAATGATCGGTGTTTGAATCTCATAATGAGCTCGACTCGGTCGGAACCAATGAATTGACGGGAATCAAAGTCAGTAAACGTACCATCTCGAGAAACTTGTGATAGATATGAACTTACATGGGTCTAACCTCATTTTCAAGGAGTGTTTACAACTTCAAGTTAGTTATTAGAGCTAGTTGTCACCTTAAAACTGACAATGGAACTCTTTAACTATACAACGTAACCCTGTCTCGTGGGGAATTGTCTATCATGAGCCTATCAATTCAAATAGTGCGATCTCTACCCTCTATGTGCAGATTTCTGTCAAAACTTATAAACACATGTGAAGGGGGAGTGTTTCTGAAAATATAAAACTCTCAGAGTGTCTCAAACATGTTTTCAATCATAAACACTCTGAGAGATTTTCAAGAAAAATGGTTTTATGGCAACATGGGACACTCATGGAGTTATAAGGTGACTAAGGATAGGAAATTTGTCCTATGATCCGCCAGAGCCGGGGGGATCTACCCAAGGACATCACCAATAGTTTAGAACTAGAAGTCCTTAGGTATGATTGAAAAAAGGAGTAATGTGAGAAAGGAGAAAGAAGGGTTGAAGAATTAAAAGAAAAGTAATGAAAAGGGTGAAAAGAAATAGCCCTCCATAATAAACCTTAGGCGAAACCGGGTTCAATTCATCACTCTTGGTTGTCACTAGATGACACCGGTATTGAAGACAAAGGCGTCATGGACCCAAAGTGGCGCTTCGCACTAAACCTTCTAGCCACTCAATTCCTCTTAAAAGGATTTGTTTCATTCTCACTGGGAACCCTACATAATCTATCGACTTTCTCTTAGAGATTGTTGGTATTGAAGAAGGAGACCTCTCCTAGTCTCCGCCGGAAAACCAAAATGCACTATTGAGTCTAGAGCCACGAGATTCATCAAAAGATCTCATAGGAACACTTGACATGACATCGCTTGTTGTTCATCAATAAGGACACAAGTGATATATTCTAGAGTCCTACAGGATCTTAGCAATCTGCCGAACATTTATGAGAAGTTTCACTTACATGATCTTGATGATTGAATGGAAACTCTGCCGGGTCAACATCAAGCGACCACAGCGGAGTCACTGGTAACTCCCGTGGATTACGCTTAGTGTGTCTCAAACGGTCTGATCGTGGGGTGATGCTTGGTGTACCTCGGCGACTCATCCGAATCAGTAGGTGTACTTGGTACATCGCGTTATCTCACTTGTGGGACTCCGGTTCGAGAGCGGCCTTTGGGAGAATTAGAGGCGTGTTTTCACACTATCTTTTAACGCCTCGAAATTCAAACTTGTAAGTGCGGAATCCACTTATTACTAACATGTTTTTATGTTTTCTTCTTATGGAAGCTCCGGAGCGGATTGATCGTGCAGACTCTCCACAAGCTCATACCAACAACACATGAAAGTTCTCATCAAAATCAAAGGCAACAAAAAGTTAAAGATGATTCTTCGTCAGTGTCAAAGAATCAACAAAGTTTAAAGACTCGAGAACTACATCATTGGTAACCAAAAGTCAAATAGAAGTGTGAGCATGGTGGAGAAAGACGTGGAGACACCTAACCAACGAAGTTGACAAATGGCTCTATACCACATTAAATGATCACAAAGCATGAAGGAACAAAGAATCAAGACTATTCTATATCTACACACAAAGTTCAAGCTCGAGAAAAGTAAAGACCTAATCAAGTGGAGCATCTTTTGAATGACCACCCTTAGGGGAGATTATTGCCTAATAGTTTTTTAGAAGTGATGGTCATTCACATTTAGGAACTTTATAACGTGTGTTAGATATAGTGATAGAATAGTCAACGGGCTCGTGGATTGGACTAAGCTAATTGGTTAGAAGTTAAGTTAAGCTAGCCTTATATCAATCCATGTCCAACCCAAGCCCAAACGAGCCCATGCCAAGCCCATTAGGGCGTCTACTACTTGTACTATATAAACCCCTCAAAGTCTCATTTGAGGGGTGTGCTTGAAAGTGTGTGTGTGTGTGTTTTCTCTCTCAAGTAATACAACTTCTTGTGTTCATCTTTTCTCTCTACGCATAACATACACGGTTTTATAACATCAAGTCACCAACATCTTAATCGTTTCTTCTTCATCTTCACGCATAGTTTGTATTTGTGTTGAACGTGTTCTACGTGTAAAGGTGGTTAACTTGGCATAATTTGTGATAAGGTTGATAGATATAAGGTCCTACATCCTTGAATCGAGTCCATCCTTCGTAGAGAGATTCACCTTGACGTTGTTGGAACATCAATATTTCATTCCTAAGCTTAGTAGTTCTCCCCGGTGGGAAAAATTATGCAAGGAAACGAGAAGTGAGATCATCCCAACTTGAGATAGAGCCGGCAGGAAGTCGCTCAAGCCAATTACTAGCTTGGTCCCGCAGAGATAATTGGAAGAGACGCAAGCACGTGGTCTCCCGAGTAGTAGCATCCAGGTCGATGGAATCGACTATTTTAAGGAAATCCTTAAGATGCTGATTAGGATCTTCGGAATGAAGTCCATGGAATGCACATCCGTTTTGCACCAACCGGATGATGTCAGATCGAAGACCGTAGTTTGGGCTTGGTCAAGAAGCTCAATGGTGTTCCTATAGCCTAGGTGGCTTGGTCTTGAGTATTCATCAAGAGTACGGCCTTTTGGTGGGTCATTTGGTGGTGGGTTGATGAGTGGTGGTTGATTATCATCTTCCATGATGAAAAGTGATGTGATTACAAACAAAGGTCATGAAGAAGGGGGATAGACTACGAGGAAGCTAAAAATTGAGAAAAAATATTACTTGATAGGAATCAAGCAAGGGAACCTAAACGAGATAGACTCCTAACTAGCTATTCTATTCCCCGGCAGTGGCGCCAAAAACTTGATACGCGTACAATGTGCGTTCGGGGTCAAAGGAAACTTCCTTTTCTTCGAGCAAGTTTTTCAACCACCTAGGCAGTGAACCTAATCGTTGTAGTGTAGTATTAGGGTAAACCTCGGGATTGATATTGTTCTCTAGGGGAATAGGAATGCTAGTAAGAAATTACTACGCTAAGGTTGGGGTTGAGGAAGATTATTTTTTTATCTTTTTTATATTTTTTTAGAAAATTGAAAGGTACGAATCTCGGGGTATTGGATTTGGGGGGGGGGGTGGTATTTCTACCGATTACTCTACTTATCTAATTATCTAATCTAAGCTAAGGGGTAGTCTATGTCTAATTGATGTGTGCTCGTATGATGATTAAAGATGTGTTTACCTAGATGCTATTACTCCCTAGTTATCTCCTATTGATGGTTGAATTGTCACGTCCTTATTCTTAACACGTTGTGTCTTCTAAGGTTGTAGGGTATGCTTTCTTCCCTAACTCTTTGAGACTACCTTAAGGTTATTGCCTACAAAATCTCTAGGATTCATAAACTAACTCTAAGGTTATCTTTGGATTTTTAGCCTACAACAACTCTAGGCGATTATAAACTAATGTTCACAAAGATTACTCAAGCATTAAAAACACAACGATGACCTATTGCAATCCTAGGCCAATTACAATTAAGATAAGAGACAACCAATCAATATTCAATACCTAGGTTTCATAGATCTAAGCAAACACATAAGTAAATTAGCCGGACATGGTGAACATGCAAGCATACACACATACAATTGAAGACATAATTGAATCAATGAAGTAAATTACTTATCTTGTTGTAAAATAGGGTATGAGAACCCTAAGATCTTGCCCAAGACGACCAAAAATCGTTATTAGGTTTTAATCCACAAAACTACCTCTCTAAAAGTCGAAAATTCAAATTCTATATATAGAGTTACAAGCTGCGACGGCGTCACTCTTTAATTGTGATGCCGTCGGATCGCCGCTCATTGGGGTTTCGTCTTGACCACGTCAACTCTGTGGCGGCGTCACCTTGTGGTTGTGGCGTCGTCGGCTTCATTTTCGGCGTCGTCGGAATCTGAATCTAGGCCGTATGAGTTGTGACGCCTACTCTTTAAAGCTGGCCGTCGGTACAAAATAGCAAATTCGATACCGAGCCGTCAGAATTTTGGAGCATGTTGCGACGGCGTCGCCCTTTGACTGTGATGTCGTCACCTTTAATTCCAGCAACTTGAGTGTCTCGATCTTGACTTTGGCCATTTTCTTCATATATTCACGCCTTTTCGTCCGAATAAGTGTCATTCCAGCAATTTGCCTTCAAGATACCTAAAAAGTGAAAAGAAACGAAATTAAGCAGTAACGGATATAAAAGTGGTCGATTAAGAGCTTAAATGACCCCTCAAAAGTGTACCTTTTAAATCCTTATCAATAAGAAAGCTGAAACAAGATCTGATAGAGGGTTAGATAGAAAAGCATTCTTGGTATTTTTGATTTTGAAAAATTGAAGCAATGCAGAATTGACCTTAAACTTTTAAAACTAATGACTAAAATGAACTTGAAAACAATATTAAACACTAATTTGGACACTTGAAACTGACCCAAAACAACTTATCACAATAGGTATTCCAATTTGATCCTAAACTGCTTATTACTGAGACTACTTTGAAGATTCTTTCTGATGACTCTAAACTTAGCTAAATTGATATGAAAAGATTCTAAAATACTAACTATGCTAATCTTAACCTGAATTTAAAAAGAACTTATGACCAAATGCAAAATTACTTTAAAAGCAAAATAGTACTAAACACTCCTTAGTAAACTGAATTTGTATTTTAAGACAGAGTTAACTATAAAACTAAAAGGATTTTGATTGAAAATGACTTAATAAGACTTTATGACAGATTATAACTGATTTTGAAAAACTCTAAAAGCTGAGATTAAGCTAAACTACTTATTACTTATTTTTGGTTTTTTAAAGAGTTTTTACTTATGAAAGTGCAACAAGGACAATTAATATTGAATTAATCAAAGCTATAAACTAAACAAGCAGATCTAAACTCAACTTAAGCAAATAAGCACAAAATTAAAGTAGTAAAAGTAGATAATCAGTTTAGTAATAAGCTAAATAGTCACTTACTCAAACCCTTGCTCTAAACAAGGTAATTAATCAATCAACAAGCTCTAGCTTGTCAAAGACAAGCTGGTGACAGCAATAAGCCCTTCAAGATTAAGCTTATCATCCACAGCTTATTAATAAGCTAGCTTTGACTTATTTTGACTTTTTTATTTTTTTTGATTTAAAACAGTTTTAAACTAACAAAATGATAAAAAAAAAGCTCACAATAAGCTATAGAGCTTAATGAGAGCAGTAACAAGAGCTTAAACAAGGTTTGTAACAAAATAAATGCTTAAAATGTAAATTTGACAAGGTATTTAAAGGAAAAAGTAAATTGCATTAATAAAAGTGAAGTTACAATACTGAAATTGAAATTAAAAATAAATTTAAAAACTATTTAACTAAGAAAAGTAGTAAATTGAAAATTAATATAAAACGGTAACAATTTTTTAAATGTATAAAAATTGGACAGCTCTAAACTTGTGAAGAGGGGGGGGGGTTTATAGCTGAGCATGAGGCTTCATAAGGGTTTCAGAATGATCTAGAGCCTCTCATCACAGCCCTTAGATTCTTGATGTATCATCTCCACTCGTCACAACCTTTAGATCAATGTTTTGAGGTGTCTCAACCAATCAAAATAGCTGGGATTGCCAGCTTGGCTTCCTTTCCATCTCAGACTTCAAAGATTCCAAGTACAATGTTGATAAGGGGTACAGTGGGTATTTCCATGTGGAAGAGATAATGAATAGTAGAAGCTTAGTTTGGCGGGGAAGGGTATTTTGGGGTTATTTTATTATTTATTTGACCGTTTGACCTGGGATAAGTTAGTTTAACTTGGGTGGGTTATAAAACCAGGTAATAGGAATTGGGTGCTGGGCATGGTTGTATAATGGGCTGTGGTGAATTGGATTTTGTAAATGGATTGGGTAAGGTTTAGTTATAATGGATTAAGGTTTGATTGATTTTGGTTTAATTAATTTACAAGGTTTAAAGTTTAGGGACTAACTTTGCCAAATTGGAAAAGTTAGTTATAGGGACCTATGATGTAACTTTGGTAGGGTTAAGGGTATAAAGGGAAATTTGAGTAAAGTTAAGGGTGTAAAGGGTACTAATGGTAAAATGGAGGGTGAAAAGTGTAAATATGGCTAAGATAAGGGTGTAACATGTGAACTTTAGAAATAATGATCCAAAGTCCGTAAATGAATAAAATTGCTTCCCCGGCTCCAGCTTTTGCACTCTTTTCTTTCTCGTGCTCGTTTTTCTTCTGTTTTGTCTTTTCGTTGTTCGTTTTGTGATATCCGTACCTACACATGCATAAACTCAACAAACACAAAGATATTAAGCATTAACGGCTAGTTTCCGGTTTATTAGGCCCGTTCTGATAAAGAAAAGGGTATATGTTTTCACATATACCAAAATCTCCCAAACTAAAGTATTGTCGTGTCCTCACGCAATGTCATCAACTCACGCTTCTAAAACAAAAGATTTCCACCTCTTTCTACTAAAGCTATGTAAAGTAGCAAAGCTTCCTCAAAAGAGATTAAGAAATCCTTAGCTCTAAAAATGCCCCGTTAAAGGATTAAGCACTTACCTTTTTGAGTGATGGTTTGTTTGAACTTTCATATCTATAAATAACTCTCACATATTTTTGATAAATAATTTAGGATCACGGAGTAGGAAACACAACTCATAAAGAAGTGACCATACATATAGAATTCATCGTCCTTGATTTTTTACGAGTTCCCAAACTAAGCTTAAAATCGAAATCACTTGCTATATATAAATTAGATGCTAACACTACCCATAGATGCTACTTGTGTACGCTTAGCTACTTTTCACTCCCATAATCCTAGTTCCTCTAAGGATTTTATTTTGAAAATCGAGATTTTTTTTGATTTTTCCCTTTTCTTGGTGCGATAGATTTTTATTCCGATAAAAGCATCGAATTTATATGCTAAGTAGTTTCCAAACCTTCCCTCGAAAACCATTGCTCACAAAAATGAAGTCCACATCAAGGTCCTAATTTAACACGATTTAGGGAACATCCTTTTTATTTACAACCGAGACATCCCTTTTCTGAGGCTCGAGATAGAGGCTTTTTATTAGGACATCCCTGGAGTCGAAGCTTGGCTTAACATTATTTCAGCACATTTGCACATTTTCACTCGGTCTTTTATACAACCAATTTGTTAATACAAATAAACTGTAAAAACATTTATTCATATTTAACGATCTCGTTGTGTTTTGTTGATAACAAATATAAAGTTATCATAAGTAAAATTATAAGAATACATGTTATTTTTGTAAAGTATATACATTTGGTCATTCACATAAAATTTTGTAACAATTCATTTGTTGTAATAGTTTATGTAATAGGATGTGTAATATCCAAGACCCATGACCCATTGCATGACATCATGTATGAAATCATGTTGGGTATTATCCATGACCCATGACTCAATGTCCATAACCCATGACCCATGACCCATGACCCATTGTCTAGATACATTGTATCTTGTTGGGTACCCATGGCTCATACCCATAACCCATAACCCGGTTGCAACGCCAAAATCCGGACTGGTACAACCCAGACTGCCAGATCCCTAGGATTGCACTGGACGGATCCTCCAAGTGAGGGATCCGCCGGAACCGGGCTACAATAAGCTTTTGTGCCGATAAATAGTGAGCCATTTCTTCATTGTTACTCACCTTTCTTCTTACAACTCTCTCATATATTATCTCACTCTTCTAATCTCTGATCACTTGATCAATCTTGTAGTTCTTCTTTCTTTTGTTGTGATTCTCATATAGGTCCTTCTCAAAGGCGAGATCATGATATACTACAAGTCATCCAAGCAAAGGTCCTTGATTGATTTGTCCATCCACAAGATTTCTGTAGCAAGATCTTGTATTTCATATTTCACATAGTTGTTGTGTAATAGCTGTGTTCGTTTGGTCCGCCGTGGTAAGGACTTGGTATTTAGCTTTGTACCGGAAAAAGTGTAAGCGACGTTGTGAGGCTTCTCCGCCGTGTTGAAGGAGCTTGTTGAAATAGTTCTTGAACTCTCGAGTGGGGAACTCGGGGAGTGGAGTAGGGCAAGGAAGTTGTCCTTGTAGCCAAACCACTATAAATCACTTGTGTCGCTACTCTCTATCATTTACTTTACTTGCTTTCATTATTTACTTCCCGTACTGCTTTATATTATCTATCCATTCATACGAATTTACATAATATTGAATCTAAATTTTTGAAACTTATGTTAAAATTGGTAAAACTATTCAACCCCCTTCTAGTTTTTCACAGTTGGTATCAGAGCAAGGTTTAAAAAAGTTTTAAAGTAAATTGTATTTTAAAAACATTTCGATCACAATGAGTTTTGAAAATTATAGAGAAGGGCAATCTATGCAACGACCTCCACTACTTGAAACTAATGGTTTTATTTATTGGAAAAATAGATTTGAAACTTATGTGAAATCAAAAGATATTGATCTTTGGTACATTATTGTTGAAGGTGATTTTCAATCTACTATAAAAGATGATAAAACCGGCAACGAAGTAAACATCCCTCATGATCATCTCTCCGACGACCAAAAGAAAAAGCTTTCCAGAAATTGTGAGACAAAAATGGTTTTATTTAATGCCTTACCTAAAAAGGCATTTGAAAGAATTTCTATGCTTAAAACCTCTAAAGAAATTTGGAATTCTTTAGTTGTAACACACTGATGACGTACCCTCCGCTCTGCTAACGAGCATTACCGTCACTCTTGTACTTAGCTTACCATTTGTACAAAGGGTAATGATGTACCCTTTTAAAGGACGAATCCTACGCTTTCGTCCTACACATAATATTGGCATAAAGTCATTCACAATGGCTACTGTAAGAGAATCCGCCAACCTACACCCAAAGCACTCATAGTGTCTAACCTCTGTTGAGGTTCGGAGCCTGGCCTCTGTCACAATTTGGAGCCTGGCCTCTGTCATTGTTCATAGCCTGGACTTCATCATTGTTTGAAGCCTGGACTTCGACGATGGTCGAAGCCTAAAGGTCATAGCCTCTCTACCTATGAACGTGGGTATGATCGAGCTAGTCAAACAGAACTAGTCAAATAAGATCTGGTCAAACAGAACTGGTCAACAACTATGATCTTAGCCATGACCCTCTGTAACTGCCATGACCTCTGTAACTGCCTCCACACACCCTCTGTAACTGCTCTGTCAGATTATTATGCCTATAAATAAGGAATTCATCACATAGGTATGTAACCTAACTTAACCCAAGAGATATCATCTTCTCCACCTCAACACTTTCATGACATAATCACCATGACTGATTCTCACACCGGAGGTGGTTCACGAGAACTTCCCCAGCGCTCCGTCTAACGTAGTTTCTTCTATTTCTTATTTTCAGGTTATCTTGCACTCGGCATCTCCACCATCACCCTAACTTCGTCAATCACCATTGACGGCCTGGTATGTGCATCTTATTGTACAATCAGTGGCGCCATCCGTGGGACACGCGACAATAAGTTCTGTTTTCCGAGTCAAATAACCGTTTTCCATAAATAACGGTCGAAATCAATCGTAATTCCCTACATCCTTGTGACCACATGGTAGCACCACTGAAATCTCCAATTTTATCTCTAATCAAGAGATTTTACACCAACCACAAACTTTACGTTTACTATTTCAACAGCCTTTGTCGGGTTTAAACGGAGCAGTCTCTGTTACGGCCTCTGTTATATTCTGATTTGGAGAGAAAGGAGCCTTTGTTTGGCTTCATTTAAGATGAAGGGTCAAAGTCAATGATCTCTGTGGAAATCTTTGTGACCTCTGTCAAAACCTCTGTTTGGGTTCAATTTAAGAAGGTTCAAAGTCAATAGCCTTCGTAAAAGCTTCCGTTGCAGTCTCCGTAGCAACCTCTGTTATGTTCTGTTTTTTAGAGAAGGTTCAATAACCTTCGTAGGAGCCTCTGTTCGGGTTCATTTTGAGAAGAAGGTTTAAAGACAATAGCCTTCATAAGAGCCTCCATTGCAATCTCCGTAGCAACCTCTGTTATGGTCTGTTTTGGAGAGAAGGTTCAATAACCTTCGTAGGAGCCTCTGTTCGGGTTCATTTTGAGAAGAAGGTTTAAAGTCAATAGCCTTCATAAGAGCCTCCGTTGTAGTCTCCGTAGCAACCTCAGTTATGGTCTATTTTGGAGAGAAGGTTCAATAACCTTCGTAGGAGCCTCTGTTCGGGTTTATTTTGACAAGAAGGTTTAAAGTCAATAGCCTTCATAAGAGCCTCCATTTCAGTCTCCATAGCTACCTTTGTTGTGGTTAGTTTTGGAGAGAAGGTTCAGTAACCTTCATAGAAGCCTCTGTTGGGGTTTGTTTTAAGAAAATGGATGAAACCGTAGCCTCTGTGCAATCTTCACAACCTTTGTTGCAGCATCCATAGTAGCCTCTGTCGTAACCTCTGTTCGAGTTTTTTATGAGAACAAGTCTCTGTTGCGGTCTTCGTCATGGGTTTTTCTAAGAATAAGGAATTGGGGCACATAATGGTACACTCAAGTAGGGCAAGAACCTTCCTTTACAAAATGTTTACCACAAGGTGAACAGAGACCGTACATTTTAGACAGAGGATACCCTTTGTCAATCTGGTATGTTTTCTATGAAACTAATACGCTATATTGCCTCTGTTTCACTACAAAGCATATTATCTACATATGAAACTTTTGATGTTTATTAAGAACACTAAAAACCATCTTTTATTGAGCCTCTGCTTATGACACAATGATCATTAGATATCGTACAACATTGACAGAGGATACCCTATGTTCCTAGAACCTCTGTTAGAGCTTTCGTGTTGTTTCTAGCATAAAACATAATCCACACACGTTAAATACGTGATGTACGTAAAGAAGCCTTAAGTAATATTATACTAAGATTTATTATGTCACTCGTGATGATAAGTCCATTGTT
The DNA here is from genome assembly GCA_022545495.1 of Chrysanthemum lavandulifolium. Classification (NCBI taxonomy): domain Eukaryota; kingdom Viridiplantae; phylum Streptophyta; class Magnoliopsida; order Asterales; family Asteraceae; genus Chrysanthemum; species Chrysanthemum lavandulifolium. Next base: position 163,914,533 of record CM040242.1, read on the forward strand.
GACAAAGCCTCTTTTGACAAGGAATTTCAAACAAGCTCTATCGAGATGACAAAGAATCACATTCACGTACTAGATAGTAACAAATTTTATCATGGAACTTATATACTATTATCATATATTTTGATATGACGGAGCCTCACACATGTTGACATAGGTCTCTGTCGATATGACTATGGAGCATCACATATGCTGACATAAGCCTCCGTCGACACAACTACAGAGCATAACCTCTAATTCATAGGTGTCTCCTTTGACACGATTACAGAGCTTCGGCTTTGTTCACATATAATATAGGTGTCTCTGTCGAGACGATTACAGAGCATAGCCTCTGTTCACATGATTTATGTGTGTCTACAGAGCCTCAACTCTGCAAGTATAGTTACATAACCTCATAGTTGTAAAACTTACTTTATTTCGTTTAAAATCAATGTATAGAATTCTTCTCACTTGGGGAAAGAAGCATTAATGGTAGGTGTCTTAGTTTTCATTTTTTAAAATGATGTAATTCTCCATACCCACTTAATGATATAACGCATTTCCCTCAAATCTCTTGTTTCGTTCATATACAACAAAGATTTGTTCAGCCAAGTCGTTTATAAGTTTCAATGTCGAAGGGATGAAACAAGACAAATGCAAAGTCTGGAATACATATACAACATCCATCAAAACTTCACATTAACTTTCCTAAGTGGTTTTAAGATATTCCAAGCCTTATGTTACCCAAATGATAAAGATGGAGTGGGTCGCAACCCTCTGTCAGCAATTAAATTATACGATTGCTATATTCTTGGTGCAGAATTTACACACAATAAAGCTATGCATCTACCATACGTCTTAGGTTGTAAAATAACAATGTGTGCATAAGTAATGCATGAGAAGAATAAACATAACAACAAAAGTGAGACATAGTCTCCCATTAGTATAAATTTAAAAATAAAAGGTGGGAGAAACCACTCCCCACCTACGATAATTAAAATCCTAAGCAAGGGATATTATTTTAACATGCATAAAGGCCATAGCTTTGCAAAAGAAAGTAAGTAAATTGTCCAAGGACTACTAATTTTCTTAAATGAAGTCCATAAGCTTCGTATACATACAAAATATACAACCTTCGAGGTTTATATTACTTAACGATTAATCCTTGTTCAATTTACCACAAGGAAGTATTTCTTTTAAGTCAAAATCATTATATTCGAAGTGTACGTATCACTTTCAACCGAGAGGCTTGATGATATACCCTACATCCAATTTGAAGGTCTCCCCTTCATACTCACTTCGGAGCTACATTCCGACATACTTGGCAAACCTCCAAAAATCTTCTTTGGCGTAAAACCATTCATCTTTGACATGGTTACTAGTTGGGAATTTGCCAATTGAAGGCCTAAGCCCTTCGGGGTATGCTCTTCGAAGATATTAATGCAAAGGTTTCATAAGACCAAGTCAAACCCACGTTCACAACCCTATCAAGGCTTTCCCGACAAGATAGGGATCGTGGGACATTAACCAATCAGTTACCTAAAATCATGGGACACCCCCATCGTCCTCGCATCAGGTGCAGGAGCCTGCTAGAGCCTAACATGTGCAATAATATGCCATTATGGCATGCATTACAAAACAAAGCCAAGTTTGTACGCAAACATTGGTACCTTTCGACAATGCAGCGTATGTACAAATAGGTTCCGATAAAACTCGCTTATAACTAAAAGCGAAAGTTATATGGCAAAACCTAATACACATGCTCCTTATATAAAAAAGGGTATCTGGACTACTTAAGTCTAATCCCATGCCTCCTACGAAGTCATAACATTAGAATGGGGGGCTTAATGAGGTATCCACCACGATAGAGTCAAATGTGGACTATTAAAAACAAGTATAGCTACTTTTATATTGGATTTGACAAAACAAAAGTAGTAGAAATTAACAAAGCAATGATAAGTCTAAATCCATGCACTCTTCGCATGCATAACATTAGACTGTGGGGCTTGATGACGTACCCTCCGCTCTACTAACGAGCGTTACCATCACTCTGGTACTTAGCTTACGATTTGTATAAAGGGTAATGATGTACCCTTCTAAAGGACGAAGCCTATGCCTTCGTCCTATACATAATGTTGGCATAAAGTCATTTACAAAGGCTACTACAAAGGAATCCGCCAACCTACACCCAAAGCACTCATAATGTCTAACCTCTGTTGAGGTTCGGAGCCTGGCCTCCGTCAAAGCCTCCATCACAGTTCGAAGCCTAGCCTCCGTCACAGTTTGGAGCACGGCCTCATCACTGCTTCATAGCACGGCCTCGTTCTTGTTGAAACACATGCTTGACAAGGGTCGAAGCCTAAAGGTCATAGCCTCTCTACCTATGAGCGTGGGTATGATCGAGCTGGTCAAATAAGATCTAGTCAAACAGAACTGGTCAACAACCATGATCTTAAGAATGATCTTAGCCATGACCCTCTGTAACTGCCATGACCTCTGTAACTACCTCCACACACCCTCTGTAACTTCTCTGTCAGATTATTATGCCTATAAATAAGGAAGTCATCACATAGGTATGTGTAGGACCTTAAATATCTCAAACTTATCACGAATACACAAGCTTACCACAAGTATACACGTAAACCAAACACAAACACTTACGCGTAGAAATGAAGAGATGGTGACTTGATGATACTCGTATGTGTTGGAGAGAAAAAGAAAAACAAGAAACTTGTATTACTTCAAAGAAAACACACACACATACACACTCAAGGACACCCCTCAAATGACATATTTGAGGGGTATTTATACTAAAATACTATACGCCCTAATGTGCTTGGCCATGGGCCTCGTGGACTTGGATTGGATTACAAGTGATAAAAGGCTAGCTTAACTAAACGTCTAACCATTTAGCTTAGCCCAATCCATGAGCCCGTTGACTATTCTATTGCGATATCTAACACACGTTACAAAGTTCCTAAACGTGAATGACCATCACTTCTATTAATTATTATCAAGGCTAACAATCTCCCCCTAAGGGGTGGTCATTCAAAAGATGCTCCACTTGATTAGGTCTTTACTTTCCTTGAGCTTGAACTTTGTGTTTTGATATAGAATAGTCTTAATTCTTTGTTCCTTCATGCTTTGTGATCAGTTAATGTGGTATTCTGCCATACGTCAACTTCTTTGGTTAGGTGTCTCCACGTCATTCTCCACCATGCTCACACTTCTTTTTGACTTTGATTTTCCAATGATGAAGTTCTCGATTCTTTAAACTTTAAAGATTCTTTGACATTGACGAAGAATCATCTTTAACTTTGTGTTGTCTTTGAATTGATGAGAACTTCATTTGTGATGTTGTTGGCATGAGCATGTGGAGAATCTGCACGATCTCTTCCTCCCACTAGCATCCATCAGCAGCAACTTCCCAGGTACAATCACGAACACCAATTGATCATTGTAATCTTTTCTTAAAGAATTGATTACTACAATTGTTCTACTGATGAATGTCTTAATTCCATTCACCTTGGTCGGGCAAATCAGCCGTCCTAATCCCTTAAGGGATAATTGGCATTACATTGTATAAATTCAAGTAACGACCCTCATCTTCAGGATTCGATTCATGAAAGGAATCTCCTTAGCGGGATTTCCAGCACTTACAGGTTTGAACTTCGAGGGTGTTAACAGCATAGTGTGAAAACACATCTCTAATTCTTACAAAGGCATTCTGAACTGGAGGCCCTCAAGAAGGCTAACATGACATATCAAAGTACATCTGATTCGGTGAGTCATCAAGTACACCGAATCATCACTTCACGATTGTAGACCATTTGAGACACACTAAGCGTAATCCATAAAGAATTACAAGTGACTGCTTTGTCGAGTGCTTGATGTTGACCCTGGCAGGAATTTCCATTCAATCACTAAGGATCACAATTTGTGAAACCTCTCATAAATGTTCTGGCAGATTGCTAAGATCTGCGTAGGACTCTAGAATGTATCACTTGTGTCCTTATTGTTGAACAACAAGCGATGAAATGTCATGTGTTCCTATAAGATCTTATAATGAATATCGTGGCTCTAGACTCAATTAGTGCATTTTGGTTTTCCTAAGCGGAGACTAGGGAGATGGTCTCCTTCTTCAATACCAACTATCTCTAAGAGAAAGTTGATAGATTATGCAGGGTTCCCTGTGAGAATGAAACAAATCCTTTTGAGAGGAATTGAGTGGCAAGAAGGTTTAGTGCAGTGCGTCACTGGGTCCATGACGTCTTTTTCTTCAATGCCAGTGTCATCTAAGTGACAACCAATGAGCGTATGAATTGAACCGGTTTACGCCCTAAGGTTGATTATGGAGGCTATTTCTTTTCACCCTTTCTTTACTTTTCTTTTTAATTCTTCAACCCCTTCTTTCTCCTTTCTCACATTACTCCTTTTTTCAATCATACCTAAGGACTTCTAGTTCTAAACTATTGGCGATGTCCTTGGGTAGATCCCTCCGGCTCTGGCGGATCATAGGACGTTTATTCCTATCCTTAGACACCTTATAACTCCATGACTATCCTATGTGGCCATAAAACCATTTTCTTGAAAATCTCTCAAAGTGTTTATGATTGAAAATATGTTTGGGACACTTCGAGAGTTTTATATTTTCAGAAACACCCCCTACACATGTGCTTATAAGTTTTGACAGAAATCTGCACAGAGAGGGTAGAGTTCGCATTTTTTGAATTGATCGACTTTCAATGAACAAGACCGATTCGAGACACGCTTACATCACTAGTGAACTAGCTTGAAATTATTACCCGTCCTGGTCAAGTCCATAGAAAGTTTTTCGAAATGGTACATTTCCTGACTTAGATTTCTCGTCAATTCATTGGTTACGACTGAGTCGAGCTCTTTTGAGATTCAAACAACGATCATTAAACTTTTTTTGATCACATTTTAATCACGTCTTCTCCCCCTCAAAAATAGCATATTCGTGATATTTTTGATATCAACGGATTAATCAACATTTTTAGAATCTTGTAGGGAGACAAACGGATTTGATTTAAGCATGAATAAGAACTTTTTCGTTTTATACTCCCCCTTTAATAATAAAGCATAATCAATTAAAGGGTTTTAGAGGGAGTTATCTTGAGCACAGAATATTATGAAAGATTTTGAAAATCTTTTTGAACAATCTTGAAAAGGTGCTCAAGATGATGATGATTCTCACCGATTTTAAATGTAGTGCCTTTGGCGTACACTAAATTTTTCTTTAAAACACGAGTTTTGATTTGAAATAATCAAAAGTCATCATTTTAATCGAGTTTCGTCTTGAAGTATCTGAAAGCCATTTTTGAAGAAATTTTGAGAAGCGACATGTTTTAAAAACATTTAAATAACTCTCGCTCAAGCATCTGTACATGTCCGTAACATTGTTGAATGACATTTCTAGAAACATACAGAATATCGATTATACGAGAGACATGTCGTGAGAAGAATATTATTGGATTTTTGATTTTATATTGTTTTTGTAGTTTTGAAAATTTTATATTTTTATATTTTGCTTTTGTTGGTTTTTCAAATTTTGTATTTTGTTTTTCAAAAATATTTACAGTGACTTTTGGAAAATCATAGTCAAGAAGATTAGAAAGCCGTTCTAACTCCTCGGGGTTAGGCTTCGCATTCAATCGTCGAACTAAATCATTAAACCTTTCTTTTGGAAGTGCTTTAGTAAATAGATCGGCGAGTTGGTAATATGTCTTCACGAAAAATAATTCAACAATGCCTTCTTCCACGTGCTCTTTTATGAAGTGATAGCGCGTACGAATGTGCTTAGTCTTTGAGTGATGAACATGATTGCGGGATATGGCTATGGCACTTTTCGAGTCACAATACATAGGTATTTTATCGAAAGTAAAGCCATAATCTGTGAGTTGTGTTCTCATCCATAGAACTTGAGCACAACACGAGATAGAGACACATACTCGACTTGACGGTTGAAAGTGCAATGCAATCTTGTTTCTTTGAAGACCGGTGACTAACTTTTCACCCAAAATTGTGCTCCTCGATGTATTTTGTTGTAACTTGATCACTGCGTGGTCCGCATCCGAAAAGGCAATTAGATCAAATCCGGTTCCTTCGGATACCAAAGTCCCATGTGAATGGATGTCTTGATGCCGAAGATCCATTTAACCTCTTTGAGGTGCGGTTCGGTGGGCTTTTCACGAAACCGTGCTAATAAGCAAACAAAGAAATGAATATCGGGTCGACTAGCGATGAGGTACATGAGAGAACCAATCATGCTCCGATATTTCTTGGATCGATGGGTTTCCAAAATAAATCGGCTCCAATTTTGTGAAGTTACCATTGGTGTACCGACCGAATCACAATTATCCATACAATGATTTTCAAAATCTCGGTTGTATATTTAGCTTGATTGATAAAAATTCCACGAGGGGACTGATGTATTTGTAAACCAAGAAAAAACTTTAGTTCCCCCATCATGGACATTTCAAATTTGCTTTTCATGAGATTTTCAAAATGTTTTGAAAGATTTAATTAGTGGACCCAAAAATGATGTCGTCTACATAAATCTGAACAATCAAAATGTCATTTTTGCATTTTTGAGTAAACAAGATAGGATCAACCGTTCCTTTGGTGAAATTGTTTAGAATCAGGAAAAAAGACAGTTCGTCATACCACGCTCTCGGAGCTTGCTTTAAACCATAGATTGCCTTATTGAGTTTGTAGACGTAGTCTAGATGTTCTATGTCTATGAAGCCTTCTGGCTGACTCACGTACACTTCTTCTTTCAGAGTTCCATTCAAGAACGCGGTCTTAATGTCCATCTGATAAATTGTGATGTTTTGTGAGTGCATAGGCTAAGAATATCTGATCGCTTCTAGTCCAGCTCTTGGCGCGAATGACTCTTCAAAATCTATTCCTTCTTCCTGTCAGTATACTTTAGCCACAAGGCGAGCTTTGTTTGAATTACGTCATTTCTTCATCCTTTTGTTCTTCCATAACCATTTGAGATCAATGGCGAATGTCAATTTGTCTTGGAACCATATCCCAAGAGTCATGTAGGCGGTATTGGAGAAGTTCCTCTTGCATTGCTTCTATCCATGCGGGTTACGCCATTGCCTCGCGAATGTTCTTTGGCTCTATATTGCTAATTGAGCAAAGGTAAATGCATAAGTCGCAATCGGTGGCAAGTTGGCGTCTCGTCTCGATTGGCGTGAAGGTTCACCAATAACTTGTTCAATTGGATGGTCTTTTGTCCACTTCAGAGTAGAACGATACCGTTGGTTAAACGTATGCGAGTTAGATGGTTCTCGTAAGCTTGAAGATGATTTAGCTGATTCCGTAGCCAACGGGTTTTCAAATAAGTCTTCATCTAACGTTGCATCATTCTGGTTTTGTGTAGGTTCTTCTTGAAATGATATGTTTTGGTTTTGCTCATCAACTGCTGGTAAAACTGTTGTAAGAATAGGATTTGCAGAAGTCTATGTAGATGACGTTGATGGAGTTGGTGCATTGGTTTCGACCGTTGTAGATGCATCGTCTGTTGGTGGTAATGGATGATTTTTAGCGGGTGCAGCGAAATGATGGTTTGATGCATTTGTCTAAGTTCCACCACATTATTCATCGAACATTAACTCAAAGATTTTCTCCCATTCTTGTTCATGAGGTGTGTCAGCAAAAGTTGATGGAGCTCTTTGTTGTATGAGTCCTGAACTGATGTGTCCAGAAGTCTGCTGGTTTGGTGCGGGTCCTAATCTGTTTTGATTAGAAGCCATCGGTTTAAGCGCGGGTTCTTGAGCGAGTCTCTCAGAAGCCATCGGTTTAAGCGTGGGTTCTAGAGCGAGTCTCTTAGAATCCATCGGTGAAAGTTCATCAAAATTCACATTCATCGTCTCCATTATCTTCCTAGTTCTTTTGTTATACACCCTGAATGCCCTCGAGTTTTTTGAGTATCCAATGAAGATTCCAATATCACCTTTAGCTTTCAGTTTTCCTAGATCTTCTCATCGTTCATTGGATAGCACAAAGCGCTAAACACGTGAAGGTAAGAGATATCGGGTTTCATTGTTCACTAGCTCATATGGGGTTTTATTGAATCTTGGATGGATTAGGGATCGGTTACGAGTGAAACAAGCGTTGGCAACAACATCGACCCATAGAAATAACGGTGCACTAGAATAAATTAGCATTGTGCGGCGGCTTCCACAAGAGTACGATTTCTTCTTTCAACTACCCCATTTTACTGTGGAGTTCTAACAACTGATGGCTGATGTGTGATTCCAACATCTTCAAAATAAGCTCTTAACTCCTGATTAGTAAATTCTGTGCCGTTGTTTGTTCTTACTACCCTTACTGGAGCTTGAAGAAGTACTTGAATTCGCTTCAGAAAGGTGATGATGATGCCTGATGCTTCGTCTTTTGATCTCAGAAACCTAACCCATGTATATCTTGAATAATCATCGACGATAACCAGAATATAATTTTTCCCATTAATGCTTCTCATCGGGCCACATAAGTCCATGTGCAACATATGCAACCTTGCTTCCGAACTAGGTACGGGTTTGGGTTTATATGATGCTCTTTTGATTTTTCCTTGTTCGCATGATGGACATAGGTGATCCTTGGTGTATTTGAACTTTGGAAGTCCGTTGACGATGTTGTCTTTGGCCAGTTTGTTGATGGTGTCGAAATTGAGATGGGATAATCTTCTATGCCACAACCAGGACTTTGTTCCAGATGCTCGTGTCATAATACATATTGGTGATGAAGAGGCCATTTAGTTAATGTCGATAGCATACAAGTTTGTATAACGATTCGATTCTGAGATCGGTGTCATCCAAGTTTCTAACGAAGCAAGCATTTTCCTAAAGCAACCTCTAAATCGCATCACGAACCGCCTGATCGAAACAAATTGTGCCCCAACCCTTCGACATAGTAAACCCGAGTGATCAAATAATTTCCAAAGGTAGATATCCATAACCCATGATAGTTGCTACATGATCATTTCAAACGTCGGTTCCCATGAATTTCAGACGAAATTGATCGTGACTTGATTCGATCATGTGCTTGAGCAACCCGAGTCGACGATCCAAAGACATATTTCGATAACTTTGCCAAGAATGAGAATAAGATTTGTTTGGAAACCGTTTTGATTTTGGTTCCGTTGGGTTAGAGGTAAAATCCGATCACACTCATAGAAGTTTTCTATTGGGTATCTTGGTGTATCACTCATTACGCCATTACGGGTGTGAAAATTCTACCGTTGGTTTCCAAATATCATCCCTAAAGTAAACAGTATGCTTCTTATCAGTAGTGTAAGACCTAAATCTTGCAACTAGTCTTCCTATTCGTTTAGCATGAGTTTTATTTGGAACGTTCTTCTTAACAGGCTTATCATTCACATTCTTAGAAACACAATCATCTTGAACATTAATTAAAGATTTCTTGCAAGTTAAACAACGAGATTCGATACATTCATTAGACTTAGCAAGTTTCATAGGTTCAGTACATTCAGATGAGATGTCTTTCTTATTATAAAGCGGTAAATTCATAGGGTGTTCTTCTACTTTCTTCTCTTTATTCAAGCTACTACTCTTAGAGGCATGCGAGACTCTATTGTTCCTTGTATTGCTCTTAGGCTTTAGTCTGCTACTCCTAGAGGTGCTTTCTAGTCCTGTAGAAGGTAAGGCACACGTATTAGGATTCACTTTGTTATCAATAGAAGTGGTTTCAGCTTTCCTAGTCTCTTTAGAGTGCTTGTTTAAACTTATGTCGTTTGTTCCATATGTTTTGGATGTGGAGGCAGACGCATTAGTGGTACTCATCCTAAAAAGGCCAGGTGCTAAAACTTTTGGTTTCTCGATAATCGCTTTTCATTTTCAACAATTTTTCTTTTTGCTTAGGCAAGCGAGATGGAGTATTGGTTTTGACAAATCATTATTCTCATTGACTTTTGGAGGAGGCATAGAAATAGACATTTTGGTTTGAAAACTTGTTTGGGAACATTTGCCTTCTCCTCGATCAATGGTTTTGCAATCTTAGTATCCATGACCTTTCCTTTTGACATTCGGTGAGCCCTCAAAAGATCATTTTGCTCTTTCATGTCCTTGTAGGCACGCTCATCGACAATTTGTCATACTTGCATTCCTCCATTTTTCAATCAAGTTGTTTAAAATATGAGACATTTTCTTTTCAAGTTTTGCAAGAGCATTTTCATATTTTGAAACAATTTGGAGGTCTCGGTTGGAGTCTTCGTGATCTTCAACGAGAATATGTTTGTAAAACAATGGACATAATATCGATAGTTATAACATCTTGAAGAGAGAATCATTTAAATTTTCCAAGACTTTGATGTGTTCAAAACATTCATAGCTTGCTTTACCGAGGATTTATGGTCCTTGACAAAGTCAATGTTTCTTTCAAAAGGCTTGTTCAAAATGAATTACCCGTGCACTAATGTTATTCAGTGGAGGGGCAATTTGAGTTTCAAAAAACTTTTTCATTTCATCATCAAAACTAGAAAACCAGATATTAGTTGTAATATTGGTTTTAGATTTAACAGTCTCTTGAAGTTCCCCAATTCTAGTTTTAACGTCATCTAAAATGCTTCTAGCATCACTTGAATTAAAAGGATTGTTTGAAGACATTTGTTCGATTTTCGAAAGAGATTGTGAGACAACCACAAAAGTTGAAACTGGTTTTGAAACTGATTTTGAAACAGGTGTTGACTCTTTGTTTGAAACACTGGGTGTGATGGAAAACTTTGACTTTTCTTTTTGTGAAACAAAAGTAATTCCAGAAATTTTGTTCCATTTGTTATAATCAATTGGTTTTAGATCTGGGTTCTTTTGTTGCATTTTTGATCTACTCTCATCAGATAGTTCTAACGATTCAAGAGAATCATGAACAATTATGGGTTCATGCAAAGCTTTTCCATTGTTCAAAACATTCCATTCTTTCTGAGCTTTCTTGAGGAAACAAGGAGGTGTGTTACCAAGAGCCATTTTTGTGTTGTATGAAAATCTGGTTGTTTGATTAATTAGCATATTGGTGGATTTGGTGAATGACCCGTTGTAACAAACAATTTTTCCAATTTTTTATTTTTTCATTTTATCAAGAACTTCATCAAGAAGAGAATCTTCACGTTTTGAAAATCGACAATCAATGTTTCTTCTCTTTTCAAGATCGAATAAGTTGCTTGTTGTTTAGAAATTTGGTTTTAAGATCGAAATTTCCTTGTTTAAAGATTTTATTTTCAAGTTCAAATTAACATCAAGCGTGTTATACTTAATTTGCAATTGTGTTTCTCTTAAAAGCGGAATCTCGATAACCAATTTCTAATTCGACTCTTTGTCTTTGTGAAATTCAAAAGCTTTTGCATTCTCCTTGTACCTCTCAAGCTCGGTGGTCAATTTATCATTCGCGGCCTTAACATCGCGATTGACCTTTTAACTTTCTCAATTTCAATGCCACGATTATTTATCAATGATTCAAATAAAGGCACGTGTTTCCTCATCGGTCTCGATATTTTGTGCCACACGACCTCCATTAGGATCCACATCCGGAGTTTCGAGATAATATTGCTACTACTCGGATTGTCGGTATGTATCATAAGTGGGTCTTTGGCGTCGCGAGTCTTGTTCGTTATGAGTAAACACATCAAATATGACATTGTTATAGCATGGATCAATGATTGGTACCTCGAATCTTGCATTGGCGTCATAAGCGGGGAGGTGCGTCGAGAATCGGTGTCATACTTAGCTTCACGAAGATTTGCCATGAAGATGCGGTTTGCATTGATGTCCTCTAGGTCTTCCAATTCATCCATAAGAGCAAAAAGTCATGTTCCTCGACACTCAACTGCAACCACGATTCGGACTTACGTAACAAAGACATTGCTTTACGAAGATACGAAATTCTTCTTGTTTGGCTTAGTGGGACAGTTCCTTGCAATGTGACCTACTCCTTGACAGGTTGTAACACTTAACTTTGATTACCACGATTCACATTTCCATAATTCCCAACGATTGGAGCGCAACATTCCCATTCAGATTACCCATTGTTCTATTCCCAACATTTTGACCCAACCGATTTCCAACATTCGACCCATCGATTACACCGATACGGAACCGCTGATTACCCATGTGAAATCGGTAGCATATCCTTGCGATTCCCAATAACTCTAACCATTTGTCCTTGATGACCCATATTCAAACCCGGTGTGCAATTTTCTGTTGCAGTGTTTGATGAAATCCTTTGGTTGTTGTTAGTTGGTGTGGAATAGCATCCTCTGAATGCTTTAGTCAAAAAGCAAATGCATTTAACAAAGCTCGTTCTTGTTCGGTTTCAAGATCGATGATTCCTTGTTCTGGTATTGTGGATAATGTTGTTGTTGAATGACTTGTTGTTCGGTGAAGTAGAATTGTTGTTGAGGAAAAGCGACTTGTGGTTGTGGAATGTATTCTTTGCAAGTTGTTGTTAGTGGAAGATGATGAAGCTTGTTGTTGTGTAGTCACCGGAGTTTTAGTCTTTACAATTAGTACCAAGGGATCATGATTCTTTGCCAATCTTTCTTTCCTAACTTCATTGACTTGACTTGGTTTTGTTTGAAAAATCGTATAGTTGATCAAAGTTCACCGGTGTAAGTCCTTTGTTTGGTTGACAATAGTGACATATCGTCCCATTCTTACGGAAGATTGTTGAGAAATTTGATGTTGCTCACGATAGTTACGGGTGCCAACTTGTTTCGATAAGCTCATTCATCACAATGCAAAACCTTTCATAGTAGGATTCAATGGATTCTCCCGGAGTTGATGTAAACCTCTCCCATTCGGTTAGCGACTTGCTCTCCATGTCTTGTTTACCAATTTACATTCCATAACATAGCCGTCTAACACGTTCCCACATATCGTAGCGGTTTCCACTATCTCTCTGAGAAGAAAGATGTCTCTTGGTAAACCCAGTTGGACAATGTGTATTGCCATGTCATCTTCTTCAACTTGTTTGCTATCCTCTTGATGTATTACGATTCATTTGAACACGAAAAGATGGTGGGACGGGAGGTGTTGCATCGAGATTTCTAGGGTTTCTTGAGCATCGACTTGTCCATCAAGATATCCACCTTTTTCCGGCATAGGAGGGCGGTTTTCGGCCTACCGCATGAATGTCTTGTTGAGTAGCCATTGATGAAGGTATTTGATGAATAAAGTTGATGTAGGATCGATTCAACGATAAAGGAGTTGTGTTTGATGAAGATTAAGCTCGGTTGTTGTAGTGAAAATTGGGTCTAAAAACTTAAAAACCTCAATAACTTCTGTTCGGAGCGTTTTTAGGACTCGAAGGTTGACCCGAATCAACTTTAGTTTAGTTGATTCGGCGTGCCAATCTCCTCGTTCTTACGGTCATTTTGATGGGTAGAACGCTGAAAACGGAGTTACGGTTCAAAAGTTATGGCCGTTTGAAGTTATGCTCAAAATCTTACTCGTAAACCTGTCCTTAAGCGTAGGATTCAGTGCTTATGCGTAGACTTCCTTATGCGTAGGATTCCTTATGCGTAGACTGCTTATGCATAGGATTTGCTTATGCGTAAACTTCCTTATGCGTAGGATTCCTTATGCGTAGACTGCTTATGCGTAGGATTTGCGTATGCGTAAATACTATCGTACGAGTAAACTTTAGGCTTAAGCGAAAGCTTATGCGTAAACTTAAATGCTTAGTAGTGTTAGATATAGGATTTCACAAACACACTAAACCATGATCAAAGTGGGGCGTTCAAGTATGTTTAGAGAGAGAAAGTTCTAGAGAGAGAAAGGGAAGAGAGTTGGGAACTATGTGAAACAAAGAAAAATGGTATTGAAGCTCCAACCCTCTACCTTGGGAGGTAGAGGGTATTTATAGTTTCTTACAAACAAACGCCACCTACGGGCATGGATCGGGCATACGATGGGTAAAGACACATCCGTCCTCCACGGTGTTACAAGACAAACAACTTAATAATATAACTAGACTACGACTACGAGCTTTCTACGAATACATATACTTGAGGTGACCACTCTTTAACGATTGAATTTTCTAATTCCTAACAATCTCCCCAAAGGAGGTCACCTCAATTTACAATGAATACAAGCAGATATTACATTAGATTGTTCTAGGATTCTTGATTAAGTCCTTTGCTCGATGGCTCGTAGTCTTTGATTCTTCATGTTTTGCATGTTTGGATAATTCAAGTGGAGGTCTTTAAGCGATCCACGTGATGATGAGTTTTGAGCCGGCATTGAGATCATCACTAACATAAATCTTTGTCTCTTCCATTGTGGTGTTGGTATTATGTAAAGTTGTGACTTTTGGACCGGCATGCTCACTTTCGGATCATGATGTATTCTCATCGAGTAGCGGAAGCTTTTATTGATTCATGATATTGGCGGCGTGGCGAAGCATGGAGTGAAAATATCGAGTCATTGATGCACTAATCATGATTTCTTCGAGATGAATGTGTTGAGTGAGCATGCGGCTATGGATTGACCGCTTCATTACGATCGGTGCAAACATCGGGCGTACACGCATACAACGATTAGCAATAAAGTGCACGAAAGTGTCTTTGATCACTTCGTTGAATTGAGGTACCGACCCACGGTTCCCGTTGATCGATTACACGTCTTGCTGTGATCGGTATAATTCAAGAATTTCCTTGACGGGGTTTCGCAACTTCTCTAGTTGTTCTCAAACCGAAGCGTCTCAAAGAAGACAACACGGAGTGAGTGAACCAAATAATTGAGATTCACTTATTGATAAAAAGAGATTTGAAAAACAATCGTGTATTGCTCAATAGAAATTGTTTTTTGCAATACAACGAAGGTTTTAATGAAGATCAATTATCAATCATAAACACCTTTTGATTTGAAATATTCGTACACGATCGATGTGCTAAAGAAAAAGAGTTTTTAAGCACAACGACCGGTTTTCAAAGGTATCCGTCAATCCATAACTCGAACGGATTGATTCAAAAGAATGAATCGCCTATTGTTTACATTCGGTTGTCACATGGTTGATCTATTGAATAGATCTCACATGCCACCTACCGAGAGCTTGTTTGATGTTGGCTCGAAGGCTTTCCATCTTCATTGTGAATATGTTTACATATCACTCGGATGTTCAGCAATACCACAAGGATACAGTGAGGACTTAAGATATAATCTCTCTTTCCACATTGTGTGAAACAAGGAGTCTTCATTGAAAGTGTCCTAATGAGATTTATTGATGATATCGTGGCTCTAGACTCAATTTGTGCATATTTGGTTTCTATTTGGAGACTAGGGAGAGGTCTCCTTCTTGATAACTACAATCTCTAAGAGAGTCGATAGATAATGTCGGTTCCCGTGAGAATGAAACAAGTCTTTTAAGAGGAACTTGAGTGGCTTGGGAAGTTGTAGTGCGGTCGTCCACCGGGTCCATGACGTCTTGTCTTCAATACGGTGTTACCTTGGTAACCACCAAGAGTATATGAATTGAACCGGTTTACGCTCTAAGGTTGAATAAATGGAGGCTATTTCTTTTCACCCTTTTCACATTCAATTCTTTTCATTCTTCAACCCCTTCAAGCTTACCGAGACTTCATTACTAGAACCTTGTTGGGTTTATTCTAGTACTAGCTCGATCTCGATCCGCATTCTTACCATATCTCACATTTCTCCTTTTTCCTCATACCTAAGGACTTCTACACTATCTAGTGGATTGTCCTGGTAGATCCCTCCGGTTACGGCGGATCATGGGAACAAATACCTAACCTTGTCATCCTTATATCACCATACATAAAGTAAAGTTGGTCGGTCTATTTGGTATTGTTCATCTGCCATTGGAACCAATTGAAAACCATTTGAAAATCAATCCAGATACTTGTGATATATTATCAAAGCATTTTGTACCTGAATTGTTTTTGATATTTTTAGAGCAAGAGCTCCCCCTCAACATGTGCTTCATGTATTTGAAATATTTTGGCACACGGAGGCAAGAGGTAGAATTAACTTATTTGATTTCCGTTTTCTAAAAGATATCAACATCACTTCCCTAATCAAATCAAGTAGATAAAGCATTTTGGGGAGGATGAGGTTTTCATAAGTTTGCTCCCCCTCAATATGTGCATAGATATTTGAAAGTGTTTTGCACATATTAGGAAAAGACTGCACATTAAGATATATTGATCACGTTTCAAATATTTGTGGTTTAAGATAGATGCTCCCCCTCAACATGTGCATGGAAAATTTGAAATCGTTTGGCACATGTGGGAAGGAGAGCTTGTACATCCTTATAAAACCATTTATCGAATTATCAGTTTAAATCCAATTTAAATCACAAATTCTCCCCCGATCACATTTATCAAATAATTTGAGATTTGTGATCTCTGTAGATTTAAATTGATTTTAAAAGCTTTTAATGAGAATTGTGACTTGATTATGAAAACGTTTTAACTGATAAGAATCGGATTTTGAGACTTTAAACTCCATTGATTACACATGCATGATTGTCTTTTGAAAACATAATATTAGCAACGGTTTTTAATCAACTGTATAAAACATAATTCCTTTTGATTTTTCAACAATAAACCTTGCTCATTTACGTGCCAATTGTTTGAAAAATAACCTTTTTAATTCGAATAAAATCATTCTCCCCCTCAATCAATGACACATGTTGTTGATTGAGAGATAGAGATTTTGACAGATGAAAAGCACAGATGATTTACACGAGTAGTAGAGTACGAGGAATTTTCAAAGCAATTAAGTTTTCAAAAGATGGCAAATATTTTTCAGAAGAATCATTAGACGGAAAAATATTTGGAAGGATAAGCATTTGTCTTTAAGATGACAAACCTTTGTTTTAAGAATCAGAGCATGAGATTTGAACAATAAGATAAGGCATGGCTCTGTTCTTTACTTTTAAAACGGGTTACTGCCTGAAATGACAATAAACCACCATTTTTCTCCGCCTCATTTTTTTTTTTTTTTACAAAAACTATGTGCATTCGAAGAACATCTAAAAACCCGTGACATTCTTTGAATGTCAACACAAAGTCCGTTGATGATATCGAATAAGGAAAAACATGACAAAATAACAATATTTTGGAATTTTCAATATTTTCTAATTTTTATGGTTTTGAAGATTTTATATTTTTATATTTTCTTTTTGAGGGTTTTCAAGTTTTGTATTTTGCTTTTTGAATAAATATATACAGGAGATAGATGAATAAAGACCTTTACTCCTCGTCTTCCTCTTGAAGGCGCTTAAGTGTTCGGTTGTAAACTCTTTAGACCAAGGCGTGGAAGGATAAACTCAAAACGTTCTCTAGGAAGAGCTTTGGTGAAGATGTGCGCTAATTGGTATTCGGTCCTCACAAAGTAGAGTTCCACCACACCTTTTCCCACTTGTTCCTCGATGAAATGATGTCGAATGTCGATATGCTTAGCTCTTGAGTCTTGAGCGTTGTTGCATGAGAGCAATAGCACTTTATTATCACGATGAGAGAGGATTTTGTTGAATTCAAAGCCATAGCCGGTTAATTGAGATCTCATCCATAGGATTTGAGCACAACATGATGACATGGCTATGTATTCACCTCTGTAGAGAAATAGAAGTACTCATTTGCTTCTTTGACGACCACTCACAAGCTTATCACCCAAAACCGAGCACCTCTAGATGTACTTGACGAGTATCTTGACACCTGCATGATCGCATACGCATATCTTTGTTAGTGACATACCGGTGTCCTTGGTGCCAAAGTCCCATGTTGATGGTTCCTTGGAGGTACCGAAGACCCGTTAACCACTTCAAGGTGCTTTTTGGTAGGCTTAGCACGGTATCTAGCACACATGCATACATCGAGCAGAATATCAGTCTTGTTAGGAATTAGAAATTCCGGTATTAAAGAGTCGGTCACCTCAAGTATATGTAATCGTTAGAAAGCTCGTAGTCGTAGTTCTTTTAAGTTAAGTAGTAATTTAGTTAAGTAACACCGTGGAGGACGGACGGTCTTTACCCACCGTATGCACGATCCACGCCCCAAAGTGTGGCGATTTATGTAAGACTATAAATACTCTCTACCTTCCAAGGTAGAGTTGGAGCTCATAATAATATCTTTCACTTTCTCTCACTAAGTTCCCTAAACCTCTAACTTTCTCTCTAGAATTCCATCTTATTCGCCACCTTGTGTTATGGTTTGATGTGTATGTGAAAAGTTATATCTTACAATTGGTATCAAGAGCCATGGTTAGATCATATCTTGCACATCTTTGGATTTATAGTGGTTTTAGGTGGTTTTGAGTTTGAAAAGTTTAGTGGTTTTGCATCATTTGGTTGATTTCTTGTGTTAAAGTTTGAATTTTGTTGGTACTTTTATGTTTAGAATCATCAAAAGTGTTTAGGTTTTCATTTGGTAAGCTTGAATCATCTTGGTTGGGTTGTTTTGGATTGAAAAGTGAAGGTTATTTGGTTTTCAAGCTAGCGACTTAGCTCTCGGACTTGTTTTCTTGGTAGCGACTTACTTCATAGTTTTGTAGCGACTTACGCTTATAAAAGCTAGCGAGTTAGAGCTAGCGAGTTAAAGTACAAGTAGTGGAATCTCCACTACGGTTAGCGACTTGTGGTAGCGACTTAGTCCAGAGCGAGTTGCTCTTTAGCGACTTGCATATCTAGCGACTTGTGTAGCAATTCATCGCACAAATTTGGCTAGCGACTTAGTGCAGCGAGTTACTACATAGCGACTTGGTTTTTGTCTAGCGACTTGGGACCCAGAGCGACTTAGTGGTGTAGCGAATTAAGTGTTAGCGACTTAGCACTTAGCGACTTGGTGACTTAGCGACTTGGTTCAAGGGTTATAGCGACTTGGTTGATTTTTACGAAGAAGAGGTTTGACCAAAGTTGACTTTTTACGTCAAAACTTCAAACGGCCATAACTTTTGATCCGTAACTCCGCTTTCAAATAAATACCGTCAAAACGACCGAATGACTGAATATTGTGAAGTTTCACCACGATGTCGTGAAACGAATTTTTCGAGGCCCAAATCCACTCGAAAGGAAGTTATTGAGCTTTTAAGTTTTAGACCTAAAAATTCTCCGTAAAACGTGCAACAACCAATCCAAATCTCAACCAATCAACATTTCAACCTTTCCTACGAACAATCTAAAGTCCTATCACACAATCGTCTTTCATCGTATCATTCCATCGGTCATCTTAACACCCCTCTCGGTCATTGCTTAACGGTTTCGTCTTGATTTTAGTAAAATCCCGCGAAAGATTCTATTTCTCGGTTTAAATCATAGACGTGTAAAATCCGTGCATCCTTCCACATCATGTCTTACTCTCTCGACCCAGTGATTTCGTAGTGCTTAAATCAGATGATGTTGTGGACAACAATGATAATGTATGCCACATCGAACGATTAAAGATGATTGAATTAAGCAATGAGGATGTGAGATCTCCGTGTTCGTAATCTAATGAGAGAGAATTGCACCACCAAGCTACAGAATGCCATGCAAATGAAATGCGAGATTGAGCCCTATCGCCTACTTCATCGCACCTCATTCGGTTGTTATCCATAGTCAGGGATCGAACATGTAGTGCTCTTTTCCGCCAGACTTACCTACATTGACAAGAAGCTTCTTTGTTGAACTTAGAGCATTTAAAGCTACAACTTACCAATGAAGAAGTTCAAAAGGATGGTTCCAAAGTCTGACTCTTCAAGTAATCTACAAACAATTTCAACCATTCATCGATGGGGAATATTCATTAGACACAATCAACACTTGACCGGAATTTCCTTCAAAAACATACCGGAATGGAAATTCAGAATTCATTGAGACATTTATCCAACTCATGGATAATATGAAAAAGTTCATTGAAGAATCGCACAAAAGAATGAAGACGTGAATGAGTGTCAAGTGCGGTTGAAAATTGTTGTGATAAGTTGGGTAATGTATCCGTGAAGAATCGGGTGGTCTTGAATGCGTAATGTTAGAAAACAAATAATGATGAGTCGGACAATGCTAAAATAGAATCTTCATGCTCATGTCCACAAGAGAGAGGTGCACCAACACAACCCGTGCAAGCTAATGCAAAGGAACGCTACATGGAAGCTTCGGATGTACCCAAGATAGAGATGCACCGCCACAACCTCATGCACGTTAATGCAGAGGAAACTTGCATGAAAGTTTCTGCAGTACCTAGGTATGCATCTTCTTCTCAAAATGATGATTATGGATTGCATGAGTACACCGCATTTGTGCTTGATGATTCCTTGACCACCGAACTCAATACCTATAAGGATCAAGTTGCCATATACGAACAACGTGCTAAGTTTGAACTTACCACTCGTGAGCGTGAGATGGATATCCAAATGCGTACAATTATTAGAAAAAGTAATTTTAGAGAAGAAGTATTAAAACAAGAGTTAAACTCCTTACAAGAAAAGCTTTCCAAAGCGCTAAGCAAAACACGAACTTCAAGAAAATGTTAAAATGCTTAAGCAAGAATTCAAGGCTAAGGAATCAAAACTTTTGAATGATTTTTCCAATCTAAAAACTTTGAAAAACAAGCTTGAAAATAAGTTATACGTACAAGGAATACCATTCAAACCGCTCACATGATCACTAAGCATCGAGTCTTAAGCGATAAGCATAGCATTCCCTTGTTGAGGAACCAAATCCAGAGGTAATTAAAAAGGCTAGAAATGCTCATAAGGTGCTTTATGATGGTAATGAAATCCTTAAGCCTAGGCGTAAACCTAGTTGCGTTGAGTGCACCGAGGAAGATAAGAAATCGATGAAGTCACTAGGAGAAAATGAATAAGAAGTTAGAAGATCCCGAGTGTAAAAAGAATAACATAACGATCAAACCCCATAATTACACTAAAGAAAATTGGATCTCCTTGAACAAGTTTAAGCCTCGGACTCTATTAACCCCCGAACAAGTGTTCGGAAAAGGATATGGAAATGCAAAAGTGAAAATCTTGTTGAAAAGAATCCCCTTGTAGGAAATCGCCTAAATCAACTGTGTATCCTCCTAATACACCAATGCACTTAGTTCCTAGATCTCTTGCCACTAAAAGCAAGACCTTAATCGATGAATATGTTATCTTTCAACTATTTGTTGATTTTGAGAAAACTTGTAAGAAAAGGATCACACCCACCGTATAACTCAAGGGAAAGGGTTTTGAGCAAACTAAAGAATGCTATTTAACCGAGGTCATGCCTTTCTTTAAACAACTAAAAGATCAATTTGAGAGTCTTAAAAGGGACGATTCGATATTAAAGAAATGGAAAAGGTATTTGATGCAATGATTGTTGAGGTTAGTGATTATGAGAGAATTAAAATATAATGAGATTGAGAGGAAGAACTTGCATACACCGAATGAGAATCGATTTATGAATGTATTGCTCAAGATGTGTTTTTCATCGCTACAAATTGTTCCATTAATGCTTCTCAATTTCATGAATTATCTGTTGCTCGAAAGTCTCCCATGATCGTGTCATTGAGCTTGAAACAACAAATTCAAAATTGCATGAGAAAATAGAACAGGATGATCATGATAACTTGGTCAAACATTATTCTAAATTAGAAGTTGAACATCTTGCTTTGCAATTAAAACATCAACATCTCAAAGAAAATGTTAAAACCTCAAATATCAAGACATCCTCGATGCTCCCGAGTTTGATGCGCTTTTGAAATTAGCAAACGTGATGAACAAATTCGAGCTCATTATAACACGATCAAAAGATTGAAAGCCCAAATTTCACAACCGAAAGGTGAAAAGAAGGATGTGATGGTTCCCATATGCCTCCACCTTTAGATTCTCGAATTTCCAACTTCAAAACATAATTGATAACTTGCAAAAGGAAAATGATTGTTTTAAAGTTGAAATTTCAAAGGTTAATGATCAAAACAAAGAGTTATGTGATTCATTTAAAGTTAATCATGATAAACAAATTGAAAAGATAACTTCTTTACTTAACGATATTGAGAATCAAGCGTGAGGTGAAAGGAAAGTTGCCAATCCCAAATTGCAAATACTGCTTCCTAAGGTTTCGCTTGTGATAAATATGCTATCGATATGTTATATATTCCCCGCCCATTAGGAATAATGAACTTGCACATAAAGCATATCTCTCATACCTTAAGGAAAGTTTGAAGGGTCTCCGTGAGATTGTTGAAGATGAAAGATTAGAAAAACCTTTTGATAGTACTATAGCCTATGCCCGCATGGATGCCAAACGATCTCGTGAACTCTTAGAGTATGTAATTGTCACAAGTCCGAAATCTAGCAATAGGCGAGATAGAATAGTTGTGCCTTGTTCTATGCCTAAAGCCAAGCATGTGACCCTTGATATGCCTTGTTCCATGTCAAAATTCAAGCAAGCAACCTTTGATGTGCCTCCTAGAACTTCGATCCCAAGACTTCTAGACCGTAAATGCGTAAAGTAGTGAAGCCATGTAATGTTCCCATCGTTACTTCTACAGATGTTAAGATTGACACTAAAGTTAGCGGTCAAAACCTAGAAGCAATGCAAAGAAGGATAGGATTACGCAAACTAAAAGTGATCATGATAAGGAAGTAAAAGAACACCATAGGGACAAGAAGTTTGATTTGAACAAAAGAATCGTGTTAGTTCTAGTATTAGCTCTAAGCTTATCGAAATTAATTCGAGGCCTTATGTCATTCTCGCAAAACATGTAAAAATGTTTATTTTCCGTAATCATGATAAATGTGATGTGTTATTTCGAGATCTAAGAATCATACCCCGCTTAAGAAAGTTTGGAAAGCAAAAGCAGTTAAGCAATCTTGGAAACCTACGTGGAAGGTTTTTACCAATGTAGGATTTCGGTGGAAGCCAACAGTCGAATGTTCACGAATGGCAAACCTTGCTCTTTAACTAGATCCACTATGCCGAGAATAGTGCTCATAAGGTTTGGAAGCCAACTGGTAGAATAATCCCATTAAGCACAAAATGTCATTTGACTAAGTCGATGCCTCTACTAGTTCACTCCTAGGGATAATGCCATTGCATCTAGGGTTTCACGATTCAAAGACCTGTTTGTGCTAACCAAAAGGAACCCATCAAGACATGGGGATCCAATGTTTCCAATTCTATGTCTTCGTCATTTGTCCAAAGCGGTCGTATAAATCGTCCCTTGGCATTTGGATTCGGGCGGCTCTAAACATATGACTGGGCTCTTAACAATGACGTCTGCTCACATCGATTCAGCCTCGTACTTCAACAAAGATGGTGTCTGCAGATAACACTTCAGCCCCGTTCTTCAAAGAAAAGAAAAGTGTACGCCTCGTACTCTTTATCTTCTTAAATGAGAAATTCATCTTTGAATGACCATACTCATCTACATTCTTCATCAACATGCTTCATGCTTTTTCCATGCGCTTCAATCATCAAGTGAACCTATGTTCGATTGTTACTCTTATTCCTCTTGCTCGATTATAATGAAGATGGCGACATCTCGTGCTTATTTTGCGGGAGAGAAGTGTGAATAGAACATTCGGATGATTTTCACTTACTTAATCAAGAATGGCATCTCCGTATGCAATTCTTGAGGGGAAGAGTGTGAATTTTTGCATTGTTGATTGATATTTGAGAATTTAAATGGTCATACGGCTCTAAACTCATGTAAGAACCGAGCTTCTTATTATCGGGTAATCTTCACATGGGTTTCTTCTTAAAGATTGGTTGACATCTTCACTCGGATTGATGAGTTTATCGACAAAGTGCTTCGGTTAATGCTTCACGATCATCAACATGATGATTCGAACAAGCTCATGCTCTTGTTTGATGTGATTGTTTGTTTGGTTTACCATCTTGTGTGTTCGTTGAAGTCTTGTTGATTTCCTTGATGAACATCTTTCATTCTTGTTTGATTGGGAGATTCTAGTTAAGGGATTTGCAAGATGTAAGTTAATCCGCTTTTGGTGGGATTGCTTTTGGTGAGTTGAAGATGTTAACGGATCTATTCCCCAATTGTTCTTGAAGAAGGTCGAGTCTGAATCAACCTACATTTTAACATGTTAGAAGACTAAAGGCGAGTTGCATTTAACGATCTAAAGACTTCTTCTTAATCTTCCATTTATCAAATGTTGTCGGTTTAGGGAGAGCACTAATGGGAGAAAGTTATCGATTCAATTCCCAATTAGACTTGCTCATATTCTTTAGCATACACTACTCGAGACGTTGATATTGACTATTGTTGGACATTTGACACAAGTTGATTACTTTGGAGTTAATCATTTATCACTTATTTGAGATTGAAGTTGACTTTCACAAAGGCGTGTTCTTATTTGATAACTTGCTCGGGCTTAAGAATTTGAGTTGAAGACTTGGTTTATCTAGTTACCGGCAATGGATGGATGGTTGAAGACCGGTTAACTATCACTATTAGGAGTTACTTTGTTTTACTCAAAGGTCACACGCATATGACGGTGTGGATAATATCAAGAGGTGTTAATGTCTCATACTTTGTTTGAGTAGTGAGTACTTAGAGATTTGCTTGAAGCATAGATTCTCGACAATCGTTCTTCCATCTTTAAGTGCAAGCTTAAGACACAAATGCGGGAATTCGACTTCGCTTCAAGTTTGGTATATCGGGTTTTTCTTCAACAATGGTCACTTCAAATTGTCTACATATGGGTTGATAAAGATAGTCGAGAGAGTTTATGTAGCGTTGATTCTCACAGATTCACTTGGGCTATTTGAGTTCTTCTCACAAGATTTCAAGTTTATGGATATATTATGTTTCTTGATTCCGAGGTATCAAAACTATTTGGGGAAGGATATATTATTCCAACTATTTTGGGGAAGTGGTCTCTCGAGACCTTTGGTTTTGTTACTTCAAAGGTTCAGGTTGGAAGAAATGTGAGAAGAATATTTGGACGCGAGATGACATCGCCTATCGACATCTTATATACGGTTTATGATAAAGTGCTTCCGGTTATATGCACAACATGTTCACTTGATCGAGCTAATTCGGTTATTTCGAGTTGACATCCATAGAGATGATTAGTGACTCAACATGTTACATGGATGTCATCGCTCTTGTTGGGTACATGTGTACATTATGTGTTGATTGGTTATATGTTATATAACCGAATGCACTTGGTAAAATGAAGATGTTGATATATTGTTCCCTAACTAGACAACCGGTCAATCTCGAAGAGTAAGGTGTACATCGGGATGCACAACAGTTCATGTGATCGGTCGAATCGCTTAATCCGGATTTGATAACCACCGAGACGATCAATGTTTCAACTTGTTACTTGTGTTCTCGTGTTCTTCGTGTGTTGAGCTTCAATCAATGAGACCGCTTTGTATTCAACTCTACTTTAGGAAATGGTCTTTATTCGATGTTTGTCGGTTTGGGGAAGCTACCAAAGATTCAAATTGAGAAGGCTCATGTTCGATCGATTTTCTTAGAAGCCTCGGATGCTTTGGTGGCGAAAGTTTAAGAGATGTTGATTCCTTTCTTCTACAACGTCTTTGAACGATATCTTTATCTCGGTACTCATTTCATCATTCTCTTAAACTAATTTATCTCTTGTAAATATTTTTCAAAAACAAAATACAAAATTATAAAACCTTCAAAATCAAATAGAAAAATATAAAACTTTCAAAATCCATAAAAAAATTTGAAAAATTCAAAAATCTTCAAAAATATTGTCATTTTGTCCTGTTTCTCTCGATTCGATAATATCTACGGTTTTGTGTTGTCATTCAAAGAATGACACGGGACTTTAGATGTTGTTCAATTTTATAAAAAAAAAAAAAAAAAAAAATTAAAAAAAAAAAAAAAAAAAAAAAATTAAAAATCAAAAATATTTTTGGGAGAAAGAGAAATGGTTTATTGTCATTTTCGTGCAATAACCCGGTTTTAAAGAAAGAACAGAGCCATGTTTCACCATGTTTTCAAATTCCATGCTCGATTCTATAAACATTTATCTCATGAAAACCAAATGCTTTGAAAAATAACTCAAACTCTATTTTGATAATCATCGGGACTTATTTGTCAAAATCTCTATCTCTCAATCAACAACCTACGCCATTGATTGAGGGGAGAATGATTTCAATTAAATTAAAAAGTTATTTGGCATTAAAATTGTTTTCAAAAGATATACATGCATGTTTTATAAATGGAGTTTAAAGTCTCAAAATCCGATCCATATCGCTTAAAACACTTTCACAATCAAGTCACAATTCTCCTTAAAGCTTTCAAAATCAATTTAAATCTATACGAGATCACAAATTTCAAATGATTTGATAATTGTGATCGGGGAGAATGTGTGATTTAAATTGGATTTAAACCGATAATTAGGTAAATGGTTATAATAGGATGTACATGCTATCCCGCCCACATGTGACAAACGATTTCAATTTTTCAATGCACATGTTGAGGGGAGCATCTATCTTAAAACCTTTGATTTAAAACGTGATCATTTATCCCAATGTGCGTGTCCTCTAGTATGTGCAAAACTCTTTTCAAACCTCGAGGCACATATTGAGGGGAGCAAATTTATGGAAACCTCATCTTTCCGGAATTGCTATATCTACTTGATTTGTTGAGGAAGTGATGTTGATATCTTTAGAAAATGGTAATCAAAAGAAGTTAATTTTTTCTCACGCCTCCGTGTGCAAAACATTTTCAATACTTGATGCACATGTTGAGGGGAGTTCTCGTTCTAAAATATCAAAACAATTCAGTACAAAAGCTTTGATAATATATCACAAGTATCCGAATTGATTTTCAAATGGTTTTCAATTGGATCCATTGGCGGATGAACAATACCAAATAGACCGACCAACTTTACTTCATGTACGGTGATATAAGGATGATAAGGTTAGGTATGTGTTCCCATGATCCGCCGAATCCGGAGGGATCTACCGAGGACAATCCACTAGTTAGTGTAGAAGTCCTTAGGTATGATGATAAAAGGAGAAAATGAGATATGGGAAGAGTGCGGACTAAGACCGAGCTAGTATCGGAATAAACCCAACAAGGTTCTAGCTATGAAGTCTCGGTAAGCAATCAAGGGGTTGAAGAATTAAAAAGAATTGAATGAAAAAGGGTGAAAACAAATAGCCTCCATTTATTCAACCTTAGGGCGAAACCGGGTTCACTTCATATGCTATCGATGGTAACATCGGTATTGAAGACAAGACGTCATGGACCCAAAGGACGACCGCACTTCAACTTCCCAAACCACTCAAGTTCCTCTTAAAAGGGCTTGTTTCATTCTCACGGGAACCGACATTATCTATCGACTTTCTCTTAGAGATGGTTGATATTGAAGAAGGAGACCTCTCCCTAGTCTCCGTTATAGGATCCAAATATGCACAAATTGAGTCTAGAGCCACGAGATCATCAATAAATCTCATTAGGACACTTTCAATGAAGACTCTCTGCTTCACACAATGTGGAAAGAGAGATTATAACTTGAGTCCCACGCATTATCCTTGTGGTATTGCTGTAACATCCGAGTGATATGTTTACATATTCACAATGAAGATGGAAAGCCTTCGAGCCAACATCAAACAAGCTCTGGTAGGTGGCATGTGAGATCTATTTTATAGATCAACCATGTGACAACCGAACAGAAACAATGGGGCGATTCAATTTTCTTGAATCAAACTCGTTCGAGTTAGGGATTGACGGATACCTTTGAAAACCGGTCTTTGTGCTTATAAACTCTTTTCTTTAGCACATCGACCGTGTACTCATTTTTCAAACCAAAAGGTATTTTATGATTGATAATTGATTTTCAATAAAACCTTCGTTGTATTGCAAAAACAATTTCTATTGAGCAATACACGATTGTTTTTCAAATCTCTTTTCATCAATCGGTGGACTTAAAATTCGCCGGTTCACTCACTCCGTGTTGTCTTCTTTGAGATGTTCCGGTTTGAGAACAACTAGAACAAATGCGAAACCCCGTCAAGGAGATTCTTAGGAATCCTACCGATCACAGCAAGATTTGTATCGATCAACGGGAACCGTGGGCGTGTACCTCAATTCAACGAAGTGATCAAAGACACTTTCGTGCGATTTGTTGCTAATCGTTGTATGCGTGTACGCCCGACGCTTGCGGTGATCGAATGAAGCGGTCAATCCACGGCCGCATGCTCACTTAACACATTCAACTCAAAAGAAATCATGATTAGTGCATCAATGACTCGATATTTTCACTCCATGCTTCGCCACGCCGCCAATATCGTGATTCAACAAATACTTCCGCTACTCGATGAGAAGAATTCATGATCCGTAATGTGAGCATGTCGGTCCCAAAGTCACAACACCACAATGGATGTCTCGAGATTTTTGATAGCCAATGATCTCCAAAGATGGCTCAAACTCATCATCACGTGGATCAAGAAAGACCTCCACTTGAAATAACCAAACATGCAATGTGAAGAATCAATGACTACGAGCTTATGAGCAAAGGACTACATCAAGAATGCAAGATCAACTGTTAATGTAATATCTATCTGTATTCAATGTAATTTTGATGTAAATTGAGGTGACCTCCTTGGGGAGATTGTTAGGAATTAGAAATTCCGGTATTAAAGAGTCGGTCACCTCAAGTATATGTAATCGTTAAAAGCTCGTAGTCGTAGTTCTTTTAAGTTAAGTAGTAATTTAGTTAAGTAACACCGTGGAGGACTGACGGGTCTTTACCCACTGTATGCCCGATCCACACCCAAAGTGTGGCGATTTATGTAAGACTATAAATACTCTACCTCCCAAGGTAGAGTTGAGCTCATAATAATATCTTTCACTTTCTCTCACTAAGTTCCCTAAACCTCTAACTTTCTCTCTAGAATTCCATCTTATTCGCCACCTTGTGTTATGGTTTGATGTGTATGTGAAAAGTTATATCTTACAGGTCTACTGGCTGTGAGGTACATCAGGGATCCAATCATACTACGATATTTTGTTTGGTCTACCATATCCCTGAGTGGTCCTCATCCAGTTTAGTACGCTCAATCATGGGAGTGTCAACAGGGTCACTAGAATCAAATCCAAATTTCTTCAAAATCTCATTAGCATATTTAGATTGATTTATAAAGATGCCTCAGGACTTTGTGAAATTTGTAATCCCAAGAAAATGACATTTGTCCCATCATAGACATTTGAAATTTGGAACCCATTTCATTTGAAAACGATCACACTCATTGGGGTCGGTCGAGGCAAAGATGATATCATCAACATAAATTTGAGCGTGAATTAAATGTTTTCATGACTTCACGGTGAACAATGTTAGATCAATGCTCCTTTCTTTGAAACCGTAGATAGAAGAAACTTTGATAGCGTATCATACCATGCCCTTGGAGCTTGCTTTAAACCGTAAAGAGCCTTCTTCAAATGATAAGCGTGAGTAGGATGCTCTGGATTCACAAAGCCTTGGGTTGGGCGGCGTGAGCGACTTCTTTAAGATCTCCGTTCGAAATGCCGTCTTTACATCCATCGATAGACTACCATGTTCTTACTTGCGGCATTAGCCAAGAAGATTACGATTGCCTCGTCGAGCAACATGAGCAAATGATTCTTCAAAGTCAATACCCTCCTCCTGACGGTATCCTTTT
The DNA here is from genome assembly GCA_022545495.1 of Chrysanthemum lavandulifolium. NCBI lineage: Eukaryota > Viridiplantae > Streptophyta > Magnoliopsida > Asterales > Asteraceae > Chrysanthemum > Chrysanthemum lavandulifolium. The sequence continues at coordinate 163,944,140 of CM040242.1, forward strand.
GCAACCAATCTAGCCTTATTCTTTAATACATCGCCATGCTCGTCAAGCTTCACTTTGAAGATCCACTTTATAGCAATGATCATAGCACAATCTGGAGCAGGTACTAATTCCCATACATCAAGTCGATCAAACTCATGAATTTCTTCTTGCATGGCATTGAACCATTGTCTTCATTCATGGCGGTTTAACATCTTTTGGTTCGTCCTTAGAGAGTACGGAGTTGAAGAAGCACCATAAGGCATCGGTTGAAAGTTGTTTCCGTGTGGATCTTTGGACGAGAGGATTTCCAATGATGTTGTCCAATGGATGATCATGAGTCCATTTTACGAGGTGTTCATGTGGTCATTGTTGAGGGACTGAAGTAGCAGAGTCGATGTCTCGATGAGGATGGTTCGATGATGATTCGTGAGCAAATATGTTTTCAAATGGAGCATCTTGAGAGTAGCAAAGGATTAACTTCATCATTGATGCGAAACAATTCCATGATGTACATTCAAGATTGATGATTTGTTGATGAGACGAGTGATTAGCGGCGCTTCTTGACTTAGCGTCATAGAAACGAAGGTTAACTTCATTGATAGTGATAAAGCGGTCTCGATGATGGAATTGATGATCGTTTGCGGTTGGCTCATAGTGTTCATCAAACATTGGATCGAATAGTTTCTTCAAGTCATCTTCGAAGGAGGTACATACGGAGTTCTTTGGCGAGTCGAATACAAGAGTGGGCGGATGGGACTACATGATGATGCGGGTCTAAAGCGGGTTGTCCGAGAGCCATTGGACGGTCGACTCATCAAACGTAACGTGAATTGTTTCCATGATATTTCGGGTTCTTTTGTTGTAGATTCGGTATCCCTTTTGTTTGGTGCATATCCTACAAATACTCAATGTCTCGCTTTAGCTTTAAGTTTACCTAAGTCTTGGCCCTCATTAGTTGGATAACATAATGCACCAAACACATGAAGGAATGAGAGATTAGGTTTTCTGTTGTGGACAAGTTCATATGGAGTTTTCCATGAGCAGTGTGAATCGAGGATCGATTTTGTGTGTAGCATGCGGTGGCAATGGCTTCACCCAGAGAAACATTGGAACCTTTGAGTAGATCGGCATTGTTCTAGCGGCTTCCACAAGAGTTCGATTTAGTCTTTCAACTACACCATTACATTGAGGAGTTCGTGGAACACTTCTTTGATGGTGATTCCAACACTTTCATAAAACTCACTAAGTTGTTTGTTAACAAACTCGGTTCCATTATCTGCTCGATGATTCTAACAGGTTTTGTTAAGTCGAACTGCACTGTGTATGATGAGTTTGATGATGATATCCGGAGTTTCATCCTTTGTCCTTAAGAACTTGACCCGGTGAATCTAGAGTAGTCATCAACCACAACTAACACATATTTCTTCCCAAAGATATTCTCGCACTCTCATGGGTCCACATAAATCCATGTGAATTGTATGAAGAACTTGATGGTGAGTTTGTAGGTTTGGGTTTATGAGCATACTTCTTGCTTTTTCCCAATTGGCATCTTGAACAAAGATGATCCTTTTCATACTTAAGTCTAGGTAAACCTACAACTAAGTCCTTTACGGAGAGATCATTGATGGTGCCAAGTTCAAGTGATTGAGGCGACGATGCCATAACCATGACTTTGTTTTCAAGCCTTTGACAACAAGCGATTGGAGAAGACTTCATCATATCTTCGATAGAGATGGTGTATAGATTTGAAACACGTGTTCCTCTTAAAAGTTCCTTACCATCAAGTTCTCTAACGAAACAAGTATGTTTTCAAGGCTACTTCTAGATCGTAATCACGAATTGACCAACAGAGAACAAGGTTATGACCAAGACCTTCCACATAATATACCACAAGATAACACTTTCACCAACAACATAATCTCCATAACCCATAATTGCACGAAATGATCGTTCCCAAATCTAAGCGTCCGATAAATTTGCTCACGGTTCATAAGCATGACCGGTCTCCAGTCATATGCTTGGAACGACCTTAGTCCGGTACCACGAGCGATTTGAGCGATCTGCGGTTGAACACGAGACAAGAATGGATAAGCGGATAATTGGGAACCCCATGCAATAATGGGTTCCAATTGGTTAATGTGATGATTGGAACACCCACATTAGGAGTAGAAACAATGGAATCATCGAAATAGATGCGGTGCTAATGTCAATATTCAACCTATTTAAAGTGTGTTCACTTCTTAAGGGAATGGTTCTACCGATGGCGTCCATTTTCTAGTAGGCATTGTCTTAGTAGATTCGAGGCGAGCAGTTAGTCTTATGGCGGAAGGTATCCATTGATAACCTATCTTACTAAATGTTCTTCCCGTGGGTTTCCACCGTTCTAACTTTCTTTCGCCTTTGCCTTTTAGCCTTCTTAACATGACTTTTGCATTAACAATTTTAAGTGGGCATTTGACACATTAGACAAAACATTCACACCACATTCATGATTAGCAATGAAATTCAAGCGAGACATCATTACATGGTTTGCGAGATAGAATCGAGTTGGAATTAATTACGATGCGCCTATGGCTAATACTAGAATCAACACGATTCATTTTATTCAACTCAAACTTAAAGTTCCTAGGTTGGTCTTCTACTCTCTTCCAGTGTGCATTCTTAGCTTGCGAGGTCCTATCTTGCTTGGTATTGCACGGAGGCTTTGACCGCTTGCTTTAATGTCACCGATTACTCTGTAGAGGAATTATAGGAACATTAGTTGGTTGATCTACCTTTGCATTCTGAACTAGATGTGCAAGGATCGAACTACTCGAAGGTACATTAGTGTTCACTTTCTTAAACGGGTATAGAATGGTTTGTATGCTTGGCACTAGGCATAGAACAAGGCGTCACGACTTTACCTTCGCACCTAAGGATTTAGGACATGTTGCAATTAAGCATTCTAGCAGTTCACGAGATCGTTTGGCCCTTGAATGCACGCAAACCTAATTTCTCTATCAAGAGGCTTATTTAGGTAATCCTCCTCCACAATCTCACGGAGACATTCTATACTATCCTTAAGGTGAGCACAATAGTTATGAAACACAAGTTCATTATTCCTAAGATTAGGAGGAATGTATTTACTTGTCACAATATATTTGCGATCGAGGATGACTTTGAGCGACATTCTCATCAAAAACAAGTGGCGGTTTCCTTTTCACGACCCTCGATTCTCAATTTCCTTTTGTAAAGAAGTTATTTTTTCGTTGTTTTTGTCACGAGTGACTTTCATTGAATCATATAACTCTTTAAAGTGATGTTTAACCTTTTCATTTTCTTTTAGAAAGCTCTCGTTTTCCTTTTGTAAAGCATTTACTAAGTTTTGAAGATGAAAAGTTTGAGAATATTGAGAATCTAAAGGAGGAGGCATTTGGGAGCCAGTCACATTGTTCTTTTCACCCTTTAATTGAGAAATTTGGGCTTTCAACTTTCTGATCGTGCAACAATGAGCTTGAATATGTTCATCACGTTTATTTATCTGAAAAACTGCATCAAATTCTGGAACATCTGAGGATGTCTTGATATTTGAGGTTTTAACATTTTCTTTAAGATGTTGATATTTTAGTTGGAAATCAAAATGTTCAACTTCTAGTTTAGAAAGATGTTTTACCAAATTATCGTGATCATCTCGATTAATTTTCTCACTAAATTATGAGTTTTTGTTTTCAAGCTCAATGACACGATCATGGGAAACTTTCAATGCAATAGATAATTCATGAAATCGAGAAGCGATAATGGAGTGATTCGTAGCGATGTAAAACACATCTTGAGCAATACATTCGAAATAAGATTCTCATTTAATGTGTGCAAGTTCTTCCTCTCAATCTCATTATATTTTAATTCATGCTCATAGTCACTAACTTCAACTATCATTGCATCAAATTCCTTTTCCATTTCTTTAATATCTGAATCCATCCCTTTTAAGACTCTCAAATTGATCTTTTAGTTGTTTAAAGAAAGGCATGACCTCGGTTAAATAGCATTCTTTAGTTTTCTCAAAACCCTTTCCCTTGATTATCCCATGGGTATGATCCTTTTCTTACGTTTTCTCAAAGTCAACAAATAATTGGAAGATGACATATTGACTGATTAAGGTCTTGCTTTTAGTGGCAATAGTTCTAGGGACTAGATGCATTGGTGTATTAGGAGGATACATAGTAGCTGAAGGCATTTTCCTAAGAGGGGGGTTTGTTACAACAAGATTCTCTGCTTTTTGTTTATCTAGATCCTTTTTCCAGAACACTTGTTTGGGTGTTAACAATGTTTGAGGCTTAAACATGTTCAAGGAAATCCAATTTTCCTTTTTGTAGTCATGGGGTTTGATAATTATGTTTTTCTCTTTACATGAAGGATTGTTGAGTTTCTTATCCATTTTCTCCCTAGTGACCTCATCTGATTTCTTATCTTCCTCAGTGCACTCAGCACAACTAGGTTTCTGTCTAGGCTTAAGGATTTCATTGCCATCATAAATTACCTTATGAGCAGTTCTAGCCTTTTTAATGACCTCTGGATTTGGTTCCTCAACAAGGGGAATGCTATGCTTATCGCTTAAGACTCTATGCTTAGTGATCATGTGAGCAGTCTGAATGGTATTCCCTTGTATGTACAACTTATTTTCAAGCTTGTTTTTCAAAGTTTTTAGATTGGAAAAATCATTCAAAAGTTTTGATTCCTTAGCATTGAATTCTTGCTTAAGCATTTTAACATTTTCTTGAAGTTCTTGTTTTTGCTTAGCAGTTTTGGAAATCTTTTCTTGTAAGGAGTTTAACTCTTGCTTTAATGTTTCTTCTCTAAAATTACTTTTTCAAATAATTGTACGCATTTGGTTATCCATTTTCTGCTCACGTGTGGTTAACTCAAACTTAGCACGATGTTCATAAATAGCAACTCGTTCTTTATAGGCATTAAGTTCAGAGATAACAGAATCACCAGGGGCACATGCAGTGTATTCATCAAAAAACATAGTCATCATTGACTGTAGAGGATGCATCATTTGGTACACTCTCACTTTCACTTTGTTTCACATATTGATCATATGGGACAACATTGATATTACCTATATTTTCAATATCTGACTCAATAGTTTCAGTTGATTGTACTTTGTTATGCATCTTTTGCAGATCAGCATCATCGTATAGTTTTAATACCTCAGAAATGATTGTCTTTGGATGGAACAACTTGTGGTGATGAAGAGACTTTAGAAGGGACCATTGGAGAAATGCTAGCCATGAAAATTGTTTGTGCGATGGGTTCATCATCAACGTCAGTCGTATGCATCACAATCGGCGACTTGAAAGGCATTCGATGATTGTGGCCTATCTCTGAATTGGTCGCTCATCCACATCGCATCATATGTCTTGGCATTTCCTCGAAGAAACAACAACTCCTCTTCATCCAAAGTTGCACCATTATCACGAGCTTGCACAAGCAACATCTTATCCACAAGTACTCGCATTACGAGGCGTTTTGGCGATGTCGAGTTCCTTGCAATATGTCCTCACCACCACGGTTGTAACACTTGATCGGCTTTGCTTGTCCTTGATTTCCATTCCTTCCCTATTACGATTTGCCACATATCCTCTACCGACTCCACCTCTCCCTTGTTCATACGCCTTTCTTGAACCGGTTGTACCATAACCTTCCCATCTCGACCGTGGCTTGATTGTGTGGATTGGATCTTTGTTCTAAGGTTGTTGTTGGTGTGTGGGAGAGAGTTCATGTTTGACTAATCATGAGAGCCGTTGATTAATGAAGTTTCCACGTGTGCATCGGCATCGCCTTGTTTGAACATTGGATCGGGAATGAGTTTGTGATTACCATTACCCATGGGTATAACTTGAGATGCTTTGTTGGTAATTCCAACGTTTGAGTAGAAGCGGTAGAATCATTTGATGAGCTTGTCTCTCCTGGTTGGTTTTGAACCGATCAAGAATCCTTTTTCAAACATAGCATGTCTCTCATTCTGAAGAAGGAAAGCATAGAGTTGCTCATAGTTCGTATTCTTCAATCCTTTGGTTAGTTTCACAGAGGTGACAAACTTGTGCCATTCGGTATTCATGTTGTTCACAAACTTTGAGTTCAGCTGAATGTTTGGCATAGTCATTTTGATGTTCCTCATGTCATTAACAAGCTTGTGGAATCTCACGTAATACTCATAGACACTCTCATCTGGTTTCATCTTGAAGTGCTCAAATTCATCATAGAGTTGTGATTCTCTGTCTTCCATAGTTAATTCATAACCAGAAAGAAGCATCTTGACATTATCTCATACAACCTTTGCTTCAGTGTTGTGATTAATAAGCTTGTAGATGTCTTTTGGAAGACCTTGAAGTATAATGTTAGAAGCCCTGATATCTGCATCGAATCTCTTTTCTCCTTATCATCGAGCTCATCATACGTCTTTGGTGCATCTATTCCATAGATCATTGTTCCATCTGCAATGTATCAATTAAGTCTCTAGTAGTCTCAATCGATAAGGTCCTTCATCGATTGACTTGAGAATGTTGACTCGTTTTCTTTTCCCAAACGGTACAATCGGATTCGTTGTGCCCATGAGTCATAATCGCCTACATCAAGCATGGGTAGACGTGTATCGACCACCTTCTTGAGCGTCCTCGACTCGAAAGAAACAATAGTAGGAGCGATGTTTGCCATGATTACAAGTTCTACGGATTTTACTATTCTTTGATTAAACCGTGAAATTGATTCTTTCACGGGATTTTTCTAAACCAAAAGAACAACCATAAGAATGTATCACGAAGAAGTAACAAGTCTAAATAGACAAGTAGCTAAACACTCAACTCGCTTAGTAATCAACTCGCTAAACAACCAACTCGCTCAAAGGAACAAGTCGCTTAAGGAATCAACTCGCTAAATAGCCAAGTCGCATTAGTATCAACTCGTAACACAATCAACTCGCTTGATTAAACAAGTCACTAAATAGCCAACTCACTTTAGTATCAACACGCAACACAATCAACTCGCTTAAAGAAACAAGTCGCTTTAGGAATCAACTCGCAATAGCAAGTCGCAAATGCACACAACTAAGCAACCACCAAGTCGCTTAAAAGCAACTCGCTAAATAGCCAAGTCGCATATATCAACTCGCATCCAGTAACAAAGCAACTCGCTTTGAAGAACTAAATATCCGAGACTCAACTCGCTTAGTACAAAGTTAAAAAATAACCACTTTATCAATAAAAAACAACCAAACCACAATGATTTAAGCCTTCCAATTCAAAACATAAACACATATGATGATCCTAAACACAAAAGTACAAGCAAAATTCAAACTTTAACACTAAAATTTGTCCAAATGAATCAAACTCTTCTAAACACTTAATACCCCAAAAACCTTATGAAATCCACCAAAACAAAGAGCATGAAAGATGAGTGATCAAACCATGGCTCTTGATACCAATTGTTAGATATAGGACTTCACAAACACACTAAACCATGATCAAAGTGGGGTGTTTAAGTATGTTTAGAGAGAGAAAGTTCTAGAGAGAGAAAGGGAAGAGAGTTGGGAACTATGTGAAACAAAGAAAAATGGTATTGAAGCTCCAACCCTCTACCTTGGGAGGTAGAGGGTATTTATAGTTTCTTACAAACAAACGCCACCTACGGGCTGTGGATCAGGCATAAAGTGGGTAAATACCCGTCCGTCCTCCACGGTGTTACAAGAGAAACAACTTAATAATATAACTAGACTACGACTACGAGCTTTCTAACGAATACATATACTTGAGGTGACCGACTCTTTAACGACTGAATTTTCTAATTCCTAACAAGTAGTAAGAAACCTTACGCGTAAGTGATAACTTAGGCCTAGAGTGTTACTCGTAAGCTTTTATGCTTATGCGTAAGTTTAGGTTTAAAACCAAAAATCCTTTACACTTATACCAGTGTGAAAGATATCCAAAGTCGAAGTGTTCCACAAACTTATCCAAGTGAGGGAAGCACTGCGTAACCGTTGTTGCACGAAGATTCTTCACCAAAAGCTTATGCGTAGGATTACACTTTCTTACGCGTAGACCCTTACGCGTAGAACTAGGGTTTTGACTTTTCCTTAGGCGTAAAACTAGGGTTTTGACTTTCTGTACTTGCAATCCTTACGCGTAGACAACCCAGTTTGATGCAAAAACATGAATTTTTCACCCAAAAACACGTTTCCAAACGATTTCTTTTGCACAAACTTCTTCCAAAACACTTAATGATCAATAAAAACTACAACTATAACCTTGAAAACACGTAAAAATAAAATAAAAAACTCACGTTTTGATGTGAAAAACGCAACCTTTTTTGTAAAGCTTTAACAAAAACGTAACACAAACACTCCTAAACCATTGTTAGGCGATTGATACCAATTATAGGACCTTAAATATCTCAACCTTATCACGAATACACAAGCTTACCACAAGTATACACGTAAACCAAACACAAACACTTATGCGTAAAATGAAGAAAGTAATATGGAAAGATGGTGACTTGATGATACTCGTATGTGTTGGAGAGAAAAAGAAAAACAAGAAACTTGTATTACTTCAAAGAAAATACACACACATACACACTCAAGCACACCCCTCAAATGACACATTTGAGGGGTATTTATACTAAAATACTATACGCCCTAATGGGCTTGGCCATGGGCCTCGTGGACTTGGATTGGATTACAAGTGATAAAAGGCTAGCTTAACTAAACGTCTAACCATTTAGCTTAGCCCAATCCATGAGCCCGTTGACTATTCTATTGCGATATCTAACACACGTTACAAAGTTCCTAAACGTGAATGACCATCACTTCTATTAATTATTATCAAGGCTAACAGTATGTAACGTAACTTAACCCAAGAGATATCATCTTTTCCACCTCAATACTTTCATGACATAATCACCATGACTGATTCTCACACCTGAGGTGGTTCGTGGGGGCTTCCCCATGTGCTTCGTCTAACGTAGTGTCTTCTATTTCTTATTTTCAGGTTATCTTGCACTTGGCATCTCCACCATCACCCCTAACTCCATCAATCACCATTGACATCCTGGTATGTGCATCTTATTGTACAATCACACACAAAGGAAATCAACAAGTTAAAAACAACAAAATTGATTTATTTGTTCAACAATATGAACAATTTTCAATATCGGATGAGGATAGTATAGATAATTCTTTTGCTAACTTTAATACTATTATTACTTCATTACAAGCACTTGATGAGTCTTTTTCTAGTCGTAATCATGTCAGGAGATTTCTAAGGGACTTCCATCAAAGTGGTGACCTAAGGTGACGGCCATCAAAGAATCCAAAGACTTGTTAATCCTCACTCTCGATTAACTCATAGGCAACCTAAAAGTATATGAGCTCGTCCTCGCTAAAGACTCTGAAGCTTCAAAAGAAAAGAAAGAGAAGCACAAATCTCTTGCCTTAAAAGCCAAGAAAGTCTCAAGCGATGAAGAAACCTCATCTTCGGAAAGTGATGACGAAGAGTATACAATGGCGGTACGGGACTTCAAGAAGTTATTTCGGAGAAAAGGAAGATATGTCAAGCAACCGTATGACAACAACAAGGGGTTCCGGAAAGGCAAAGACGACAAGAAAGTAAAGGACGAACGCGCATGTTTTAAATGCGGGGATCCTAATCACTTCATTAGTGAGTGTCTCAAACATGATGAACAAAAGGCGTTCGTAAATGGCTCGTGGGGAATGAAGAAATTTGTCTCATGGCAAAAGACTCAAGCGAGGTATGTTCTGAGTCTCTATATTATAGTAGTTCATCATTAGATGATGAATCCTTACATTGTGAATATGATAAGCTTTGCAAAATTAGTCAAAAAGTAATTAACAAAAATAAGATTTTGAAAAACAAAAACGAACGTTTAGAAAAGGAAGTTCTTGAGCTAAAAGATAAATTAAAACGATTAGAAAAGGGAAAGGAATTAGATAGTGAATGTGAGCTTTGTGTTCAGCTTCAAACGTTAGTTGACTATCTTAATTCTAAGATTGCTAGTATAAGTACTAATACTCTTGATAAAATACTTGATAGTGTTAAAACAAGTAATAATCAAAAGGGTTTGGGTATTCAGGAACACATTGCGTCAACTAGCGAAATTAAAGAAATACAATTTGTTAAAGCAATTGAAAAACAGGCTACTGTAGCCACGGATCCCTTGAAAAAGGAACCGTCTAGTGTAAATTTAGGGATATGTGGGTCTGTACGAGCAAACAGTAGAAATAACGCAACCACATCATCTAGAATCGACTTTGTTATTGTTAACAAGAAGAAATCAACCCATATTAGTGTTAGAAATGTCAAATACCACCTCCACTAAAACAAAATCAATGTTTTTTGAAAAACAAAGGCCCGTCGTTTGCTAAACCAAACAGAAATATAAGAAGGCCAAATAATGCCTATCCTAGAATTAACCACCATCAAATGGGATGGAATCCTAATGCACAAAACGGTTTTCCATTTCAAAACTTTACACCTTAGAATGCTTTCTCACCTTTTTCGTATATGCCTCATCTGAATGAAATGCATAACACCAATGGACCCATGAACAAATGGGGACCAAACTTTTGAGTTAATTGTTTTTTTAGGTGTGCCTAAAGGTTGACTTAGATCTGGATGAATGGATCAAGGATAGCGGGTGCACGAGGCATATGACTGGTAATAAAGATTTGTTTTCCGCGTACGAATCCTTCAATGGAGGAAATGTGGTGTTTGGTAATAGCAAGAGCAAAATCATCGGTAAAGGTAAAATCTCTCACAAATCCTTAACCATTAACGATGTATGTCACGTAGAAAACCTAAACCTCAATCTACTAGGTATAGGACAAATATGTGATAAAAAGTGCAACGTACTTTTTAGTGAAACCGGTAGTAAAATATTGAAAAATGTTATTACTATAGGAAGAGGCATTTGAAAACATGGAGTCTATGTCATTAATGAACCAAAAGACAAACTTTGTCTTACCTCTATGGATGATACTTTGTTGGATTTAGAAAATCTGGTAGTTAAAGAGTCGGTCACCTCAAGTATATGTAATCGTTAGAACTTGTAGTCGTAGTCATTTAGTGATAGTTAGTAGTTTGTTATGTAACATCGTGGAGGACGGACGGGTCTTTACCCACTGTATGCCTGATCCACGGCCCGTAGGATGCGTCTCATGTAACTAACTATAAATACCCTTTGCCTTGCAAGGCAAAGGGTTGGAGCTTTCATAATACATTTTTCTTTGTCTCACTAAAGTTCCCAACTCTCTTCCACTTTCTCTCTCTAAAACTCTTAATATTCGACCCATATATTTGCTTGATTGTGTGTTTATGAAAACTAATATGTTACAATTGGTATCAAGAGCCATGGTTTGATCATCTACCTTACATGTTCTTGGATTTTTAGTGGTTTTCATAGGTTTTGGGTTTGAATGAGTTTTGAGTAGTTTTCATCATTTGGATCATTTTTGGTGTTAAAGCTTGAATTTTGATAGTACTTTTGTGTTAAGAATCATCATAAGTCTTTAGGTTTTGGATTGGAAGGCCTCAATCATCTTGGTTTTAGTGTTTTGGATTGAAAAAGTTTATTTTTGAAGTTTTACTAGGAACCGGTTTGTCTCTCGTAGTGCATTTCTTGGAAGCGGTTTGATACTCGTTTTAAGCGGTTTGTCATGTTTTGTGGAAGCGGTTTGTCACCTAAGCGGTTTGTGCGTTGAGACAAAGAGACAAGAAAGGACAAAGTAGTGGAAGTAGTGAACGTACTTGGGTTCCCCTGCGGTTTGTCACTTAAGCGATTTGTCACTTTAAGCGGTTTGTTACTTAAGCGGTTTGACCTTTAAGCGATTTGTCACAAAACATTATAACTGAAGCAGTTTGTATTAACAGCGGTTTGACACTTAAGTGTTTTGACACTTAAGCGATTTGACAGTGAAGCGATTTGTGTTCAAAGCGATTTGACAAAAGCGATTTGTCAATTGTGCAATTTGACAGAAGCGGTTTGTCAGTTGTACGATTCGTCTCTTGAGACTTGTCATTTCTTAGTGATACATTTTACGGTTTTCTCTTGATTTAGTAAAATCCCGTGAAAGTATCTATTTCCCGGTTTAATTAAAGAGTAGTAAAATCCCGTGGAATAAGTAATCATGTCTACAATCACTTCTTCCGTTGCTGATGACGTTCAAGCTGCAGGATCCGATACTCGTCCTCCCATGCTTGATAGAACTTATTATGACTCTTGGGCTCAAAGAATCAGATTGTATTGCTTAGGAAAAGAGAATAGGGTTAACATCCTTAAGTCTATTGATGAAGGACCATTTCAAATTGGAATGACTAGGGACATTCTTGAAACTGGAACTGATGGAAATGTTACATTAGGGTTGGTTAGACCAAGAATGTATGATGAGCTTGATGATACGGAAAAGAAGAGGTATGCTGCTGACATTAGAGCCTCAAACATCATACTTCAAGGTTTACCAAAGCACATTTACAAGTTGATCAATCACAACACTGAAGCCAAGGCTGTCTGGGATAATGTCAAGATGCTTCTCTCTGGTTCGGAACTAACTAAGGAAGATAGAGAATCTCAAATGTATGATAACTTTGAGAACTTTAAAATGAATCCAGGAGAAGTGTTACTGAATATTATGTGAGATTCCACAAGCTTGTGAATGATATGAGGAATATCAAGATGACAATGCCAAATATCCAGCTCAATTCAAAGTTTGTGAACAACATGAATCTGAATGGCACAAATTTGTCACTATGATCAAACTAAACAAAGGATTGAGGAACACCAATTACGAGCAATTGTATGCTTATTTGCTCCAACATGAGAAGCATGCTGCATTTGAACGAATGATCATGGAAAAGTTCAATACCAATGCTGGAGATGCAAGTTGTTCAAATGATTCAACTGCATTCTACACAAATGTGGGAATAACTACCTAAACCTGAACCTTACTCCACACAACAACAATCATCTCAGAACTGCATCTAACCTACACAATCATGCTACGGTTAAAGATGGAAGGGTAGTAGTGCAAAACGTGCAAGGAAGACAGAATACTTATCTACCACATAATGAGCAAGAAATCTTGGGGTTGGGCGGTTATGGGAATGCAGGAGCCGATCACGAGTTATGTGAAATCGAATCGAGGAAGGATTGCGACTCAAGGTCAAGGAAAGCCAATCAAGTGTTACAAGCTGTGGAGGGAAGGACACATTGCTAGGAGCGCACTCAACCAAAACGTCCCTGAATCTTTGAGTACTTGAGAATAAGATGCTACTAGTGCAAGCTCAAGACAATGGAGCAGTGTAGGATGAGGAAGAGTTATTGTTTCTTGCTGAGGGGAATGCCAAAACTTATGATGCAGATGTGGATGAACAACCAGTGCATGGTGTGGCCCAGAACAATCCCAATGTCTTTCAAGTTGCAGATTGTGATGCATTTGACTCTGATGTTGATGATGAACCAATGGTACAAACCATCTTTATGGCTAACATCACTCCAATGGTCTCTCCACCTCAGCAAGCTAGTCCCTCCAAGGATTCCATTATATCAGAGGTATTAAAACTATACGATGTGGTTGATGTGCAAAAGATTCACGACAAAGTACAATCAACTGAAATAATTGAATCAGATATTGAAAATGTGGGTAATAGCAATGTTGTCACATATGATCAATATGTAAAGCAAGATGAAAGTGAAATTGTACCAAGTGATGCATCTTCTGCTGTCAATGATGACTATATTTTTTATGAATACACTGAATGTGCACTGATGATTCCATAACCTCTGAACTTAATGCCTATAAGGAACAAGTTGCCATATATGAATAGTGTGCTAAGTTTGAATTGACTACCCGTGAGCAGGATTTGGATAACCAAATGCGTACACTTATTAGAAAAAGTAATTTTAGAAAAGAAATATTAAAACAAGAGTTAAATTCCTTACAAGATAAGATTAATAAAACTATTAAGCAAAAACAAGAACTTCAAGAAAATGTAAAGGTGCTTAAGCAGGAATTCAATGCTAAGGAATCAAAACTTTTAAATGATTTTTCCAACCTAAAAAATTTGAATAAAATTAGTAGAAGTACCACCCCCACTCCTATACCCCGAGATATTTACTTGCTTTCAAAAAATATAAAAAGACCAAAAAGAATCTCCCTCAACCTTACCTTCTCGTCATACATCTCTTTCTAGCATCTCTATTCCCCTACATAACGAATCAATCCCATAGGCTTACCCCATACTACACTACAACGATTAGGTACAATGCCTAGAGGGTTGAAAAACTTGCTCGTAGAAAAGGAAGTCTTTTCGACCCTAAACCTCCGTATCAAGTTTTTGGTGTCGCTGCCGGGGAATAGAATAGTTAGTTAGATATGTATCTCGTTTAGGTTTAACCGCTTGATTCCTATCAAGTGAGATTTTTTCTCTTTTCTTAGCTTTCTTGTAGTCTATCCCCCTTGTTTGTGTTTTTGTTCGTAATCTCATCACTTTTCATCATGGATGGTGATAACCCACCCATCAACGATCCACCACCACATCAACTACTTTCACTCAATCAACCACCACATGACCTGCCAAGAGGCCGTACTCTTGGTGAATACTCTAGACCGAGCCATCAAGGCTATAGGAACACCATCGAGCTCCCACTTCAAGCTCAAACTACAGCCCTGCGATCCGACACCATCCAGTTGGTGCAAAACGGATGTGCATTCCATGGACTTCGTTCCGAATATCCTAATCAGCATCTTAAGGATTTCCTAAAAATCGCAGACTCCATTGACCTTGATGCTACCACACAGGAGACAACGCACTTGCGTCTTTCCCAATTCTCTCTACGGGACCAAGCTAGTAATTGGCTTGAGCGACTTCCCGCATGATCCATCTCAAGTTGGGATGATCTCACCACTCGTTTCCTCACCTAATTTTTCCCACCGGGGAGAACTAACAAGCTAAGGAATGACATCTTTATGTTCCAACAACGTCAAGGAGAAACTCTCTATGAGGCGTGGACTCAATTCAAGGACTTACTCCACAAAGTACCTCATCACGGCATTGATCTTTGGCTTCGATGCAGATTTTACTGACCAGGTTTTAATATTTATAAGTGTCTCATTTACCTATGGTCTACCTTATGCACTAACGGGCAGTGTACCCGATCGTGTGTAGTGTAGTAATTGGTAAAACCGAGGTCGTCCCAAGAGCTATGTGAGCGGATTCTAATTAAGTCTAATGTAACTGATTTTAATCGTTTTAAGATTGAAAAGATTAATTAACTAAAAAGACAAGAAATAAAGAAAGCAAATAAAGGCAAGGTTTATGATCAATAGAGGAGAAGTGTGCTAACCTAGCTACTCATCCTGTCAAGTTATGTTCACGTCTAATTACTTCCAATTGCTTCAAGTGGGGGTTTAGGTCGCTAGGACAACATTTGGTCAGTTCGTCCTAACCTATCAGCAAAGGTTTCCATCGGAGATCAAGCTACTACCCTTGAAAGTCCAATTGTTTTTAGTCTCTTAAGCCAAGTCATTAATTACCGCTATATGAAAGATTCATAATAATGAGTGCCCGGGCGCTAGCATCTTAGACACTCACCCTAACTTCTTAAGTTCATCCAAACGGTAGATGATCATTTGGTCAGTTCGCACAAGCAAAGAAGGGTCGTCAGTTGGTCAATTCTTACCCTTCCCACTCAGTCTACCTACTTAGGGTCATTTGTCAATTCTCCTTACCAACTAGACACTACCGCCATTCAAAACTACCGAAACAAGGGTAGCTTCCAACAAACTATGCATGCATACACTAGAAACAATTATACGAAAGTAATGTAAACATAAACATAACAATTAAGGAATCATAACTAGGCTAGCACCAGAGGTGCTTAGCCGATCATATTAACTGAAACAGTCAATTCAATGTTTGACATAATGAAATACATGAATTGAAAGTAAAAGAAATGATAAATCGCTAATGCTTATCGTTAGGGAGTGATTTCTCCCTTGGAGTGGCTCCGTATGCTCCTCAAGATCTGCCTTCAGTCCCCTACCCATGTTCTTTGCTTTGTGTGTGGAGTGAATGATGTGAAATGCAGAATTTAGGGATGGTATTTATAGGCCAGATCTAGTTACGGGGTAACTTAAGTTGAGAGTTACGCCGTAACCTATATAAATTTGTAATAATGCTCTAGATAAAGCTGGTTACGGCGTAACACATGGAATGAGTTACGCCTTATCTTCAATATACGTTACAAAATCATGATTATGCCGTAATCATTGGAAGAGTTACGGCGTAGCTTGCAACGGCGTGGAACATCATTTGACCTAATTAGTTACGGCGTTCCTATGATGGAGTTACGCCGTAATCTTCTGTTGAGTTGGTCTTCTGAGTCACGCTTTTGTTACGGCGTAATGTGAGAGAGGAGTTACGCCGTAATTACTTCACAATGGGCATACTATCATATATCTTCAATAAACTCTCCAAATCCGCGTCTCTTTAGCTCCAATACTCATAAATTACCTGAAAGTGAAATATAGAGGAAAACAAGAGTAAATCCATATAAATGATATAAAATACGAGCATTATAGGGGGAAATTGGCACTTAATATTCAGGACTATTTGATGTTATCAAATATCCCCCCACTTGAACTCTACTTGCCCTCAAGTAGACCTTATTAGATAAATTTCTAGAAAGATATCTCCCATTACCTGGAAAATATAAGTTTAAAAATCCCTTATGCTAGAATAAAGCAAAGCCAAACACCTCACGAAATGGGAACAAAACACTCAAATCTCTCAACTATTCTAAGTGTCAATTTCTGGGTGATCACTCAACACACAGTCATAGCATGTATTCTATCATAAGCTTGGCGGTTACACAAATCTCCACCACTCGATTTAAGGATTAAACAATTCTCGAAGGCAATATGGGTAGACACGACAAAGGTTAAGGGTGAATCGTCATTACTAACATTTCACGGAGAAGTAGACAAAATCAATGAAACATGACCAAATCCATGGGCAAGACACCAAAGATTGCTCGCTTCATCACCTAGACACGCTTCACGACTAAAGGGTACGATAAAACATGGGATATAATTGGTGTAAAGTAAAAATAACAAGCAAATAGTCTAAACCTATAACCAAGTCATCACCGCTTACCGTTCATCCAAAGTTCAAGTTTCAAGGCCAAGAAATCGGATCATGATATACCAAGTAGATGTGCCATTAGATGACGTCATGATGGGAACATTACCTCTTCTTCAACTGTTGGCGCAATGATTGCCAACATCATTCTTCAATTGTGACCGAGGTGGCCTCCTCGATACTAAATCTGTTAATACAAATAAACCGTAAAAACGTTTATTAATATTTTGCGATCTCTTTATGTTTTGTTGATAACAAATATAATGTTATCTTAAGTACAATTATAAGGATACATGTTATTTTTGTAAAGCATTTACATGTAGTCACTTAATACAAATTGTTGTAATAAATCATTTGTTGTAATAGTTTATTAGGATGGGTAAAAATCACAACCTATGGATCATATCCATAACCCATGTTATTGACCCATACCCATTTGACTAGATGCATTGCATCTATTAGATACATTGTATCTAATGAAATACCCATGGACCAACCCATAACCCATGACCCATGACCCATAACCAAAAACCCATGGGCAAAGAGGGCGTCCACGGATCCCTAGCTTTACACTAGACGGATCCCTTAAGGGAGGATCCGTGGGATCCGAGAACAGTGGCAAGTTTTGCCTATAAATGAGACCATTTCTTCATTCTAACTCACCCTCTTCTTACTAATTCTCTCATATACTCTCATTCTCTTCTAACAAAAGATCACTTGATCTAGAGAGTTGTTCTTCTTTCTTTCTTTAGTGATTCTCATATAGGTCCTTCTCTAAGGCGAGATCACAAGCATTCTACAAGTCATCCAAGCAAGGGGTCCTTGATTGATTTGTTCCTCCACAAGATTTCTGTAGAAAAGATCTTGTAATTGATATTTCACATAGTTGTTGTGTAATAATCGTGTTGGTTTGGTCCACCGTGTTACGAACTCGGTATTTAGCTTTGTACCGGAAAAAGGTGTAAGCAACGCTGTGAAGGCTTCTCCGCCAAGTTGAAGGAGTTTGTTGACATAGTGCTTGAACTCTCGAGTAGCTGACTCGGGGAGTGGAGTAGGGCAAGGAAGGTATCCTTGTAGCCGAACCACTATAAATCGGTTGTGTCATTTCTATCCCTTGCTTTACTTTATTTACTTGCATTATCATTAGATCTATACTTTCTCTTCATCCATACGATTTCACATAATATCAAATCTAAAGTTTTTGAAACTAACTTAAAATCGGCAAAACTATTCAACCCCCCCCCTTCTAGTTTTCCACAAAATCTATTATGAGCTCTTAAACATAGTGCTTATAACTTCGCACTTTACAATCAACAAATAACTATAATTTTTTTTCGAATCACTTCACTTTTTTTTTACATAACAACTAAACATAGCATCCCCCCACTTGAGATGAACAATATGAGAATTTGGGGGGTCTTCAATGATCTTCAAAAATATGTCTTTGACGAAAGCGTGATTCCCCAACCTTTCCACTTGAACCTTGAACTTAGGCAAACAATGACTTCCCGATCACAAATAAATACTACACGGTAGGCTAAGGTGTATGGGTGTATCGAAACAATATATTGGGTAAACAAAATGAAAGGAATGGCTCAGATGGGTGTATCTAGGGGTATCTTGCACTAAAGTTGAGTGCAGCAAAAGGGTTTAACATGTGGGTCGAGAAGTCGAGGTGACTAATCGATAGACACACAAGGATAGGCTTTTTGGGTGATAATCCTATAATATTGCCTTCTTAAACTGAATAATCCAAATACACAATTTTTACCTCGTCTATGGTCTCGAAATGATGCAAAGGCCAAGTTCTAAAGTTTACAAGCTACCGGCACACTCATAATTTCACCATATAATATCAAGGGTTATAATGTGCTCGGCTAAGGTCTAATCTAGTTAGGTTAAGAAAAACATGTCAAAATTTTAAAAATGGCATAATTTTTCAAAATAAACTAGAAAAATGAGGGCAAAATAAAGTTCAAGAGATAATTCTACTCCTGTCCCCCCACTTAAAATGTACAAAGTCCCTTTTGTACTAAGCGTTAAATAAAGGTGAATAGAAAGTAGAATTAGGCGAGAACTTCCCAAATTTGCTCCGAAAAAGAAAGAAGGCCCACGAAAAGAATCGTGCCTTCGCTTAAGCATCCACGAGCAAACTTCATTCCCTGAAATCACACTACCAACAAGCATAATTCTAAAAAAGAAAAAGAAAAACGAAAAGAAACCTAACTCACTTTGGTAGGAATCACGGTTGCATTTAGCGTATGCAACAAGCCTTTTAAACCACTTGGTATCCCAAGTGGATAAGTGTAGTCTCGTGAGGGCTTACAGGGAACATACCCACAAAGTTCATTTAAAAACTAATACAAGGTTATTGTGTTTAAAGAGAAAGAATTAATACTGAGGATAGTTACGTCGTAACTCCAAGAAGGAGTTACGCCGTAATTATGGCAAAACACAGCGACGCCTCTTTGGAGTATAGCTACGGCGTAACCATTGCATGGGATTACGCCGTAATTGGTAATGCTCGGGAAGAGCTGCGACAAGATATTTGTTACGGCGTAACCATTGGAATGAGTTCGCCGTAGCGTGATGATGAGGTCCCGTTCGAGTGCTGCGACAAACTTCTCCAATTCACGCAAAAATAGTTAAAAACATAAAACCCAACAGAAATGGAAATAAAACAAATAAAAGGGATAATTCGGGTTGTCTCCCAAAAGAGCACTTTTCTTTATTAACGAGTCTTTAAATTAGACTCAAAGCCATGGGGTTTTACGGTGGCCTTTGATCTTGGCCAACTTCCTCCTTAGTTGATCTTTTGTTGGAGGAGGGCTAGTCCCAAACACATGGAGGAATGTACGAAGTCATGCAGTATCAAGTTTCTTACAAAAAGTTAGTCTTGGCCCATTCATAGCGAAATTTAGACTCGACTTCCCATTCTAGTTTTATATCCCCAAATTTTACTTTAACCCAATTTTTGAATGAGATCCCCTTGAATCCGACTTCCAATCTTTTTTCTTCATCAAAAGATGCCCACTCATTGCGTTTGAGCCAGTTAGGATCGGGGAATTCTCTACCATTGCAAATCTTTCGGTTGGGATCGCACGTAGGCCATGCCTTAATGAATCCTCCAGACATCATAATAGCTGGTTCACAAAAATGAAGAGTCCAGTCAACCTCTTCAAACAATCGGTCTTAATATTGCGCCCTTAAAACCAATGTTCCTTGATCAGTTTTTCATCTTTCCAGCACCACTAAACTTTTGCCTCCTTCTTTATTCTTTTAACAAAAAATTGTCCTCCCCATTGCACCGTTTGAGAAATGGAGAACACGTTGGCAATGTTAATTTAGACCCCTCAATCAAGGAAGTTATAGGAGCACAACAATGAAGTTTTCCTGTAATAATAGTAGCACCCTTTTTATCAGGCATTGAAGCTCGGACTTCATCGTTCTCCTCATCGCTGTCATCTTCATCACTTGACTCGGTTCCCTGCAAATGGCAAAAATATGAAGGAGGAAAATTATCAGAATTATTCACTTGTACCCCCTTGGAAACTTCTTTTGTAACAGCTTCATCCGGTTCATGGCACGAAGTTTCATCCATTCTAAGCACCACTCTCCCATTACTATATCCTAATGAGATTTCTTTTTCCAAAACCTTGATTCTAGCACGAGCACAAGTGAGGAAAGGTCTTCCAAGAATTAAGTGTTCTTTTGGGGTGTTTGCCATGTCAATAACTATGAATTTGGAAGTAAATATGAACTTTTCGACCTTGACCAATACACCTCCCATGATCCCAAGAGGAGTTGCTTTAGTCATATTAGCCATCTCAATCACCATGCTTGTCTTCCAAAGATTGGTCAACCTTAGTTTCAAAAATATAGAGAATGACATGATGTTTATGCTAGACTTGATATCAGCAAACGCCAAGAGATCATGATTTCCTACTGAACATGGAATAACAAACCTATTTGTGCAGACTTCCTTGATCGGAAGTTTTTCGGTTTCTGGTCTGTGTTCGCTTTCTGACTCCTGGTTACGCTGTAACTCATTAGAATAGTTACGGCGTAACTGCAGACTATCGCTGACAGTCGCAGCATCCGAATTATTGGATGGAGAATGGAAATCTCCACTTTCTAACTTTGTATCATCATCAGAAAAAACGTCCTTGCACACCACCATAGGTTTGATCCCCTCAGGTTCAGTATTACTTTTCTTAATCTCTTCACTAAGTTTCTCCACCATTGTTTCTAGGTTTTTCAAGGTTGTGTCATGGTTGGAGAGGCTTCTATTTATGTTTTCCTGGAAATCATTGAGCCATTTATCTTGTTCTTTTTGTCTTTGGGCTGAGGCCTCTAGAAATTTGTTAATGATCTCTTTAATGTTTGGCCTTCCTTCCCCGAAAGGCCCACGGTTGTAATTTTCGGGAGGTCCTCCACGATAGCCATTACTATTTCGATAATCCCCATAAAACGGTCGATTTTCACCATATTTTACTTCTTCAACGTTGCTATTTTCGTCAATAAGAGGACAATTTTTGGTGAGATGACCCCCTCCACAGCTTTCACAACCAAATTGGATAGCATGAACACATTCTCTGAGCTTGAGCATGTCCCGACCAAGATTTTCGAGCTTGTTAGTGATGGCGGCAATTCCATCAAGATTTCCACCTAGGCTTCTCTTGCTTCCTCTATCGTGCCACTTTTGGGAATGATCGGCCATTTTTTGGATGGATTCAATGGCTAGAGTAGGAGTCATGCTCAGAATTGGTCCTTGGTAGTCCAGCATCTGTCTTGTAGTTATGTTGATACCTTTGTAAAAAATGTTGACCTTTTGCTGGCTGTTTAGGTCATGAGTTGGACACTTGTAGAGGAGATTGTTGTATCTATCCCAAGCTTCATACAACGTTTCATCTTCATCTTGTTTGAAATTATGGATCTCCATGAGCTGATTAGATATCTTCGAAGGAGGACAATATCTTTGGATGAAGTGCTTTTTTAGTAGAGCCCATGTATCAACTGCCCGTGGCAATCTTTCAATCCATCTTCTTGCTCTGCCAGTAAGAGTCATGGGGAACACTCGTAGCATAACAGCGTCATGAGAAACACCAGGAATGTTGAAAAGGCTTGCGATGTACAAGACATTCTCAATGTGTTCATACGCATCTTCGTCCCTGTTTCTTGAGAAAGGGTTAGCACGCAGCTCCCTCATAAACTGCTCTTTAATCTCAAACGGACTTTAGCTCCAATTGCCGGTCTTACGAGCCCTAGCCCTTGTTCTTCCCTTGTCAACGCCAAATATTCCTCAAGAGTGAGGTCATCAATGTTAACAACTTCCATAGTACATGAAACTTGAAAAGGGATCGTGAGAAATTGAGAAAATTCAAAAAAAAAATAAAAGACTTAACAAAAATATTAATATAACTCCCCGACAGGTGCCAAAATCTTGATGCAGGTTTTACTGACCAGGTTTTAATATTTATAAGTGTCTCATTTACCTATGGTCTACCTTATGCACTAACAGGCAGTGTACCCGATCGTATGTAGTGTAGTAATTGGTAAAACCAAGGTCGTTCCAAGAGCTATGTGAGCGGATTCTAATTAAGTCTAATGTCACTGATTTTAATGGTTTTAAGATTGAAAAGATTAATTAAATAAAAAGACAAGAAATAAAGAAAGCAAATAAAGGCAAGGTTTGTGATCAACAGAGGAGAAGTGTGCTAACCTAGCTACTCATCCTATCAAGTTATGTTCATGTCTAATTCCTTCCAATTGCTTCAAGTGGGGGTTTAGGTCGCTAGGACAACATTTAGTCAGTTCATCCTAACCTATCAGCAAAGGTTTCCACCGGAGATGAAGCTACTACCCTTGAAAGTCTAGTTGTTTTTATTCCCCTAAGCCAATTCATTAGGTACCGCTACATGAAAGATTCATAATAATGAGTGCCCGGGCACTAGCATCTTAGACACTCATCCCTAACTTCTTAAGTTCATCCAAACGGCAAGTGATCATTTGGTCATTTCGCACAACCGAAGAAGGGTCGTCAGTTGGTAAATTCTTACCCTTCCCACTCAGTCTACCTACTTAGGGTCAGTTGTTCAATTCTCCTAAGCAACTAGACACTACCGCCATTCAAAACTACCGAAACAAGGGTAGCTTCCAACAAACTATGCATGCATACACTAGAAACAATTATACGGAAGCAATGTAAACATAAACATAACAATTAAGGAATCATAACTAGGCTAGCAATTCAACGTTTGACATAATGAAATACATGAATTGAAAGTAAAAGAAATGATAAATCGCTAATGCTTATCGTTAGGGAGTGATTTCTCCCTTGGAGATGGCTCCGTATGCTCCTCATGATCTGCCTTCAGTCCCCTACTCACGTTCTCTACTTTATGTGTGGAGTGAATGATGTGAAATGCAGAATTGAGGGCTGGTATTTATAGGCAAGATCTAGTTACGGCGTAACTTAAGTTGAGAGTTATGTCGTAACCTATATAAATCTGTAATAATGCTCTAAATAAAGCTGGTTATGGCGTAACACATGGAATGAGTTACGCCGTATCTTCAATATACGTTAAAAAATAATGATTACGTCGTAATCGTTGGAAGAGTTACGGCGTAGCTTGCAGCGGCGTGGAACATCATTTGACCTAATTAGTTACGGCGTAATCCTAAGATGGAGTTAAGCCGTAATCTTCTGTTGAATTGGTCTTCTGAGTCACGCTTTTGTTACGGCATAATGTGAGAGAGGAGTTACGCCGTAATTACTTCACATGGGCATACTATAATATATCTTCAATAAACTCTCCAAATCCGCGTCTCTTTAGTTCCAATGCTCGTAAATTACCTGAAAGTGAAATATAGAGGAAAACAAGCGTAAATCCATATAAGTGATATAAAATACGAGCATTGTCGGTTAATTTCCCTGAATCAGCCAATAACCCAACAACCCTCTGTGAATCGCCTAGTCGCGAAAGAAACCCCGCTTCCCTAAAACGCTTTCATTCCACCTCACTAACACCACTTTCACCAAGCTTCAAAACATAAATGAGAGAATATATGGCGACTCACTCGGTGAGATTAGCTAAATTTGAGGAAGAAGTTTATAGACAAAGGGAAGAAATGCAGGCGAAAATGGTTGAGATGATGAACTCGGTGAAGGAGTACACTAAGATGAAGGTTCCTAGATGGTGTTAGTAAGGAATGATGACCTTGTTGCCCCCACTATGTTCATTAATGCCATTTCCATTGTTCGTGATTAGGATGGGGTAGTTGAGGAAAAAGAAATTGGGACTAACGAGAATAGCTCAAGTTGTAAGGATGAAGGCAAGGCTAAGGAATTAGATAAACCTAAAACCGTAGGGAGCTACCTTAAGCATGAGATCAATAGGAAAACCATTATTAACCAAGTAAACAATTTTAGGTACAATGATGCTCTTAGGAAGACCTTCGTAGGTGAAATGAAGGAGGAAGAATATGACATTATGCCTATGGGGCCTCTGTAGGAAGGAATTCTTAAGAAACCAGTATCTAAGAAACAGGAGATTTGTGGGAACTTCATAATACCATGTAGCATTGGTGACTTAGAAGATATAAAAGCCCTAGCTGACCAGGGATCCGATGTAAGCATAACGTTGTTATCAAGCTATAATAAGTTGACTAAGGAGAAACCAACCAAGACCAATCTTAGACTTTCCTTAGCAAACCATTCATATGTTTACCCCTTAGGAATAGCAGAGGATGTATTAATTTAGGTTGCAAGTAGCATATATCCGGTGGATTTTGCAATTGTAGATATTGAGGAAGATGAACGCATGCCCTTAGCCAGTGCCAAGGCAACAATCAAATGCGGTGAGGGTGTTATGGTACTTAAAAGCGACAAAAGCAAAGTTAGGATACCTATAGCTCCAAGACATCCCTTGAAGTTTAAGGAAAAGAAAAGAGATGATCATGATTCGCGAGTTCCCAATAGCGCAGTTAAGAGAAAAATCATTGAATGGGAAGAAAAGGTTAGGGAGTACAAGGATAAGGAGATTGAATTTGAAGAATGTAAACGAGATAAACATATAACAGGGCCTAACTACACCACGAAGAAACTTCATGGGAACCGTCATGAAGAAGGTGATACTCAAGAACATGACCAAGGAGTTAAGAGTGAATTCATAGGTTTAAGTAATGGACAATAAAGTTTGTACCCGAGAACCTTTTTTGTTGGTAGATATTGGTGTAGTAAAGTCATCTGCCCGCCACTATGCCCTGGGTCCCTTTGAGCTACCCTGACCTCTATTTTCTTGCGTGAACCGAACTTGAGGACTTGGCCTGAGTGTTTGAAGTTTTTCATCGGATCTTGGACGCCCCTCTGAGAAGAGAGTTGTATGTAGGTTGATATGGTCATTTGTTGCATACATCTCTCCTGATGGTCTTTTTGTAAGGTTCCTTGGCTGCTGGTATTCCTCGTTTTCTAGTGTTTGTTGACCCTCCCGTGTGAGTGAGGTCTTCCAACTGGGTTATGTCCGAGTTTGAGGGGGTTGTTCACCAAACATGTTTGGCTAAGGAGTTTGTGCAAGAAGGAAAAAGATTTTTTTATTTTTGAGTGAGAAATGAGTGAAAAAAAGGTGAAAACTTTCAAAATATTTGTGGCTATTTTGTATCATGTCCCCACGGATGGCGTCATGTTAACGTATGGTATGTAAATCGGTTTAGAGATGAGATGGGGATGGTTTTGTTGTTTCGTTTTCCCTGTAGAACGGTAAGGATCCGATGAGATTGATATGATCAAGAAGCTCGCGCAACATTTAAACAAGAAGCATTATGCACTGCTGTGAGACAGTATTTGCGCAAGTGTGTGAAAAAACTTATGTGATTGTGTGTGATGCTCTCCTTTTATAGAGAGGCTTGTAAGGGTTAGAGATAAACTCATGTGGGATGATCAACGGCTGCCATGGAGCCAAGTGTTGATCATCGAGAGAGCAGACAAGGAGGACATGTTTCATGTGTCCCTTGGCTCGTACAGAAGAGTGCTCTGCTCTCCTGTTTCGCTGATCGTGTGTTCCCTACTATGCTATGTCCGACTTGTACGCCCTAACCATTAGCGACAATTGTAACAGTTGTCTCTTTGTGCATGTACTATGCTACCTGAGAAGAGTTGCCAGACCTAGTTTGGCCTGGGCTTATGCTGTTCTAGTCAGTGCTGACTTCAAAAACTATTTTAGGCTTAATCCGAGCATGTAATTAGTAGGCCTTGGGCTACTAATAATGATATGCTATCAAATACTTACACTGATTATGATAATATAATGCTCATTTAGTTTTGAGAATGTGATTACTAAGCATATGAAATCATATGATGATGAGTTTCTTTTAGGATAAATACATAAAGTATCATCTTTTAGGCAACAACATGATTTATGTAAGGCATTGAATTGAAATACGCAAATGTTCATTAATTATGGTAATACAACAAAAAATACATATAGTTTCATCATCACATGTAGATTGTAACCACGATAAGATTTTGAAACTCAACAAGTCCCTTAGCCAACATAAATGAGGTAAATCGTGCTAGCCACCAATAAGAAATATGGGACCGTGATTTAAATCCCCGACTTCCGCATCAGAGCTGCATTTACCCGACCACATAATTGTAAGAACAAATGCATTCACTAGACATAAATAAATAAAAGAATTTACCATATACTTTATACAACTCGTAATACAAAATAATTTATATCAACTAATGTGGACGTATAGTCCGGACTGGGCCAGGAATGGGTCAGGCCCGACAGACAGCGGCCCACTCTACGCCTAAACCCTAAACCATGCCCTATAAATATAGGGTTGGATCTCCTTCTCAAGCACGGATGACAGGTTACTCTAACCCTAACTCATCAAATCGCACCGATACTAACTTGACCGTTGGAGGTGGACCCTGGGGCTACGGTCTCGGGTCCACTCCTAACGGGTTCTCTTTGTTGACAGGTCTACTTAGGGCTCGAGAAGACGACAAATGGCCAAGAGAGAGTCGTCGAATCCAGCCCGCGCCAGATTATGCATCAACAAGTTGGCGCCATCCGTGGGACCACGAATAAACTATGTTTCGTGTTCTCATATTACTGAAAGCATAAATCAATTTCTAAAGTCGGTAACTCTAAATCCCTATAATCGATTGACCGTATATTCTGATATAGAGTATTCGCACCTTTAAAGTATAGTCTTACATGCATGCTTTAAAATACCATTCGCAATTAATACTTCAGATACAGTGAAGATACATGCATGCATGTATTCATTATATAATCTAACTATACATGCATTATATTCTCATGATCATACAAATATAAGGATCATGATATTTCTTTACATAAGATACAAGAAAAGAAAAGTCCGCACGATCGGACCTATTTTATATTTTAGTCCGCACGATCGGACCTAAGAAAATATCCGCACGATCGGAGCTATTTTATTTTTTAGCCGCGATTAATTCGCGCGAATCTGTTTTTGCGGTTGGTATGCTGTTCGCTCGAACAACGCGATCGCGATAAATCTACCCGCGTTAGGCGTGCGTTCGGACATCTTCGCGAGATTAGCTACGAGCAAACACCACGATGCTAGTCAATCGCCACGAGCGCACTGGACCAAAGGCCGTGGTCATGTGATGTTCATCTGCGATCATCCACAAGCGTTCGAGTCTACGCGGTCACGATATATCTATCTGCGTCTATTAGTCGCGGTCACGGTACGTCCATCCGGGGTTTTTTTTATTAAAAAAATAAATAAATAAATAAATAAATAAATAAATAAAAATAATTATTTTTGTAAAACCTCGCGATAGGGTAATTAGACTTGCTACTTCTCTTATGTGTTAAGCTCATATGCTATGTGATATATCTTGCTTCACTTCATTAGGTTTTATATGTTGCGATTTGCGGCATATACTTTTAATGTTTGCATTAAGTGTTTCTGTGAGCATAACTTAGTTTAATGCTCTACACGAGTAGCACCACCAAACTTGGGGGCTACCGGGTATATAGTACCCTTGTTTTTTATGCAGCGTCACGCGGTATATTTGGAAGCGGATCGTATGTAAGAGGTATTGCAAGCCGGTACAAAGATGGATTTAAATATTCGCACCATCTTATCGCAGGGAGACGTCCTCCATCGGTTGTAAAGGCGGAGTAATGCGCGCGAAGCACGTCTTCGTCGCACCTCTTTGTCGCACACAATACAAGCTTACGCTTTGAAGCCGTCTTCGTCGCACCTCTTTGTCGCGCACAGCACGCACTTCTGCTATAGAAACACGTCTTCTGTCGCACCTCTTTGTAAACATCTTAATAATATTGTTTAACTAGAAATATATAGGGCAAATGACAAAAAAATGCATCGAACTTGACACTTTATATGATTGTGTGTAGCTAACTATTTTTTTTCTTATTGTGTGTACTGAACTTTCAAAATTCGATTATTGTGTGTATTTTGTGACCATTTTACCCTTATTTTTCAAATTTTGAAGGGTAAAATGGTCATTTTATGAGAATAGTTACAAAATACACATAATGATCGAAATTTGAAAGTTCGATATACTAATAAGAAAAAATAGTTAACTACAATCAATCACATAAAGTGTCAAGTTCGATGCATTTTTTTGTCATTTGCCCAAATATATACCCACTGTGGCAACGAATGGAGCAAACCCGTACGAGACGACTTTCTCCCTATTATGTCAAATTATTGTTATACATTTTATCTTACTCTGCCTGTCTTAAAATTATCGACTCACAAAAAAATCACATAGTTAAAAGAAACTGTGTGATCATTACACACTCCAATGAATTAAATTTCATATTTACCTTCTTAGAGCCTTTTGAATGGTCGAAATTAGAAATGGACAATTATTTTAGAACATGCCAAAATAAAAAAGTAAACATAAATTTAGGACGAATGAAGTATATGCATGCATCATTACATCTGCAAGTGCATGCCGATAATAATTACTACCTACATCCCATATTAAGTGTATTTTGACTTTTGGAGTCTTTCTTGTTCAATTTTGACCTTAAATTATATTATTTGTGTTATATAATGTTTGATGCAAAATATATGAATAAACTGAGTTTTGAGTGTATTTTCCAATGTTTTAAAACCCGGTTCGACCCGACCGGTTGAACCGCGAACCGGAGTGTTTACCGGTCCGTTATAAGCCTGGTTTTTGCTGCGGTTTAAACCAGATTGAACCACCGGGTTTTGGTCGACCCGGGTCGAACCGCCGGACGGTTGAATTTATATGAAAGAAAAAGAACAAGAACGATGTAGCTAGATGATGTAATAGAACATGTTGGCTATGTAACTGAACATACACATACTAATCTTGTAGAAGATCAACCGAATCTGCTCGCTCGGTTTCTTGTACGTGGCGAAGAGAATATGTTTCGGTGGTGGTGGTGAAAGGAAGCTCGTGAAAATGGTGATTAGTGTTTGTGTGTGAGAAAGTGTTTGGGTTTTGTGAAGATTTTTGGTTAAAAGCTTAGGTGATGATCAACAGCCCTAGTTAAGTGGTGATATGATATGACTTTATGAAGCAAATACAAGTGTGCTCGATAAGCGTGCTAGAGCGAGACGGTATCGTAACCGTTAACACGTTATTCGACTGATTCTTGCTCGATGGCGTGTCATCTCCATACCGCCCGCGCCAATCGTGAGCCATTCGTCTTTGAGCCGATTGAAATGGCTTACGCCAACCCGTTTATTTGTGCTGTTGTTTTTTTGGACCTACTTTAGAAATTACTCATGAACCACCTTTGGCTTAAGTTGAAAGAAGAAAGGAAAAAAATAAAGAAAACAAAAAGGAAGAAAATGAAATCGGAATTTAGCTGGTAGATAACCGGAATAAAATGAGAAAGATGAAGTGAGTAGTTATTCACTTTTTTTTTTCTTGATATTGGAGCAAAAGTAGTACAGTACTTTTTTTTTTTGATATTGCAATAAAAGGTTACTTATTTAATGTAATTTACATTTAACTTAAATCAAATGTGTTTGTTTATGTATTGTAATTTTATTTTATGTATTATAATTTTATTTTATGTTTAATAAAATGTGTTAGTTTTTAAATAAAAAAAAATATAAAAGTGGGACCCAATAATATGTGAGTGATGTGTTATGAGGGAGGGGTGTTTGAGTTATTGGTGTGTTATTGGAAGGTGTATGATGTAGCGCTGAGGTGGCATACCAATAACGTGTTATTGGTATCTTGCATACCTTGTGCTCTAATAGAAATGATGTTTCCTATAAAAATACAAGTATTGATAGTCCTTGCCAGTTGTCAATGCCTACTAGTATTAGTTTGATGCTATATATTTTTATCATGAAACTAAATGCGCATAACATTTTATTTGTGTACGCTTTAAATAAAGATATTTCTCTCTTTGGTCCAAAACCGGTTTGACCCGGCGGTGCAACCGGTTGAACCGGTGACCCGTTGAACCAGCTTCTCGACCGGGTCAACTAAATACCCGGGTTTTAAAACATTGGTATTTTCATTGTTATAATTTTCATCATTATATAGCACAAATAAAAATATTTACGGTCAAAGTTGAATAATAAAGACTCAATAAAATTAAAGTGAACACTTAATATGAGACGGAGAGATTACTTTTTAATATATCAACTTATATAATAGGTCCATCGATCTATAATCATAAACTTCTCGTAATCTAATAGTAGTACTATTCTTGAAGCATGTAAGCCAAGGTGATTAGGAGTGTGTTTCTTTTTAGTCTTAAGTAAAAGATTGGGTCAACAAACAATTTAATATATTTTTTTTTTAAGTATGACCAACTTATTTTTTTTTACTTCTTTTATATCTACAAGGCATATAGATGACTCATATAGATAGATGTAGAACCCGCATATATTTATAAACCTCTTAGTATAGAAAGAAAAAGAACACTCCTAGGTCTCTCTATCTTGAGATACGATCGAAATGCACTACGTAAAAGATTACAGGCCAAGCTAAACTTAACAAGACGCAAGAAGTTATGTGATTAACATTTTTTAGTCGAGAGCTAGCACAATTACGTACCATTTATGCCGGAACTACAGTCATCTCCTTGTATTGGAGGTAGACTACTAGGTGATGGGGATGGGGCTAGATACTTTGGTGGAAGAGGCGGTGTCTTCTTAGATATTTTCCGGAAATTTGGTGGTCGAGTCTCGTCTGAGTGACACATTAGAATCGCATATTTCATTTCACAGATAAAAAATATGTAATGTGCATTTAGTATGTAATAAGCATGAATCTTTGTACTTACTTGATGATACTAGTAAGAAAAAAGAAATCAAGATTAGAACAATAACGCCCATATTATTTCCCATCTTTGATTGTTTTCGGAAGCCGTATGAGATGAATACGATATTTTGGTACCAATAAAGGCCCTATATATTAGAACGAAACATGTATTCTACATCTTTAGCTAATTATTGATGAATGTATTTTGTCAAATTTAAGACCACATTAGGCTATGAAAACCTGTGTTTTCTACGGAACTTCATTGTGGTAGCTAGTCAAATTGATGATCAATTCAAAGTAAAACCACGATAAACACATATATGGTCCAAAATAATAAAGAAATTTGAAGTCAAATGATTGAAAGGGAAGCATTTATATATTGTCATTGTCGTAGATGAAGTTGTGGATGACCTCAATTAATTCTTACATCATTTAAGCATACTATAGAAAACTTCGTTAACATATATTGTGAGGATGTGTATTAAATTAAAGTGTCAAACCCGCTAAGAGCTTCTCTAATGTATGCACTCTTTGTACATTTTTACACTAAAACATGCTTTATCAAATGTCCTTTCACATTTGATATAATAAGGTTCCAATGAGAGGCGATGATAATTATACATCTGAGATGAAGAAGCTCTTGCCAAACAAGCAAGAGCACCATCAAGACGCAGGTCTCCTTTTATCCTTCCATAGATGGTTATCACATTCTTTGTACACGTAAAACTGAATGGAATACATATATATAGCTAGTAATAATATTTTTGAAGATGTTCGGTCCCTTTTGACATGTCAAAATGTCGTACCGACAATGAATTACAGTATGTGATAGTACTTATTTTTACCTCTACAAGTAGCTCCACAGCCGCCAATTCATTTAATCTGGCATTCTTCTTTTAGTGTCGTGGTCCCTGGATGGGTAGGTGGTGGGGATATACTCTTTTTGTGTGGAAGAGCTGAATACGGTGGAATAGAGGGACCACAATCCCACATCTAGTCTTGGAGTATAAGGTATGGGGGAGAGACTGGACTTGGTCAATTTATAACCGGTCTTCTAAAATCGTAACATGGATACGAATATGCAGACATCTTTGTTATGATCGATTTGATTTGCTTGTTTTGTAAAAGAAGATGAATTCATGCTAAAGTCGTCTTTTACAACCTTCTGAATATACATATAGCTAATTTATAGTTATCTATACTACTTTATAATGCATTTAGGCCTTCTAAAATTAGAAGGCTTAAAAATTCAGACTTTTTTACTTGCTTATTATGGAAAGATATATTATAATGCATGTAAAATTAAGATAAGGAGCTCAAATCGTGAGATGACGTGTATCGACCTTATAAACCCAAGCTGCTCCTAACCACCAAAAATTAAGATAAGGGCCCGATTATAAAATAACGTATACTCGACCAACTAAAAATTAATCTTTATTTTAAATTAAAATATCTTTTATCTACTTATTTTTTATAATCTAATTTCACCATATTTTCTAAAATTTTATCTTTCTTTAATTCAACATCCATTTTAATATATTTTTATGAGTTTTTAGTTTTATATTTTTAGTGGGTTTATTTTATTTTAATTCAAATTTTCTGTTTTAACCTTTATTTCATTTATTAGGTCGTATTATAGTTAATGGTAAGACATGCAATGCGTTCTTGCGGATCTTTCTAATATTCTTCTAATAATCTAATAAATAGTATATAGTTCTTGAAGCAATTATATTGTGGACTCTGTTGAGATGTCATATGAAGATAATGAATCTATATGATAATGTTACAAAATAAGTACCACACCCATCTAGCTTGTAAATTCTAATCATCTGTTTAAGAGTTGCATATTTTTAGGAATTATCTTGCTGGATGTCGAGAAGCTCTTGCCAAACAAGCAAGAGTAGTAGAGCACCATCAAGACATCACCTTGTGCCTGAATTTATGCTAAAGTTGGCTAGCAAAAAATTAGCCCATTTTAACCATCCGTAAACGGTACGGTTATTACATTATTTGTACACGTAGAAACCTATTGAATACATATAGCTAGAGGGAAGATATATAGTTATTTCGTAATCTAATAGTAAGATAGTTCTTGAAGCATATTTAATTTATTATTTAGTCTCTATTTTGAGATGTCAAAATGAAGCAATAATAGTATGTGATGATTACAACGAGTACATCCAGAACAAAATGAGGATTTTATACTGACATAGGAATTAAAACTTTATCCGCTCCTACAACGTGAGTAAACTGTACAGTTTCTGCTGTTAACCGTGTATAGCTTTCCTCCACAATTACCATTTATGCCAGCATTACAGGCCGGTGTACCTGGTTTTAGAGCTCCATAGGCGACCCTGCGGTACACTGGTCCTTTTGAAGGTGTTTGGGTTGTAGGTGGCGGTGGTGAATCCGCATACTTTGGTGGTGGACGTGGTTGATTCCCATGTGCTGTTCGAAAATGTGGAGGCTGGGCCTCGTCTGTTTAACACATAAGAATGTTATCAATGAGTGTCTAACAACGTATGTACTATGTAATAACTAAATACGTGTGATTGTATGAATGTTTGCACTAACCTGATGACACGAGTAAAACACCACAAATCAAGATTAAAACAACCATAGCCATCTTCTGTCCCATATTTTGTAATCCTCGAATGAAAGAATTGAATACAGTATGAATTATGATTGCTATAATATATATGCGTCTAAAAGCTGAACATATTTATTTGTGTCGTTAGCTAACTCAGTCAATTTAGTTCATATAGAAAATGTTAATCAAACAATTAATAGTCAAACTTTTTTTTTCTCTAGAAATATGTTACTACATAGTCTTTGAAGACTTGAGTCGTGGAGTATGAGGTACTGGCAGTAGACTTGACCCGGATATTACCATTTCGAGAAGAAAAAAAAAAGTTGAATTTTTATCAAAAGAGTATTTAGGAGGCGTTTGGTTGAGGGGTATAGGAATCAAGTAATGACAATCATAGTTATATTAAGGGTGCGTTTGGTGTGAGGGTATTACACTGTTGGATTAGAATAAAAACTAAAAAAAACTAGTTTGGATTGAAATTTTTGTATCGGATAAGGGTGTCACATGAAGAAATTCATTCCACTACAAAAAGGTAGGATTTGATCTATCATTCAATATGGGTCATCTATATATACTAACATAATTAGTTAATCATTAACTTTATTATAAAAAATACATAAAATAAAAACATTCAATGTACATTAACCCATCAATTTTGTTAGGGGACATGATTACATTTGTCAATGTACATTAATGAGTCATCCAAAGTCAATTGAATAAAAGAAGCAAATTCTACCGTGTTCATGGATTCTCAATTTTTTTTATTTTTTTTAATTTATTTATTACTTTTGTCATATACATATACATATAATTTTACTTTTGTCATATACATATACGTACTTATATATAAGCGAACAAATAATACATATTTTATTGAAAATGAATAATTAAAAATACAATATAAATAACGTTACATAATTACTTTGTTAGGTCAATATTTTCCGGAATACGATAATAATATTCGCGAAACACATTTCGACGACTAACATATGTGTCCTCCTATCCAGATGCATTTTCACTTTTATATGTAATTCAAAGTGGATGAGTTAACGGTAATGGAGAACCTTCGCGTAGTGTCGCTTTAATATAATGGTTACCATTCACATGAGCAATCACAATTGTCTCGTGTGGTTCCGATTGTGGTGGCCTCGACCAAAGCGGAAAACTCGTGGTGCAGCCTCCAACATTTTCTCCATCGCTTAAACTTATAACAACTCTTTTATATCTTTGAGGCAATAACCAAACCCGTGTTTAGCATTTCCATCCATTTTCCGACTTTTTACGGTTTCATAAATTGTTTTATAACATCTCGTTCCAAATATATACTTGTATTTTTGTTGGTTAAAATCTAACTCTTGAACCAAATCAGACCGAATACGGCGCCACTGATCTTGAGGGAGACCGAGAGCGACAGCGACAGATCGAAATCCGTAATTTCCATCACCTATGACATCTTGTAAATCTATAACATAAGGATGGAAAATATGTGGAAGTTGTTTCAAAAATCTTTCTGGAACGCGTTTCGTGGACGATTGGCTCACATATGAACTATTTCTCGGAGGTTCCTGAAATTAAGTACGCTGAAAGTACGCAAGCACATGGTAACCCATAACCCTTACGAAGTTGACAACCACACATTGAGTATTCAAACTTAGGATCATTCAATCGACGAAATTCTCCTAAAATCATATCAAGAGCTTCATTGGAAACAAAACCCCGTAATAAGTTGAAACACTGTATGTTATATTGATGATAACGAAAGATTCTACTTCTTTCAAAGCTTTCGTTGATTGCTGTAACTTGAGACTGCACGATCTCATTGATACATCCCACAAATTGATCTAAGCTGTATTTTTTAGATTTCAAGTATCTTTTTAACTTAGCGTGTTGGCTTTCAGCTCTGTTTGTTGTGCGATTGTTAAAGTTAAAAGACACGTCAGTCCATGCAGACACAAACCGTTCTTTATGATTTTTTAACCATTGTTCGGTTACATAACTTAAAACACCTTAAATGTTTAAAAAAGTAATAAGGTGAAGTAGAAGAAAAATATAAAAGAAATATAAAATATAAAATATAAAATAATATAATATTATGGCCCTTTTGGTTTGAAGATGGGTTTTGGATTTGGATTTGGTGTAGGATTAAGAGAGAGAAAATATATTTATGTAATAAATTTATAACAATTTTTAAAAATTTAAATGTATTGGTAGTGGGAAAAGGGGTTCACAAAAAACTTACTAGTATAAAAGAGACTTAAGTGTAATTGTATGGCTGAGAATAAAAATGGGCCCACCAATAAACGAAATTGTAGGCAAAACCAGTCATTTATGCCAAGATTTGGAGATGCGGGATATGAAGGACTCAAAGCTAAATAAAAATCTAACCCTTGAACCAAACATTTAAAAATACTTTAAGTCTCAATCCCTCATGTAAAAACCTGAAACAAACAGGCCCTTAAATGTGAAATAGAGAAAAAGGTACGTGGATAATTTTCAAGTATTGATTGAAGTTGCTTGTAGTTCTCCAAGTACAACATACATATTGGAGAATCTTCTAGTGAATTCCATGCCGAAATAAATGAGTACCAATCTCGTTTCTTCATGATCGATGGCCTACAATTCTTCAAAATATTTTGGCTAATGTGCCATCTACAAAGTAACTGTGTAGCATTCGAACAGAGCCGGTTCTCTGTCCGTGATTATAACACGTAGATGCATGCGCTCGTTAAGTGTCAACTTTAAGCACTCTAACACCCACTTTTCTTCAGTTATAAAGGCAAAGGCTATGCAAAATGTCTTGTGTGTTAAAGTTACTCCAACTATCTCCACAAAAGGCATATTATACTTGTTTTTCTTATACGTAGCATCTATTATCAGCACGTGTGAGAATGCACGCCATATATTAAAGGATGTGGGGTGAACAAAAAACAAAGCTTCCAACTCATTCGTAACATCATTTGTAGAAAAATCATGAACATAACCATTAGAGTGTAAAAGAGACATAAGAACCTGCGTTGAAATTTTTATAATTATTTTTTCTTTATATTTATTAAAAAGAAATAAACCAAAATATATAGGAGAAAAAACATTTAAATAGTTTTACCTATATCGTACTTTTTCCAACTCTTCCGGCCTTGCGAATTTTAGATTGTGCATTATATATATCTTTGAGTGTTGACACGTTATCCTTATTTTGCGCCTTTATTATTGACAATATGTCACGTGGCTCCACATTCTTCTTTGTCAAATCTTCAACCAATTGATATTCTTCTTTAGTCAATCGCCTCGCATATGGATGCCCCTCCATATGTTGTGCAGGGAGATGATTATGTTTATCACATATCACACTCATCAATCAACCACCATACATATTTGAATACTTTCCTACCAACTGAAATGGACAATTAATCTTTTTGGTAGCAGAGTTTTTACTTGTTTCATTCGGTTTGTATTCACCACCACGATCACACATAAGTGTGACTTCATAGAAAAAACCACTTTCGTTCGTGTATGATTTTTGAGTTACAATGACGTAACCGAGAGAGCGTGCCTTAGTATGCGCCCAACCTTTTAAGTCTTCACGAGTTTTGAACACCTAAAATTAAATTTGTTATTGTTAATGGAAATATCCACTTCTAAAAGAATAACATATATTTATTAATTATTGTCTAAGATATAAAATAATTATACCTCATTAGTGAAAAATTGTGACGTATGCGTATTTTCATAAAAAAAAGACATTTTCTTGTATCAACTTAAATAAGCTCCTGCAAAATAAAAATAAAAAATCAGAATATATAATAATATTACTAAAGTAGTTATTAAATCAATACATTAAAATTTAATATAATTACGCAAAATATAAAATAAAAAAAAATAAAAAAAACCAACAGCCCACTAAACACCAAAAAAACCCAACTACTTAAAACCATAAAATCCTTATAATCTCTCATTTTTTTCCCAGCCTCCACATTTTCTCAGCCTCCACTTTATATTCTCTCATCTATAACCTAAACCACTATCATACCGCCACCACCACCACCATACCACCACTGTCAAACCGCCACCACCATACCACCACTATAATACCACCGTACCACCACGAACCCCCTTAGCATCGCCATCTAGACGAAGGGTTTGTTTGGATCTGGATAAAACCACAACCATTTTTGGTGTGGAGCCCAACGATTTGAATGGAGCATGAGATGGAAAAAAGTGCAAACTGACAAGTGAAGACATGTGCCACTATAGTTGGAGAGAAGATGGATAGGATAACACTTCCACGAACAGGTGTGTTTGAAAAAAAGTGTGTTTGGATCTATTGTTACTTAAGATCTTGACGAAGGAGTTTGTTTGGATCTATTACGAACGGGGTGTTTGAGTCATTTCCGGATTTTTATTTTATTTTTTATTTTTTTATTATTATTTTTTTGTACAGAAAAGGTGAGATTTGTGGTAAGGATGAGACGACAGATTGGACGTATAATGATTATGTTATACGTATAATCATGTTTTTGTTTCGGCTCTGAGATGGTTCTTGCAAGACGTATAATGGTCCAAGGATTTGTTTAGGCAAGGAGATGGTTCGTGCAAGTGTTGATGGTGGTGAGCCTGTTTTTGTTTCGGCTCTGACATCAAAGATGAAAGGTGGATTTCCGGTGAAGATTTAAGGAACGAAAAAGATAATAACTTGTATTACAATATAACATTGGTTAGGGATTGTTGATACAAAAGTTGGGCGTTCCTTGTTTGGACTCCGGTTCCCGTATCAATTGGATCTTGATGCTTGAGACCTGCGCACTAAGTAAACAGAAAACACCGTTAGGCTTATCGTGGGATTGTCTCCCACGATTATCCTCCGGCGTGAGAGTAAGTAATCGGTTTTAGGGTTTAGTTGAGAGTTAGGGTTGTAGATCATACCTTTTAATGAGGGTTCGGGTTCCCTTTATATACACACGAAACCCTTATTGATTTCGTGTTCCTCAAGCTTTGGCGTATCCAGCCTAAATCGGTTATCGGATGCTTATCTCCCAAGATAGGAAATATCCAATATCGTTACCCATAAATAACTTTGGGTTTGGGCCTTCGTGAGCCCAAACCGTTATCGGGTTAGCCTAATCGTGTTGGGCTTGTTAGTAGCAGTCATTGATCGGGTTCGTAACCCGAATGCGGACTTTACGTCATCATGTCCTCCCAGTCTAGTATGCGCGGGGGGAACCTGCGGATGCTAGACTAATAACTATAGCACCTAAATTATTCGAAGCGTAGCGGAGAAGCTAAAGAAGTTTCCCGCCTTGAAGAATATATGGTGAATCTAATCAAAATTTCTCAAATGAATGCCTCGTAAAACGTGGGAAAGTAACTGTAACTGTGTCATGTCAACAGATCCTATCCACTCATTTAGAGATAGTGGGATCCACGTGGCGATCATCGTGTGGATGTAAAAAACCTATATAACCTTCCGCCTCCTTATTACTGTGATTATCACAGTGAAAATCATTTCCGCCATTGTTAAAAAAGCTCCAAACTTTCAACCAAGAAACCCTTAATATTCCAAAGGTAACCGCGCGTGCGCTTTTAAAAACTGTATCATGGTCCGTGGTTTGTCTGACTTTACCTCCGACCTGACTGAGGATGAACTTCGTCAGTTCACCTCGGATTATTATATCCCACTCGCGCTGCATCCGGAAGTTCCGGCAACGCGAGCGTCAATAGCGGATTTCCCTGCAGAGAAGGTAGGGGTATACAAACGTTTTTTCGAATTTGCGAATCAACGTGTGCCCATATCCTTATTCTTGTGCGACGTATTAAACTACTATCGTCTGCACATATCCCAGCTGCACTGTATAGGTGCGGGAAAAATAACAAACTTCGAGGTTAATTGTCGTCTATTGGCGATTAACCCGACTATTTACCTATTCCGATCGTTTTACCACACAACGTGGTCAAACGGGTGGGTCTCGTTCGCTAAGCGCGCCGGGGGGCCGCAATGTTATACCGATAAACTGGACGCGCTTAGGGACTGGAGGGAAAATATTTTCTGGGTTGATGAAGCGCTGTTCCCGTAGCGCTTCGTCTTCTACACCCAAAGTTCGCTACCAAGGATGGCGCCCCTTCTGGATCATCTGTGACGATGATGCAAATACAATAAGCATGATCGTATTCCCATCGGTTCCTACCCGAGGAATTTTTGGTGCACGTGGGCATCAGTCGCAATTATTTTGGCAGACCTGACGAGGTGCCAATCTTCTTAGACGCGGATGGCCAGGGTGGGTGCTCATCCTTTCGCATTCCTTTACTTTATTAATGTAAGCCTTTCTTTTCACCTTTGTACTTTTTCGTAACCTGTTTGTTGTTATCTTATGTTGCGCAGAGATGGATCTATTCGGAGTTGTACACTTGGCGAAGCCGCGCCATGTTACTGTGGGAACGAGCTCGTTGAAAGAGGGGGAAGAGCCCATTCTAGAGGCTACAGCGGGGCGGACCCTAGAAATGGAGTTGGGAGAGAAGGGGGGTACACTACAAGAAAATGGGCTTTTTAGGACCAATTTTTTTGGGACGGATGAAAAAGAGTACCAAATACGTGTATTTGGCACTGTTTGGATAACCGTGCCAAATAATTATGTATTTGGAACCACTTTTGGAAAGTCGTTCCAAATACATGTTTATTTAAAACGGTGTCTAGAAACTGTGCCAAATACCCAAGGTATTTGGCACGATGTCTAGAAATCTTGCCAAACACATATGTATTTGGAAAGTCTTTTAACTAAATGTGCCAAATACTTATCTATTTGAAACGGTTTTTT
Source organism: Chrysanthemum lavandulifolium (assembly GCA_022545495.1). Taxonomy (NCBI): domain Eukaryota; kingdom Viridiplantae; phylum Streptophyta; class Magnoliopsida; order Asterales; family Asteraceae; genus Chrysanthemum; species Chrysanthemum lavandulifolium. Next base: position 163,984,994 of record CM040242.1, read on the forward strand.
GAAAAAACTATGACGTACATAAATACTTGGAATATAGTTGGAGGAATAGTCATCTCATTTTTCCTTGGATATGTTGGCTCTTTATGTGTCTTCTATCTACGATACTAAATGATATAGGTACTATTGGGACATAAGTTGTTTGGTACTCGAATTTGAATAATTTTAAGTGTATTGTCTTCTGTCAACGAGTTAGTTTTTACTAGGGATGGCAATTCATGACATGACACGAAACATGACCGGACCGACTCAAAAATAAATAGGTTAGGTTTGAGGCTAAACAAGTTCGGGTTAAAAATAAGTCGGCACGGCTGACCTGTTTAATAAATAAGTTAGGTTGGGGTTGAGATTATCAGCCAGATTTCAACCCATCAACGTGTTTAAAGATATTAAATGTCAAAAGTTATATGTTTAATTTCATTATAATAAGACCAAACTATTTTTTGTCTCTATCTTATGATATTTATTGATTTTTGAAATATTTTATAATGTACTTATGTCAAAATATCATGTTGCTTAAACGATTTTAAAATTCACCTTAGTATATTTAATATGTCCTATTATATTTTCGCTTAAGTTACTTATATAGCTTTAATCTTATTTGATTCACATAACGTATTTCTAGCTTATGTTTCATGTATATATGTAATGTAGAAGGATATTAGACGTACGTGTGAAAAGGAGTCGAGTCGAGCCCGATCTTGGAGCTCGAGCTCGGCTCGTTTATATATATAAAGCTCGAGCTTGGGGTCGAGCTCGTTTCGAGCTTTCAGTACTGAGTTCGAACTCGGCTCGGGCTCGACTAATTTATATGATGTTTTAAAAAAAAGGTTCAAATGGAGCTCGGCTCGTTAATTATATAAGGATCGAGCTTGTTTATACGTGTAGAAAATATATATACGTATATATTTATAGGGCTCGTTTAGGTTCGCGAGCCTACTCGAGCTTTTTGTATGGAGCTCGGGTTTGAGCTCGATTATTAATTGAGCCCAAACTTAAGCTCGAACTCGTTTTGGCTCGGCTTGTTCAAGCTTTTTACTGATCCGATCCTGAGCTTTTCACGAGCAACTCGGCTCGTTTCCACCCCTAATATTAGTCATAATTACATCCTAAAAAAAAAAGTTTTTCAGATTCCCGCCTCTACCACTTAAATGAATTTTGCATTCCCTCCTAATTAAGTTTTCATCTCAAAATTTTAAAATCATCTAAAACTGATTCCTATATTTTTGTTCCACTTAATTATCTCATTCTCCCATTCACCCATTCTATGTCACTCTAAACCCTAAACCATTATGTTTGTGGCCCTCGTCTAGATCGTTATGACTTATGAGCAATAATTTATTAAAAGATTGGTATGAAAGTTATCTATCTTTTGTTTTCTTAATTATATTGTGCTAGCCCATTCGTTATTTTGAATGTTAGTGCGCTTTTTTTTTTTTTTTTTTTTTTTTTTTTTTTTTAGAACTGCCGAATGTATGGTGCTTTTTTTCTTTAAGTTTTTGGTAGGTAAATATAATTTTGTACGTTTGTTAAGAATTAAAGAGACTTGTTAATTCATTAACAATTCATGTTTCTTTTCCTTTGATTTTGCAGGTTTCTATTGCTTGTATAGGTCTTGAATTCGTAGAGTACACTTGCTCATAGTTAGATCTTTATACAAGCTCATAGGTATTAGTCCTTGTTAATTTTTAGAACTATATAATTGTATTCTTTCAATCAGTGGATTCAAATAACTATAGGCACCAAAATTACTTTTCTTTGCAAATCAACTGTATGTAACATTTTTCTGCGTAGTTAAAACCATCGGTTTAACCTTTGAACTTATTTAAATTTTATAAGACTTGGTTTTATTTTTAAGGCTCAATCATTGAATGATATGCTTATTAGCGGAAACGACAAGAGTTCGAAGGGAGGCGTCACTTTCTAATGTCATACAGGAGGCATGTGTTAAACACATAGATCAGTTGTATGTGCTTTTTAATTCAACTTTTACAACTTATGTATCATCAAGCTTAATGACAGCAAGGTTAGCTATGCATTTATACAGAGGATTCCCCATTTTTACAATGCAAGTTATTTTGCATAATTTCTTTGTTATCAATCATTTATTAAATAGGACAATCTTTTCTTCTTGTACTTTGCTCTCATTGATTTTTCTATTGAATTTTGGTCGTGTTCATGCAGTTCAATGATGCTTAAATTGTGAATTATAAAGGACAATTGAAGATTCGGAATTTGTCTTCTTTGAGTATGAACAATAGTGGTGCTGCTCAACCTACTATTTTATCTTTAAATCAATATGTAATTTGTATTTGCTAGTTTACGAACAATGAGGCACATACATTTATTTACTGAGTATAGGTCTATTGAATATGACATACTGTAATTATTCTTCTATGAATGATCAATGAAAGTTGAATTACATGAATGTTTGCTTTATGGAGAATATAGTTTATGTACGGTTATTGAAGAAAACAAGATATGGCAACGATGATTTAATGTAACATCCTAAAAGTATTTGTGAAGAGAAATAGTGCCAAAACATATTTCCAAGACATTTTTTTGTGCCAAATATGTATTTGTCATGAAATATGTGACCGTATCAAATGCCCATTTAATAAATGATTGATAACAACTAGTTACCAATTGTACCCAAAATCGAAACCGTCCCAAAACCGTGACAAATACTATTTGGCACTGTTTCGAACCGACCCAAATGTATTTGGCACCCTCATATTTAAGACGGAGCCAAAACCGTGCCAAATAGCATTTGGCACAGTTTTTTGAGTATTTGGAACGGTTTCCCCCCTTCCCAAATACCCGTTTTTCTTGTAGTGGTAGTTCTTCCGTCGCGCTGGAGGCAACTCCTCTACAAAGCGTGCCTAGCCCCAGGGTTCCTTCCCCGTTAGTGGAGCCGTCACACGTAAATGTGGCTGAAAGCATTGAAGAAGAGGAGGAGGAGGCAAGCCATGGATTGAAGCGCAAGAGAGCGCTTGGTGGCGATGGCGCAAGCTCCTCCAGGAAGAAGCGCAATGTCATTGTTGACGTGGAGTTGTCATCAAGTGATGTTGCATCCCCTCGCTCCAAGGAGACTGCTCCACCCAAGTAAGTACTATTTTCAAAGCCCTTATCGCATTCCCTGTTTATGAAACAATCGTTAATTCTCGTTTTTGCGTGCGATATTGAACACTCGTGAGTCGCCCCAAAGCTAGTCCGTTCATACCGGATCTTCCGAACCAAAGAGCTAAAGCGCCGAGCAATTGGCATCCGGGGCGCGCCGATGGATCGACTCATTGAGGATCGGTGTCGGTGCTGCGCGCAAAGCTGTTACGTTGGTCGCGGTGGTGAAGGCAAGGTATTCGCAAGGTAGTCGAGCGCGCAAAGGACCAGCAGTTGCATTCTTTGAGGCACGTTTGGCAAGTGCCCAGGTTGAAGCAGAGGCAATGAGCTCATATGCCCAAAGACTTGCAAAGAAAAGATGTTACTGCTGAGCCAAATAAGTCAGGAGCGTACTGCATCAGCGGGTTACAAGGCTTCATGTCGCTGGGCGTTGAAATATCTGGAAAAGGGGAAGGACGAGTTGTTCTCGCAGTTAGGGGATTTTAGTGCAACTGTGGGAAGCTCGCTGGAAGAGCAGGAGATGAAGTTGCGCAAGCTCAGCATTGAGTATGATGAGGCGTTGTATCCTCAGCTTATGTCAACGATTGATTAGCGCAGGTGGCTTATCAGCCACGGTCTGCGTCTTGCTGCCCTCAGTACCCTAGAATCTCGAGAGGTAGTAGACAAGTTCGAGGCAGTGGTGCAGTGCGCGCTTGCGCGTGGCAAGGCTGAGGCTGTAGAGGAGCTTCACAAGGCTGACCTTTTGAAAGTGGTTGTTGATCAGGTGCCTGGGTACAATAATCACGCATATGAGGAGCTTGTTGCTGCTATGGGGCAAATGAAAATATTGGAGCTCCCTCATATTGCTCAGATAGAGCGCGACCAAGATTACCCTATAAATGTGATTATGGAAGGGTTAACTTTGGCCCGCCACCGTGCTGATGGGGCAGAGGTGCAGCCGGACTTTTTTCTAAAGCCTGACAAGTCACAACTGCAGGTACCTATTTTTGCTCGCCCCCGCGACCTTTTGAACCCATTCGCACTGGAAAAGGAAATTCCGTTGAAGGAATCCTTAGAGGCTCATGCTATGAGGGTTGCTAAGAAGAAGGGCATGAAGGGAAAAGCCATTCTTTGTGGTGTTGGCGCTGCGCACCTTTCCAGGTCTGACGGGGTGCCTGTGAGTGTAGCGACAGTGTCGCAACAGGGTTCTGATTTGTTGAAGCGGCTGAAGGAGGCTGGGACTGCTGCAAGCCAAGTGGAAAGCTCTTCTCTTAGGCGTTGCAATAGTTGGTAGTTTATAGGTGTTGTGTAAATATCCTTTTGTAAGAACGCGTGGTCCTTAATAAAATATCCTTTTTGTTGAATGCATGTTGATATTGTTGTCGCAACTTATAATGTTTGTACTATCTTTGCGTGAAAAACGCACTTGTTGTCTAAGAATCAAACTGTCTCATAAGCGCGAAGAATATATGAAGTCCATAATCATGTATGAAAGTCATCACCTATCATACTTGAGATATAATGTTCTAAGTATTTGTATCATAATCGTGTATGGTTTGATATGCAGCGTACTATAAATATCATATTAAAGAGTCAAGAGTCTTGATCCCTAGTTTGTTAAACGCGCACAGTATGCATTGTCGCGCATCCATCGTGGAACGCGCAATAAACTTATTTCAACGTCTTGAAAATAAGGTGTTTAACAAGGATGCGTGATCCGATGTTGATGGGTTTGCAACCCTCTTACTCAATGAGTTATTTAGTAGGTTTACTCATCCTTTTACCATCGTGGGTTTATTAAGTGCATGCACGCCATGTAGGCAAAAACATAATATGACAATAGAGTATAAGGATTATATAAATAACCAATTGAAATCTGTCGCAGAGTTAGCTAGAAACCGCGACATTTTATTAATACTTGCAAGTTTTAAAAAGAAAAAAGACATTTGCCTAATTGAAACTGAATGTAAATACACGGATATTTATTGAGCACTATACTAAAGTGCGGGAGTGTCCGTGCACTGGGCCGTAGCCATTCCTAGAGATAGCACCGTTTGAGATTGCAGATGTTCCATGTGCGTGGTAGCTCACGACCATTCATGTCACGCACTTGTATGCTTTGTCCTAGTGCTTCAATGACCTCATAGGGTCCTTCCCACTTCGGTCCTAGTTTACCTGTATCTTCGGCATGGCTCGCATCATTGGCGCGATAAACGAAGTCGCCTGGTCTGAATGAGACGATTCGCACTTTAGCGTCGTAGTATCCTTTCATTTTTGACTTAGATCTTGCCTCACATATAGCTGCGCGCTCGCACCTTTCTTCCAACAGGTCTAAGTCAATACGCCGTTCGTCGTCATTGGTTGCAACATTGACTTCCGCAGTGCGGATAGTTGGCATCCCAATCTCGGCTGGTATGATGGCTTCTGTCCCATAGACGAGAGAAAAGGGAGTGTCTCCCGTGCTAAGTTTGATCGAAGTGCGGTGCGCCCACAAAACATGCGATAGTTCCTCCACCCACCTCCCTTTGTGCTTGTCCAGACGTGCCTTGATTCCTTCGCCCAGACTTTGATTTGCACGCTCGACTAAGCCATTGGTTTGTGGGTGTTTAACTGACGCGAAGTGCTGTGTAATACTTAACTTTTCGCACCATTCCTTGAAAGGGTTGTCACATAATTGTTTTCCGCTGTCTGAGATGATTTCCCCAGGTAATCCGAAACGGCATACAATATTGTCCCAAACAAACCGTTTTAGCTAATTTCCTGTGATTATTACGACCGCCTTTGCTTCAATCCACTTGGTAAAATAGTCTATAGCTACTATGAGGAACTTCAATCCTCCTGCTGCAACAGGGAAGGGACCTGCAATGTCGATACCCCATTTATAGAATGGCCATGGCGACATGATAGGTGTTAATTCCTGTTGTGGTTGGCGTGGAACGGGTCTGTGAACTTGGCAGTCGCCACACTTTCTTATTAAATCCGCGCATCCGGTGCATTGTAGGCGATGGTATCCCGACCGTAAAGCGCGCCACAACGGACCGTGGTCACGAGTGCATGCTACATGAACCGGCGGGATCTCCGGAGTCGTGTCTGCTTGAAGGGTCCTACACATCGAAGCCATGGTTGTAGAAATGAGCACCGATATAGTACACCGTTTCGAAGTTCAAACCTCTATGATGTGCGCCGTACTCGTCAGGCTTCCTTCTGTTCCTGGGGCAATATACCCTTGCTTAAAAACTCGATGATTGGGGTCATCCATGTAGGACCTTGTTCCTCTATCACCGTGGATATCTCCATCTCCGAGATGGACTTGCTCTTGTTAGGTTCCTATATTAGTAACACAAGCATCAATATAAGAAATAGAGAGGAGAATGATCGGATGAACAAGACACAACACTATGCGTATGAATGTGAGAAGAGTTATGCATAAAGTGTAAGAGTGAATTGAACAACCAACCCTCAAGTGAGGGTTTACAAGAGTATTTATAGGGCAAGGAGCTAGGGTAACACATCTAGACTCCTTCCCTTCTTATGGGCTTGGGCCAAGGCTTATGGGCCTTCTACATAAGCCTTAGCTTAATAACAAACATAAAGGCCATATTAAGCTAACTATTACATATGAATCACTAACACTTGAAATATAGTTTAGGAGTGATTCCAACAATCTCCCCCTAAGTGTTGGTGATGAATGAAAGAGTGATAAACGTTGTAGGTGCAGATGTAATAGTAGCTTTGACGTCTTCTGACATTCTTCTTTCCTGTGAGAAGAGGTGCATTGATTCGAACAATCTCCCCAGAGTAGAGAAATTGTTTCCTTTGAAGAGTTATGCTTTGACTTCATCATTTTCTTTGTTCTTAGATCTTTGTTCTTTGTGATGGTAGTGATAGTATGTTGTTGTTGTCTGCATCAAGTCTGCTTCGTTGCTCTAGTGTCTCCACGTCTTTCTTTAACATGCTCACACGCTCTTTGACGTTGGATTTCAGTACTGATGAAGTTCTCTTAGTCTTTAAACTTTGTAGATTCTTTGACTTGACGAAGAATCATTCTGACTTTGTGTTGCCTTTTGAGAGAACTTCCATTAGTGATGATGTTGGTATGAGCATGTGAAGAATCTGCATGATCAGTCCGCTCTAGAGCTTCCATAAGAAGAAAACATAAGAAAGGTTAGTGATAAGCGGATTCCAGCACTTACAGGTTTGAACTTCGAGAGTGTTAACAGCATAGTGTGAAAACACAACTCTAATTCTCACAAAGGCTATTCCTGAACTGGAGTCCCACAAGTGAGATAACGCGATGTACCGGTACACCTCTGATTCGGATGAGTCATTGAGGTACACGAAGCATCACCTCACGATCAGTAGACCGTTTGAGACACACTAAGCGTAATCCACGGGGAGTTACCGAAGTGACTGCTTGTCGTGGTGTTTGATGTTGACCACGGCGGAGTTTCCATTCAATCACCGAGGATCACATGTGAACCTCTCATAAATGTTCTCGACAGTTGCTAAGATCATGAAGGACACGATAAAGTATCACTTGCGTTCTTATTGTTGAGCGACAAGCGATAAAATGTCAAGTGTACCTAAGAGATCTTTTGATGAATCTCGTGGCTCTAGACTCAATAGTGCGCTTTGGTTTTCTGAGCGGAGACTAGGGAGAGGTCTCCTTCTTCAATACCGGCAATCTCTAGAGAAAGCCGATAGTTTACGTAGGGTTCCTGTGAGAATGAAACAAGCTTCGTTGAGAGAAACTTGAGTGGCTAAGAAGGTTTAGTGCATGCGTCATTTGGGTCCATGACGACTTTTACTCTTCAATACCGTCATCATGTGACAACCAAGAGCATATGAATTGAACCGATTATGCGCCCTAAGTTGAATAATCGGAGGGCTTTTTATTTTCACCCTTTTCTTTGCTTTTCTTTTTAATTCTTCAACTCCTTCTTTCTCCGATTCTCATTTTCTCCTTTTTATAATCATACCTAAGGACTTCTAATTCTAACTATTGGTAGTGTCCTTGGGTAGATCCCTCCGGCTATGGTGGATCATAGGACGATTATTCCTAACCTTAGTCACCTTATAACACCATGACTAACCTATGTTGCCACAAAAACTATTTTCATGAAAATCTCTCAAAGTGGTTATGAATAAGAAACATTTTAATACCACTGTTGAGAGTTTAAGATTTTGCATAAATACTCCCCCTCCACACATGCTTAAGTGTTTTGACAGAAATTTGCATGGTGAGAGAAGAGCGCGCATTTTGAATTGATCAACTCAAGATAGACAATCCCCATGAGACACGGTTCGTTGCATGGTTAAAGAGTTACATTGTCGACTTTTAGGTGACAACTAGCTCTAATAACTATCTTGAAGGTGTGGACAAGCCTCGAAAGGTTGTCAAACCCGTCAAAGTTCATGTCTACCAAGAGTTTCTCGAATGGTACATTCTACTCGGACAAGTCCTTCATGAGACACGTTTACATCACTAGCGAACTAGCTTGAAATTATTACCCGTCCGGACAAGTCTTTTCGAGTTCTTGACATTTAAGATTCGTCAATTCATTGGTTAAGTCTGCAGCACTTTCGATTCATTTGCAATTTCACAACATATTTCTTATCACATAATTTTTCTCCCCTCAAAAATGGCATATAAATGTTATTTTGATGAAATTTTGATATCGAATATGTCCATTTCGAGTTTTGCGGGAGGATTATCACGAAGAACAATTTGTGAACAAAGTTTTTAATCAAATTCTCCCCCTCAACAAGTGATATAAACTGTTGAGGTTTTGAAAATCATAAGGGGAAGTACTTGTTCTTTTGAGTAAAACCTTTAAAAAATGAAAGGTTTGATAAGTTTTACTCAAAAGTAAGAAGCTTTCGCTCCATTTATAAGGATTGTGGCACTGAAGCGTACCACAAGGTCCTTTCATTACAAGAACGGGTTGTACAATGTTATGTGTGCACAAGCCATCGTCATTAATTAATCACACATCCAAATCAATATTGAAAAATGAACCAGACTAAGGGGTACCGGTAGTCCGGCAATATTTCGGGGAATGCGAGCAGGCGTTGATAGCTTTGTGAGAGTAATCTGGGGCGACCACCTACTGAAGCTCTCCGAGTTACAGGCTGGTCCGCCAGCAACCTTTCATCGATACGGTGATGATCCTCTTAACATCCGTCTTTCTTGAGAGTTCCATCGCTTTGGTGACCCAATGCCTTCATGTATCAACTTCAACCTATAAGCCAAGCCGTCCACGACCTTCTTGATGTGTGATCCCCAAACTTATGAAGATCTCTACACACCATCAAGCGATTGCGTTGTAGTTCACTACGTAAACTACTCGAATGGTTTCTTGGCGAGAGTTTATTGTGGAAGCCGGTTGATGTCGGGAAGTTCTAGCGAGGTGCGGTGAGGTTGACACGTGTCGATACGATTCAACGACAAGTTGTATATCTTACACGTTCACGGATCACTATGCTTCTGATGAAGATGAGCAAGGACTTGATGTATTCACGTTGTATTTTAGTCGAGAATTGTCTCATTCTTCCCTGTACTTTGGCAAGACACAGATCTTCAATGTCGTTGAGAGACAAATTCTGAAAGTCCGCTTCACAGAAATCATAGTCCCTTTCATCTTGTCTTTCGACCACGATTTTCTTGAGGAAAGTGTAGAAGAAAAGTATCATAATCAAGATCATCCTCATTTCCAGACTTAGCCGTTTCATCAGCCTTAGTATCATCACCAGAAGTTTTCTCAGTCTTTTCGGTGTCTGGTTCCTCTATATCAAAGTTGATGGAATCCTCAATCTGCCTTTGTTGTTGTTCGTGGGTGGTGGTGGTACGAGTTCCCTTATCGGGTTGATTAACCGCATCGGAAACTGGTGTGGCATGAGTTCCACCACTTGATCCTCTAGGGCCACAAGTTTGATCCTTTACGAATTCATCGGCAAAGTATTTTTGTATGAGGTTCTTCAACTCCTTTTGATATTCTCTTTCCTCATCAAATGGTTCTTCTTCAGAACTTTCCTTATCTTGCTCAAGCACAGGAGTTTTCCCTTTGCCTATATCAGCTATTAGACTGGGAGGTTTAGCTACTGTTGGAGTGTCATCGATTGTAGTTTCAGAGTAGGTGACCTCTTCGTCTGATTCAGTATCCTCAGAGCTTTCATCCAGTAGCTTTCGTTGCGGTTCAGGCTTGGGAATGGGAATAGGAACAGCTTCCTTAGAGGGAACTTTCCTTTTGAGTGCAGGTTTCCTCTTAGGGAACTTTCTTTGACTCTCAGTGCTTGTAACACTTCTGCATTGCCTCTCTGGTTTTCTAGTGGGTGTACCGAAGATTTTCATCAAGAAAGCCTACTTTGCCTTCATCAACCGCTACGGATACCTTTTGTATGAATAGAGTTGTTTGACCGCATCGGTTAGAAGGTGGTGCAGCAACACCGCACCCTGTTTCTTTGTTGTAGATTCCTTAAATCATTGTGAGTGTAGGCTCATACAACATGGAGTGATTTTTGGGGTCATTGGTTCTCGAGGGATATCGAGATTATACCTAGAGCTCTTTGGATCAACAGTTTGGTATATCGATATATGGGATCTTGGAGCCAAGCTTTTTGAGGAATGACATCATGTCGTCCCATATCAGAGCTTCTACTTCAATGTGTTTCATGTTGACCAAAGCCCAAAAGATCTGTAGTTCCATGAGCTTGGGATGCTCATATCCACTATCACGTCCAGAAAAGGATTTGGTGATGATGATGTAGAGGGTTCTCCATGGTTGAGGAATATTCTTAAGATCCACGTATGAATGCTTTGTGATTACTCCTGAAGCTTCGTCATAACCAATGTCGATCATGAATTGTAGAACAACCTCTTCAGTAGGTGTGGCATTGTATTCGGTTGGCTCGATGACAGGAATGAGGAGAACAACCCTTAAGTCTGCAGGTGTGATGGTGACTTGTTTGTCATTGAGCGTCACCGTCACAGCATTTTGTCCTTTGATCTTTCGCATTGTATGCCAGAACTGGCGTGTTGGAATCACTCCTAAACTAGAATTCAAGTGTTAGTAATCAATATGTAATAGTTAGCTTAATTAGGCATTTATGTTTGTTATTAAGCTAAAGCTTATGTAGAAGGCCCATAAGCCTTGGCCCAAGTCCAATAAGGAAAGGAAGGGACTAGGAGTGTTGCCCTAGCTCCCTCTCCTATAAATACCTTTGTAATAGCCTCACTTGAGGGTTGGTTGTTCAATTCATTCACTCTTTCACTTCTACGCATAACCTTTCCACATTCATACGTGTGTGTATGTTTGTATTTGTTCAACCGATCATCTATCTCCTCTCTACTTCTTATATTGATGCTTGTGTTACTAATATGGTGACCTAACAGTGGTATCATTCGCCAAATAGTTGGGTGAACATATTTTGTTTTTGAAGTTTTGGTCTTCGCCGTAAGCGAGCTTCAAACTTGGTCACGCTTAAAACCGATTTTTACACTTTTTAATCCAATATTCTTATCCTTTCAACGTTTTAGGTGTTAAAATATCTGCTTTTGGCAAAAGTTTCAAACTTTACGTGTGGATCATTGTTTTAAACTTGGTTTTGTGCGTGGTAGTAGTTCTACGCATAACGTGTTTTAAAGCTTTGGATCATCAAGTTTCACACTTTTGTGTTATTTTGGTGATATTGAAGCTATTTCATCACAAAAATCGGTTTGGAAACATCGGTTGGCGAAATCACTTTTGGCTAATTTCTACTCGTAAGTAAAACCCTAATCTTACGCGTAACTTTTCCTTGGTTTGATCTTGAGTTTAGTGGATTACTCGGTGTTTTCTTGCTTGGATAAGCTGAAAACACTTTGACTTTGGATATCTTTTGCCTTTGTGATAGTGTAAAAGATCTTTTAGGTAAAACCCTAAATTTACGCATAAGCTTAAGCTTACGCGTAGAACTCAATCGCATAAGATTCTTCTTCGCCTAAGCTCATCTTCGCATAAGGTAATCCTACGCATAAGTTTTCTCGCTTAACTTTACATTTACGCATAACCTTAGTGTTTTCTCATTTCTTCTGCGAAAGCTAATCCTACGCGTAACTATTGTTGTTACGCGTATCTTTGGTGTTTTACGCATAAGTGGTACTTTGCTTTTACGTGATTTCTCGCCTAAGGATACTTCATCAACAACGGTTCATTCGACTACAAAGATCCATTTAACAACACAAGTTTTCAACATGTCACAACCACCATACTCTAACTATTTTCCTTACACTTATCATCAACAACAACAACAAGAACTAAGTCCACAACATCAACAATTTAATCATCAACAACAAATTTATCAACAACAATTTAATCAACAACATACTCCACAACTTGGAGCAATTCCACCACCACAAATGGTTCAACTACCACCTAGTCTTCAAATACAACCTTACACAAACTTCTACAATCAACATCCATCCAGGAGTACTATGAAGGAACCAACATGGTTTGGCAAGATGTGTGAAGCCTTAAGTAGCCAACAATCAATTCATGAAGCTGGCTCACTTGATAGACCTCAATGCTCACTCCGGTAATTATGATCAATGGGTGATAAGGTTCTTTAGGTTTTGTGATCTAAAGAAGCCACATGGAAAGTTCTTAAAGAAGGTCATTATGGAAGGTCCATTTCAGATGCCTACTGTTATTACACCCGCAGATCTAGATGCCAATCCACCAAGAGATGTTGTCACCAACATTGCAACTATCTCAGACCTCACTGGTGATGAACTTCTACATTTTGAAGCCGATGAACTAGCAATGCAATACATCCTTTTAGGATTACCAAATCCAATCCTTCGAAGTGTTGATGCTCAAAAGACTGCAAAAGCAATGTGGGAACACATTCATCTTCTTATGGAAGGCACATCACTCAATCAGGAAGACATGGAATCCAAAATTTACTTGGCTTATGAACATTTCGTGATTGAACCAGGAGAGACATTAGAGTCATATCATCATCGTTTTCGGATATCATTAATGATTTGGACAAACACAACATCATCATGCCACAATTCTTTGTAAACACTAAGTTCCTAAGTAGTCTTGGTCGGAATGGGAGAAGTATGTCATTTTCTCCGTCAAGCTAAGAATCTTCATCATGCTACATACGGTTGTTGTACGACTATTTGAAGCCTCACCAAAAGAAGTTGACAAAGAAAGGACTATCCGTGCACTTCCCGGCTTCACGATCAATTCACGATAATTAACAATTTGCTTTGTGGGCTCAAACTAGTCTTCCTCCTCAAATGACTCCTCAACCCGCTCCTCGACCAACTGCAACCATCACACCATATGATCGATCACAGCAACAACCTCAACAAACTCAATTGGTTCCATACAACAACAACAATGCTCAAGCACTTTACGGTGAAGGCGATGAGGACTCTGCGCTTTCGATGAATTGCAACAAGGATTTGTTATGATTGCTAAAGCCTTGATCGGTATACAAACAAATCCAACAATTGCATTCGTTCCTCATCCAACACAAGGAATCAAGTGTTGTGAACAATGGACGCGTTGAAGTTCAAAACCGTGGTTATAGTCGTCGGATGGGAGGTGGTCAAGGGTTTAATGCTATTGGAAGGAATAACATGGGTGCTCCGCAACAACAAAGGGGTCAAGTGGTTGAGCAGGGAATGCTCAAAATGGGGTTAATGGTCTTCGTTGTTATAAGCGCAATGAGAAGGGTCACTGGCTAATGCATGTCCTAAACCGAGGACAAGAGCGGTGCTTATCACAAAGAGGCGTTGCTCTTGGCTCTTAAGGATGAAGTGGTGGAACTCTTACCAACAAGGAACGAGCTTTATGGCGGATCTGATTCGATGATGATATGGAGGACTTGCGAGGCTAATGCGGCGGTGATGTTGATGGCACAAATGCAAGCTCTACACATGAGTGACACAGGCCCGGTGTATGACATCGATGGCTTGTCTCGTGTACCGGAACAAAATATACTCATCCTCGATCGATATCTCCGCCAATTTTCCATCCGACAAGGATCAAATTATTCAACATGAGCCATCCATCTCATTCCGACGATTATCAAATAGATCCCGTAGTTATATTTGACGATCAAGATAACCTTTTGGTTAATATTGATAATCAAGTTGACTCCATGGTTATATTTGAGGATCTAAATAATGATCATGTTGAGACTCCCGTTGAACAAAATGAGCTTCGCCTAATAGAAATTGAGCTCGACCTTAATTAAAGACCAACACTCTCGTTTGGAAATTTGCGAGATTAAAGAGAAAAATTCACCGTTAATTAGGGATAATGAATGCTTAATTCAACAAATCAACTTTTTCAAAACTCAAGAAAAACTTGAAGAAGGTTTTGAAGTCGCTTTTGCTAAATCTCATCAAAATGAAAAATCATTAGAGCGACGGATCGTGATCTAGCCGCTTCCAAGAATGCTTTGTTGTCTCAAATAGAACAAGCTGAAACATGAACATAAACAACAACTTAACGCTCTTACTTTGGAAACTCAAAAAGCCAAGGTGAGTTGTTAACTTGTCAAAATAGTTTTACAGTACAAACAACATTCCACGAAATGAATAGATAACTATCTTGAAGAAATTGTCGACTTACAACACAAAATCAAAAAGTTTCAAAATGTTGTTTATAAACATGGTGAGTCAATCACAACTATTCAAAATTTTACTTTTAAACCAAATCCAAATGGATATGGACCAATTCTTCTTGATTACAAACCTAAGTTATCAAGCGAGCATTCAAACCAAATCCTAAGGTTCTGGTCAGAGAACATAGAATTGATGATTCAATTATGACCTGTTGAATATAATCGTATGGAGGAATTAGATGCGAGATGACGAGTCGGTCAAAATGGAAAATGTCGTTTATAACAAACCATTTAACTATTCAAAAGCCATAACTTTTGCCACACAACAAGATACTTCTAACAAACCTTTTTTATCACACCGTTTAAAGTTAGTCCCAAACACAATGGTGCACAAATTAATGGTCCTTTACCTTCACTTAGTAAAGTTAAAACAAAAGCCGAAAGTTGTCGCGTTATAAAATACTTTGACACTTTCTTATCGACCTCAAAATTTGGAGCGTGAGATTGAATTTCATTACGAAATAAAAGTTGAACATTTTCAATCGCCAATGGCGCGAGAACATAGAGACATTCTTGAGAAAAGACTTTTACCCATGTCAAAATTTGAAAACTTGTGCACTATATTAGGAAAGGATTTTCACAAGGAACTCGGTCTCATGAAAACAGTTTTCGAGAAAACGAAACATCGATTTCAAACACTAAGCGTAAAAGAAATTGTTGAGAAAAGATGTTGATCGACTCTTGGAAGATGTTATCGTCTTGATATCAATAATCTTGTTGTATTACAATCATTGCATATGCATCGATCATATCTCTGCTGATTCTGTTGATTACATTGATATTGTTGTGAATATTGATAATGTGCATCGGATAGAGTCTTTAAAAGTGAAAATGAATAGTATTAAACGAACTTTCAAATTCAAAATGTCGTCTTCAATGGTGTCAAAAAGATTGTCAAAATCGTGAACTTGCTTTGCAAAACAAAATCCACCAGTTGAAATAAAAAATGTTTAATCCTAAAATTGAGCAACTGGATGATCAAAACGTGTCTTTGAAATGTCAAATCTCAAAATATGAACAAGAACTTTCAAAAGTTAAAAATGAATATTGTGTCATATTTGATTTACTCAAACAAACTCGAAATGAAGCATCACACGAACTTGATCATTATCTTGCACACATTAAAGAAGTCATGAACTTTTCTGGAAATCTTCGTTCTGAAAATCAAGATTTGGTGCACACTATCTTTAAGTTAAGAAAATGTTAGGAAAGTATGAACAAGTTCAGCCTAGCATCATTAAGAGAATTTCACCTGTAACACTTAGTAAACGTGAACCCAGAATGCCTACTGACAAACCACGAGATACTAATGTGCTTCCCTCTACTGAAACAAGAATAATTGCCTCTTTTCCAAACGTCTGCACTTCACAGCCTATGAGCAATACAAGGAAGAATAGGAAGTTGCGACCTAAGAAAAGATCAATAAAGAATCTTGAAGTAGAAGAACACCTAGGACTTTGAATAAGACTCAAGTTGCACCCACTTTAGATATTGCGTCGACAAATGTAATGGAAAAAGTGTTGTAACGAATGCTAAATCTTTAAGTACTTTTGATATTGATCGATGCTTCTTGTGTTATTTGTCGTAAAAGTATGCTTCGATTGTCATGACAAATGTGTTGCTAGAGCTATCTTGTCTCATTTAAGGAATCCTAAGAATCGAATACCTCTAGGCCCACTAATACTTCTAAGTCCGTGCTTGTAAACCGCCCCTTTAGATTCTAAGAAACGCATTGATGTCCCTATAGCTCGATATCACCTCTAAGGAATGTAGTACCACCTAGTGCATTCACTAAGACTAAAGCTAAGACTAGTTGGAGATGGCATAAATGGATACATAATACACTAGGATTTAAATGGATACCTAAAATCATTGATGTGTGTATATCTACTATAAGCGCTTGAACCCTCTAACATTTGGGTTCCATATCTACTTCTATTCCATCCGTGTAAATGCATGTGTAATGCGGTGTCTGAGATCATCCTTTGGATTGTTGATAGCGGATGTTCCCGACACATGACAGCAATCTTAAAGCGTTATCAAACTTTGTTGCAAAGTTCATTGGCACCGTCGATTCGGAATGATCACTCAGCGACTATCATGGGCTCTGGAGATTATATCAATGGCAATATCGAAATTAGCGGGGTTTATTATGTGGAAGGCCTCGGTCACAATCTCTTTTCGATCGGTCAATTCTGTGATGGAGATTTGGAAGTTGCTTTTCGGGAGAAAACTTGTTTCATTCGTGATCTACAAGGAAACGATCTAATGTCTGGCTCTCGCAATTCTAGTCTATACACAATTTCAATGCAAGACATGGTTGCTTCATCTCCCATCTTTCTACTTTCAAAGGCAACATCAACAAAATCCTGGCTATGGCACCGTCGTCTCTCACATTTAAACTTTCAAACTATCACCGACCTTGCTCGACACAAACTTGTTGAAGGTATCCCGAGATATGCTCAGCTTGTGAACAAGGGAAAAGCACTCGTGCTCATTTTCCTTCAAAGGTGGAACACAACTCTCAGCATGTGCTTCATCTTCTTCACATGGATTTGTGTGGCCCGATGCGCGTGCAAACGATTAATGGCAAACGCTACATCTTGGTAATTGTCGATGACTACTCACGATGGACTTGGGTCTACTTTCTTCGAAGTAAAGATCAAGCTCCACAGATGATAATCACCTTTCTCATGAAAATTCAAGTTCGGCTCCATAACATAGTCCGCCAAATCGAGCAGCACAAAGGCGAATTTGTGAACCAAACTCTTGAGAATTTTATGAGAAAGTGGGAATTGAGCATTAGACATCTATTGCACGTACACGAGAACAAAGCGGAGTTGTTGAAAGACGAAACCGTGCGTTAGTGGGCTGCAAGAACAATGTTAATCAATGCTAAACTTCCAGATTACTTGTGGGCGTGTCGTATCAACGCATGCTATACTCAAAATCGTTCAATGATTACTAAGCGCCACAACAAAACACCTTTTGAGCTTATCCACAACCATAAACCGAATCTCAAACACTTTTATGTATTTGGATTCCTTTGCTACCAAATAATGATCGTGATGACTTTGGAAAGCTCAAAGCCAAAGTCGACATTGGAGTCTTTATTGGATATTGTGAAACTTCTAAAGGTTTCCTGATCGGAATCGTCGTACAAAGCGATTATGGAAACAATTCATGCTAATTTTGATGAACTTACAGAGATGGCTTCGAGCATAACACTTGGAACCCGGTCACAACCGTTTAAACTTCCTCAAACCCCATCATCGGTGAACTAAGCCCCGACTTACTCGTCAACAAATGGAAACGCTATTTGCTCTATTTTTAGTGATGACATTGATGAGCGTGCTCCGGTGTATCCATTGTTCATTGCTCAACGATCATACTCTTATACCGATACACTGCTACAACAACTCTTGTTGAAGAAGCACCACCGATTGACTCTACAACAACAGTTGAACAAAGCTGCTTAACGACGAATGAACCAACACGATGTTCTTAATGAAGAACCCCGCTGCGATTTTGATCCAAATCGTTCTTTAACCCGTTTTCCAATGAAACCACACACGATGTCGCGGAATCATCAACAAACCATTTGAATCCTCAAAATTTGCACAATGTATACCAACATCAACCCTCTACACATCGTTGGACAAAAGACCATCCTCTAGAGAATATTATTGGCAACCCGAATCAACCAGTCGTTACAAGACAACGTCTTCACACAGATGGTGAACATTGCATTTATGCTCTCACTATCTGCCAATATGAACCTAAAAACATTAAAGACGCAATGACAAAAGACAATTGGATTGAATCCATGCAAGAAGAACTCAACCAATTCAAACGTCTTGAAGTATGGGAACTGGTTGAAAGACCAACGGGGTCTCGTCATTGGTCTCAAATGAATTTGGAAGAACAAATTGGATCTTGAAGGAACATAATAAAAACAAGTCACGTCGGTGGCTAAGGGTTATAAACGGGAAGATGGTATTGACTTTGAAGAATCATTCGCTCGGGTTGCTCGTCTTGAGGTGACCGGATTTTTCTCGCGTTCGCGCTCATATGAACATAACGGTCTTTCGGATGGGCGTCAAAGCGCTTTTACGAATGGGCAACCGAAAAGCGGTTTATGTCGACCGACGGAAGGATTCGTTGATCCCGAGTTCTGAACCATGTCTACAAACGAAAAAGCTCAGTATGGTCTCAAACAAGCTCCTCGGGCGTGATGCGATAAGTTATCATCCTTCCTCATTGCCAATAAATTCACCAAAGGTTGATCGATCCTACACTTTTCATACAATATCACGGGGTTCACATATTAATCGTTCAAATCTATGTGGATGACATCATTTTGGGTCGACACATTTAAAATACTCAAATGCTTTTGCAAAATTAATGACAAAACATTTTGAAATGTCATTGATGGGTGAACTCACATTCTTTCTAGGAATGCAAGTTCATCAATCACCCGTGGTATTTTCTTGAGTCGGTCAAATATGCCCTTGAATTGTTAAACAAATTTGGAATGCAAAGCTGACACCTATGCCACACCAATGGCTCATACCAAGCTAGATCTTTGATTTACATGGGAAATTAGTGGACCCTACCAAATACCGTAGTATTATTGGGTCTCTCATGTATCTAACGACTAGCGAGCTGATATTGTTTTCTTTGTATATCTTTGCTCCGTTATCGATCGAGACCAAGCTGAAACCCACCTGCGAGGCTAAAGAATCCTCGATATATCAAGGAACCATTAACTTGGGGATCGGTATCAGAAGGATTACGGTTTTGAACTAATAGCATTTGATCTTGATCACGCGGATGCTTAGATTCACGGAAAAGTACTTGAGAGCATTACAATTTCTTGGTGATAAAGCGGTGTCATGGCAATCGAAGAAGCAAGATTGTACATCGCTCTCCTCGGTGAAGCGAGAATATGTAGCCATGTCGGCGTGTTGTGCTCAAGTAATTTGGATGAGAACACAACTCAAAGACTATGGTTATGTATTTGATGAGAATCCGATGTCTTTGCGACAATCGGTGCTATTGCGATCTCGTGCAACTCGGTTCAACATTCAAAATCAAAGCACATCGATCTTGATATCATTTCATCAAGGACCACGTGGAGCAGTCTTGTTGAATTATACTTTGTAGGTGCGAGAATACCAATTGGCGGATCTCCTCACCAAAGCCTTAGCTCACCGCTAGGTTTAATGAGTTGGTCCACGGATTGGTATGCGGTGTTTGACTCAAGAGGAACTGGACGAACTCTTAAAACATTCTTAAAAACCGTTAAACACCAAAACCTCTTTTGTAAATATTTTCAAAAACAAAATACAAAATTATAAAATCGATAAAACAACAAAAATATTCTTCTATCTATATTTCTTTTAACATGGCAAGTACAAATCTTCCGTCAACACTCAAATCTTTCAAAATTCGGTATTTTTCGATCAAGTGTTGAGGGAGAAAGTAAATATTTTCTCAGTTTCATAAAACATTGTACTTGCATGTTACTTTATCCCGGTTGTTTCCTTAAATGGTGGTCACTTTTCTGGTTTACTGACACTCCTCGGACTAAAATTTATAAAACTTCATTATTTCGTAAGTCGAGGGAGAGTGTCGTCAAATTTCTTTCCAAAATATCACTCGTTTGGTAACCAAAATGGAAGTAAAAGGCATTGGATGTAAATGGCAAAGGTGGAGGGACTAAAAGTGTCAAAAGCTCAAAGTTATTTTTCATAAAACTTCCACCAAACTCATTTAATTCACCTCATTTATTATCTCACCAAACCAAATCCTACGCCTAAAATTCGATCTTCAAATCCGTGTTTTGGATCATCATTTTGTAAGTGGTTTTATAATCTTAACATGTTTTTAAACAATGGTTTTGATTTATACGCGAATCCAACGGTCAAATGATGTGTTTGAGTGTGATTTGTGTTCTACGCGTAAGCAATGAATACAAATCCTTCATTCGTGTGTTTTTCGTTAATATGATAGTGTCAAAATGTTTACTTAATCTCTTTGAAACAATTTCCATCATCAAAACGCACCCAGAAACACGAATTGATTGAGTTTGAATAAATTAGGGTTTATGCGTGAATTGGGTTTTTTCTTGTGCGAGTGTTTCTGGTTAATTAGTTGCTTATAAGGTGTTGTTTACATGATGAATTGATTATATCCATGCTTAGAACTTGCCTAGTAACATCAAATGTGAAAGAATTGAATTTTAGGGTTTTAGTTCATACGAATTGGGTATTTTTTATTCATGTTGAGTTTGATGTTAAAACTTGAATAAAACAACTTAATAGGCATACTAGACTTCCCAGAATCATCTTGGTGCATTTCCTATGGCTAATTATCTTAGGCGTAATTCTTGAAACTTAGGGTTTAAGTTTTTACGCATAAGAGTTTTGCGCGTAACTGTTTTTTATGAGTATTCATGACTTGATCTGAAAATAACTGAATGTATGTGTTAATATTGGTGCTATGATGAAATTATTTCAGGTTTATTACGCGTGAAAATTTAGAATCAAGGGTATTTGCCATCTACGCATAAGGATCACCTTACACGTAGCACGTTATGCGTAAGAGTAATCTTACGCGTAACTTTTACGTGGGTTCTACACAGGGACTCGGCGTATCACGTGAAGGATATGCGTGCGATGACCTCTGCGCATAAGGTTGACTCTTACGAGTAAGCCTTCGCGTGAGTTCCATATCACGCTTCTGCGTAAGCTTTACGTATAAGGCCCTCTTTTCCTACGCGTAATATTTCTTACGCGTAAGTCAAGAACCTACGCATAAGCTTATGCTTACGCGTATAACACTCCTGTTTATGCATAAGCTTGCCATTTCTACACCTAAACCTAGTTTTTAGCCTTAATTATGAATTGTTACGCGTGCAAACTTGTAAATAAATAAATCAAAACGCCACAAAACCAATAATGTCACTAATACGCTTAATCGTTTAATAAGTTGTGAAAAATAAGTGAAAACATGGACTTTAAAACTTAAAGTTAATCAACTCACGAAACTTATCACGACGTCATTGGACTATTGGACAAACAAGTAACATTGGACTCGTAACAATCATCGACATATCACATTCAATAATTAGAGAATAAAACCATCTGTTGACTAACATAATGTCTTTCGATATATTGGTTCTTTTGGCTAAATATCTTTCAGATCATGACATTGACGCTCAATTGCAAAATGTGGAAGCACCAAATGTTCTCACCTTTGTTGATATCTTCCCTAATGGCTATCCGATGAAGATAGGAAAGAACAACCTTCGTGTTGATTTTGATACTCTCACCTGCTTGGAATCCTCTTGTTTAATTGCTATGGATATTCTGAAGAATCATCCATATCAGAACATGCTCACCAATTACGCTTTCTGATTGCACGAGATCTATATTCACCGATTACGGAATACAATGCAAAAGATCAAAGGACAAAATGATGTGGCGGTGGCTCAATGACAAACAAGTCACCATCACACTGTAGACTTAAGGGCTATTCTTCTCATCCACGCCATCGAACCAATGAATACAATGTCGCACCAAGCGAAGAGGCATTACGCAATTCATGATCGACATTGGTTATGATGAAGCTACGGGAGTAATCACTAAGCATTCATCGTGGATCTTAAGAATATTTGATACGCTTACGCAGTGCGTTCGGGGTCAAGGAAACTTCCTTTTCTTCGAGCAAGTTTTATAACACCCTAGGCGATGAACCTAATCGTTGTAGTGTAGTAATTAGGGTAAGCCACGGGTATTGATATCGTTCTCTAGAGGAATAGTGTCGTTAGGTGAAGTGTATGTCGATTTAAGTCTAAAGGTGAGGATGATTATTTTGTATTTTTATATTTTATGAATCTTGGTTTTGGAGGGAGGGTGGAATTAGTTGCTAGTCAACTATCCCAAAAGATACTAACTAAATTATGGGTCTACCGATGGCGTGAAGCGTATCTACTTATGATGTATTACTCCTTGCTAGCTATCCAATTCTACCTACTGAATTGTCACGTCCTATTGATGGTTGAATTGTCACGTCCTTATTCTTAACGCGTTGTGTGTCTAAAGTCGTAGGGTATGCGTTTATCCCTAACTCTTTGAACTTACCAAAGGGTCTCGTCTACAAAACCCACTAGGGATTGTAAACTTTAACTCTAAGGCCCTCTTTGGATGGTTTAGCTTACAACTACTCAAGGAGTCATATTCTAAGGTTCACAAAGATTAATCAAGCATTAAGTACACAACGAATGACCTATCACATTACTAGATCATTAAACAATTAAGATAAGAGACAACCAATCAAACAAGAGACAGTAGGATGCAAGAATTATAAACTAAACCAATTAGACTCATTGAAATTGTCACACCCTAATGATGAAGATAGACGCAAGCATCACTAAGAAATCAATAAGATCTAATTAATTATATACAAGTTTCATACAATCATAAGCAAACACTAGGTGAATTAGCCAAGCATAATTAATGAAGAGCAAGCAACAATTATGATAATTGAAGACATACCATAGGATTGGATTAACAAACAAATCATTACACGATGTTTATGGAGTGTTTGAAACCCTTTAAGTTCTTTGGAAAAACACCTACCTAAACCACGGAATCGGACTTAGGGTTTAGGGCTTACAAAAGTGAAGTTATAATGTTATATTTATAGGCGATTTTACGTCGGCAAAGAGTGACGGCGTCACACTTATAGAGTGACGACGTCGCGACCATTTTTTCAACAAATTGTAGATTTTCTCGTTCCGATCGCGTGGGCTTTTGAACCACCTAAATCCGAGTTCGTATGCAAAAGTTATGGCCAAAACAATATCAACTACTTGGCGCATGTTGTGATAGTCTTGATCACCTTGTGGCGGCGTCGCCTTATGCTTGTGGCGTCCTCTTTAGCTTCGGCGCGTGCGATTGAATCTAGGCCGTGCGAGTTGCGACGGCCTACTCTTTTAAAGCCCGCGCCGTCCTCCAAAAACTAGCAATTTCTTTTACGTAGTCACAAATTCCTCCGACGGCGTCGCGATTAGCAAGGGCGTCGTCCCTTGTAATTTAGCGACTTGAGTGTCTCGATTCTTGACTTTGGCCATTTTCTTCATATATCCGCGCCTTTTCGTCCAAATAAGTGCCATTCTGACGGTTTGCCTTCAAGAGACCTAAAAGTGAAAAGGAATGATATTAAGCAATAACGGATACAAAAGTGATCAAATAAGGGCTTAAACGACCCTCAAAAGGTACATTTAAAACCTTATCAAATATCCCTACACTTGGTATTTGCTTGTCCTCAAGCAAATGTGCTTTAGCCAATTAATTTATAAGTTAGGGGTCATGAAGCATTGGTTTAAAACAGTCCACAACACATATAAGCCCATAAAAGTCATAACAAGCACGGAAATACATACTAGCACCTCACATGGGGTGTTTGGATACTCATCTCTCTCGGTGTATATGAAATATAGCAAATTGGAAATGGAAGATAAACACTCATTAACGGTCCTAGTACATAGATTACCATAGGCTTGAGAATAGATCAAACCTCCATTGCTTTGGCGTAAGCACCTAGGAAAGACTATCAAAGAGGTCTTTAAAGGGTTGTAACATTAGGCTTACGGTAGGAAACAAAGGGTTTGGTGGGATAGGCTATTTAGTGGTGGCAAGTCAAAAATCTCTATGTTAAATGCATACGAAGAATGGCGTTGCTAAGCCAAGACTCGACACTCTAAACTCTAGATAACCGAAATAAACAAACATAAATTTAAAGGATAGATGTAGGATGGTAGCCCGTATTTTTTTTTTTTACACTCTATTTTTTTCTTTTTCTCTTTTTTTTTTTTTTTTTTTTTTTTTTTTCATACACTTTTACTCTACCATCCTCTACGATAACATCAAAATAATAGGGATTTATAACACATCCCTACACTTGAGTTTTATTACTCTAACACTAATATGACCCGAATTGAAAAGATCAAAACACTTGGAGTACGTTATTACGCAAGATAAGGAATTGGCGTTCCCTTTTAGTCATTTAAAACTTTAACTTTTCCCATGAGTCCCAATCGTCCCAAAGCGTGTACAAAGGATATGACTCAACTTAGCAACTCATGCAAGCAACTAGATAATTGAACTAAGGGTTTTGGGTGATAACAATAATGCACTAAAAGTGAGTGCATACAAGGTAGGCTAAAGCGATTTGGGTGTACATTTGGGGTGGGGTGTAAACAATGCTCTTCATTGATATTCGGAAAAACCGAAACATCACGAGAACCGCGAAAAGGATAGGCTCGAGGGGTTAACTAGGGGTATCGTGTACTAAAGATGAGTACAACGCAAAGGTGTGGGGAATTACTCAACCGATGTGGAAGAAGTAATTATATTACGGGTATCAAACAAGGGTTATCCTAATGCCTCTTATCATTTAGTTATTCCTAACTACACAAGTGTAATCTTACTAGCGATCTCGGAATGCATCACAAAACAAGTTCTAGAATCTAATATACTACGGTTCACACTCTAAGCATTGAAGATGAATGCTTCAATTCCTACTAATCTAAGGCGATCCTCGCATTTTTGTGAATTTAAGTGGTAAAGGGTTTTGTGCTAGTCATATAACTTCCTATCCGTGAGGCGCTTTTGTTAAGACTAATGGCCCACTCCTATATATTATGAAAAATTTTAAATTTGGTGCCAAAATTACCCTAACCGACATTTTCTCATGGTTTATTACACAAATACAATTGGACAAAGCAAATAGTCAAGGATAAGCATAGTTTCAAAGTTCCGTTTTATTTTCCTCCTACACTTAAACCGAACATTGTCCCCAATGTTCCCGAAAATATCAAAGTTATGATAATGGAAGGTAATTAAAATGAAAAAACTAATACTCCCTTGATTAGCTTGGTAGGATCCGTGTGTGAAGTAGTGGTTAAATCCTTTCCAAGAAAAATGTGCGCGTGAAAAGCTCCTTCCAATCTTTTGTATCTTCTTCTTGATAAATAAAACACGCACACTTGAAGAAAACAAACAACCCAACGCATCAAACCGAACAAAGAAAAATAACAACAAGATGTAATTCGGACTTAAATAAGATATAATGCTTGTGGAATGGATGTTTGCGATTTTCTAGAAAATTAAGACACGGAAAATTCCAAAAAAATTTATAAGTAGCATAGAAAGCGAGAAAAAGTAATCGATTGTTTACGCTCCTTCGACATCGTCGAGTTGCGATCTGACGTCGGTTATCATGACAAAAAGCGCTGCGATTTTACGGAAAAATTCGGAAAATTTTTATCTTTAAAATCTGGAAAAATTTCCTGCAAAACATCCATTATGACTCGATACAAGCAATTGACTCTAACAAACACACATATATATCTTTTAATTAATTGAAATTCTCATGTTTACGTTTCTTTTGAAAACGTGTGTAATCCTCCCTACACTTATCCCTTATGTAAAATACCTTTATATGTAATTAAGACGAGGTTAAAGACAAAATAAAGCTTTTTACAAATTTAAACATGAGAATAAACAATCAATAAAAGATATCGACACAAAATGAAAATGAAAAACAAATACACATGGGTTGCCTCCCAAGAAGCGCTTGTTTTGTTCGAGTCACGAGCGACTCTACCCTTATTTAACGAGATAAAGGGAAGTTTTCCCTACACTTAAGTTTAAGTGCGGGTGATAGTAGCGATACACACCCTTAGGGTGGAAATATGCCACGTGAGGTGAAGGGGTGTGTGAATGGCTTCCTTCATCCAAAAACTACCGGACTAAATTGGTTGATGGGTAGGTCGGTTCCTCGTTTATCTAAGGATGGAAGTAAAGATTGAGGTTCGGTTCATCAACACTAGGAAATTCCTAGAACTAAGAGTAAGGCCGAGACTACAAGTATTCAAACCTATATTCTCTAGTTGCGTTTGGTTCAAATGTTCTACCTCCATCGGGATTCCTAAATGCGGTGTGTATGCCTTAAATGATGGTGGGACTTGTGGGATACCTTGTGGGTCTAGACTTTTCACCTCATCCTCAATCACATCTATATCATCTATATGCTCGTCATGTATTATTTCCTTAGGTCGTGATGAAACCAATTCTAGTAATTGATCCAACTTATGGTTTAATGCTTGGTTGCTTACCATAATGTTTTCATAAATTTGGTCAGTTCTCCTAAGGGCCTCACTAAAAATAGTTTCTAAACACGGAGGTTGTTCATGAAAGTTTATCCTAGGTGAAGGCTCAAACGAAGCATAGGTTTCACTAGATGAGGTATTTTGTGGGCTTGATGGAATGGTGAAACCCTCAAAAGGTTTATGGACTTGGTTACTTTCTTCCCACCATCTTGAATAATCCACTTCGGTAATATCATATTTCATGAAATAACCTAATCGCGGATATAGTGGATTCGCGTTCTCCATAATGGTGAATGGAAGAGTCAATGGACAAGTTTTACGAACAAAGGCACAAAGAAGGGGGATAGACTACAAGGAAGCTAATAAAAAGAAAAAAAAATCTCACTTGATAGGAATCTTGTGAGTAGACCTAAGCGAGATAGAAATCAAGCCTAAACAATAACTATTCCCGTGGCGCCAAAACTTGATAACGCTTACACGCGTGCGTTCGGGGTCAAGGGAACTTCCTTTTCTTGAGCAAGTTTTATAACACCCTAGGCGATGAACCTAATCGTTGTAGTGTAGTAATTAGGGTAAGCCACGGGTATTGATATCGTTCTCTGGGGAATAGTGTCGTTAAATGAAGTGTATGTCGATTTAAGTCTAAAGGTGAGGATGATTATTTTGTATTTTTATATTTTATGAATCTCGGTTTTGGAGGGAGGGTGGAATTAGTTGCTAGTCAACTATCCCAAAAGATACTAACTAAATCATGGGTCTACCGATGCGTGAAGCGTATCTACTTATGATGTATTACTCCTTGCTAGCTATCCAATTCTACCTACTGAATTGTCACGTCCTATTGATGGTTGAATTGTCACGTCCTTATTCTTAACGCGTTGTGTGTCTAAAGTCGTAGGGTATGCGTTTATCCCTAACTCTTTGAACATACCAAAGGGTCTCGTCTACAAAACCCACTAGGGATTGTAAACTCTAACTCTAAGGCCCTCTTTGGATGGTTTAGCTTACAACTACTCAAGGAGTCATATTCTAAGGTTCACAAAGATTAATCAAGCATTAAGTACACAACGAATGACCTATCGCATTACTAGATCATTAAACAATTAAGATAAGATACAACCAATCAAACAAGAGACAGTAGGATGCAAGAATTATAAACTAAACCAATTAGACTCATTGAAATTGTCACACCCTAATGATGAAGATAGACACAAGCATCACTAAGAAATCAATAAGATCTAATTAATTATATACAAGTTTCATACAATCATAAGCAAACACTAGATGAATTAGCCAAGCATAATTAATGAAGAGCAAGCAACAATTATGATAATTGAAGACATACCATAGGATTGGATTAACAAACAAATCATTACACGATGTTTATGGAGTGTTTGAAACCCTTTAAGTTCTTTGGAAAAACACCTACCTAAACCACGGAATCGGACTTAGGGTTTAGGGCTTACAAAAGTGAAGTTATAATGTTATATTTATAAGCGATTTTACGTCGGCAAAGAGTGATGACGTCACACTTATAGAGTGATGGCGTCACGACCATTTTTCAACAAATTGTAGATTTTCTCGTTCCGATCGCGTGGGCTTTTGAACCACCTAAATCCGAGTTCGTATGCAAAAGTTATGGCCAAAACAATATCAACTACTTGGCGCATGTTGTGATAGTCTTGATCACCTTGTGGCGTCATCGCCTTATGCTTGTGACGCCGTCCTCTTTAGCTTCGGCCGTCTGGATTGAATCTAGGCCGTCACGAGTTGCGACGGCCTACTCTTTTAAAGCTTGACGTCGTCCTCCAAAAACTAGCAATTTCTTTTACGAGTAGTCACAAATTCCTCCGACGTCGCAGATTATTGATGGCCCGTCCCTTGTAATTTAGCGACTTGAGTGTCTCGATTCTTGACTTTGGCCATTTTCTTCATATATTCGCGCCTTTTCGTCTAAATAAGTGCCATTCCACATTTTGCCTTCAAAGACCTAAAAGTGAAAAGGAGCGATATTAAGCAATAACGGATACAAAAGTGATCAAATAAGGGCTTAGCGACCCTCAAAGGTACATTTTAAAACCTTATCAATATTCCTCGACCATGGAGAACTCTCTACATTCATCAAAACCTTATCGGTGGCTATGAGCATCCCAAGCTCATGGGCTATGATTTTTAGGCGTTGGTCAACAATAAACACATTGAAGTTGAAGCTCGATATGGGACGACATGATGTCATTCCTTAAAAAGCTTGGCACCAAAATCACATGTCGGATATACCAAACTGTTGATCCAACGAGCTCTAGGTTATAATCACGATATTCCCTTAAGACTCGATGACCCCAAACAACACTCCATGTTGTATGAGCCCACACTCTCGGTCGGTTGAAGGACTCTACAACAAAGAAACAAAGTGCGGTCTTGCGGATCACCTTATAACCGATGATATCAAACAAGCGTATTCATACAAGCGATATACGCTAGCGGTTGAAGAAGGCAAAGTAGGTTTTCTCGATGAAAAATCATTGGTACACCTTCAGGAAAACCGAAGAGGCGGTTCGAGAAGTGTTACAAGCGAGAGTCAAAGAAAGTTCCCAAAGAAACCTCCACTCAAAGGAAAGTTCCCTCTAAGGAAGTTGTTTCTATTCCCATTCCCAAGTCTCGAACCTCAAAGAAAGCTAGTGGATGAAAGCTACGATGAAACCGAATCGAGACGAGGAGGTTACCTACTCTGAAGCTGGCAGATGTCACTCCAGCGGTAGCTAAACCTCCCGGTCAAAAGGCGACCAAGGCAAAGGGAAGACTCCGTGCTTAAGCAAGATGAAAGCTCGGATGAAGAGCCACCGGATGCGACTACGGGAAGAAGTTCAAAATCATTAGACTCCAACACGTGGCAAAAGAGTTTGAAAAGCAACAAATCGTGGCCGGAGGTCAAGTGGTGGTGTCGGTCTACCAATTCGATGCGGTTCATCGACCCGATAAGGAATTGGTGCCACCACTCTTGAGCAACAACGAAACGCTGGAGGATTCTATTGATTATGACTTTGAGGAACGAGAAAAGGAAAAGGCGATGAAGAGGTTGCGGCTCAAGCCAAAGTCGATGAAGAGGCGGATTCGGTGATGTAAAGGCTAAATCGGACAAGATGACGATGTAAAGTATGATGATTATCTTCTTGACAGTCCTACTCGCTCTAAGGATAAAACTTACGAACCTCCTAAGGACCACCGAATCACCTCACGACTCCTCATCATCGATTCATCTTCTCACTCTTCACCCCACCATCCAAAGGAACAACGGATCCACATCGAATCGTGAAGAAGCCAGAGACACTTGGATATCTCGAGCAAAGACAAGAATTGTTAAAGGCATCAAGCAAGTACGGAAGAAGGATGTAACCAACAGCTAAATCAACTCATTGACAGAATCAACTTTCTTCAAGGCGGGATAAGCGAGTTGTTGACGAAAGGAACAAATCGAAGTTTATCAAAGGAGATTTCCAAAAGGAATTGGAGAAGGCGGCAGAGAATACACTCACAAGTTTCTTCTTAACCTTTGTCCTGGCGTGACTAGAAAGTATTCTCCAAACAACTTACTCCTAACATCGTCGCATTGGTTAAATATATAATGGGCAAAGAATCGATCTTTAAAACCGAAGTTAATTGCTAAGCGGTGATGCAAATGTCAAAGCGATCTGCAACTTTACTTGGATGAAGCTAAATTTTTGAAGGTCTACTAGATTATCAACTCGGATCATCATGCAAGGAATCGTGAGATCAACCTAAGCGACCAAGAGATGGCGATGATACGGACAAGGACTCGCACTAAACATCCAAAGAAGTGCGGAGAACCTACGGACTCCAACAACAAGACAATCTCCTCCACGCTCTTCCACCGAAAAACCTCGGGACTACGGTTACCACCCACGAGAGAAAACCGATGATCACTTGAGTATCTTGGTGGTGACAATGAGGAAGTCCCTGAGCCCCAAAAACAACCCACCTCTCCCGCTTCAACAAAGAAACCATCATCCTCATCAAGGCCAAAGAAAAAGAAGAAACGCCTAAGGCTGATGTCGTCTCATGGCTTGACGAAGACGACACCGAGTATGATTGGTTCTCTACACTTTTTGATGCTACTCCCACCCTAACTGATGATCAAGATATGGTAGAAGGTCGTACGTTGGAGCATGCTAAGCTACTGCAAGAGAAGTTCCGTGTGAAGAAGATGACGAAATCAGAGTTGAAACGAATCAAGAATGAAGCATTTCAACTACTCAAAGACAGCTCGGAAAGTGATATTGAAGTTGAATATCACCTTGAAAATATAGCACGAGCCATGTCTAACAACATTGATTGGCTCAACCACAAGCAAACATCGAATTCACGGAAGAGACAAGGCTCCATACTACACGATTGGTCTAAACCTCTACCAACAATTGGTCAACGGATCAACCTAAGATTCCATTCCGCTACTTCTTCAACAATGACTTGGAATTCCTTCTACGGTGGCGATAATTCAAAGAAATCGCTACATCACTTACACTTCCGTTCCCTGACCATATACTCCAACTACATAGCCATCGAAGAAAAGGCTACCGCATGTTTTCCAACAACAGGAAAGGTATGACATTGATGCAATGTACGGGATTCACCATTGGCGGAGCGCCGAGCGAATCTACTACAAAAGGCGCCAGTTGAAAGTCTCAACATGAAGTGTACGATGATAAAAGGATCGTTGTTGTTAAGCATGTCACTCTTTCGTCTAAATGGGATTACACCTTCCTCAAGGGCGCGTGGTCAAAAGACAAGGCGAAAGGGACTATGAATTCGTGAAGCGGACTTTCGAACTTGTCTCTCAGCGACATTGAAGATCGTATCTTGCCAAGGTACGAGGGAATAATGAGACAATTCTCGATTGAAATTCAACGTGAATACATCAAGTCCTTGCTCATCTTCATCGAAGCATAGTGATCCGAGGCGTGTGAAGATTTACAACTTCTTCGTTGAATCATATCGGACACGTGTCAACTTCACGGACCTCGGCTAGAACTTCGACATCACCACTTTCACAATACACTCTCATCAACCAAACCATTCGGAGTAGTTTACGTAGTGAACTACAACGCAATTATGATGGCGTGTAGAGATCTTCACAAGTTTGGGGATCATACATTGAAGAAGGTCGGGGCGGCTTGGCTTATAGGTTGAAGGCGATACATGAAGGCATTGGGTCTCAAAGCGATGGAATTCTCGGGGAAAGGCGGGATGCAAGCAAACATCGAATTCACCAGAAGAGACAAGGCTCCATACTACACCGATTGGTCTAAACCTCTACCAACAATTGGTCAACCAGATCAACCTAAGATTCCATTCCGCTACTTCTTCAACAATGACTTGGAATTCCTTCTACACGGTAGCGATAATTCAAAGAAATACGCTACATCACTTACACTTCCGTTCCCGGCAGCCATATACTCCAACTACATAGCCATCGAAGAAAAGGCTACCCACATGTTTTCCAACAGCGTGGAAAGGTATGACATTGATGCAATGTACGGATTCACATTGGCCGGACGCAGATTTAATCTACTACAAAAGTCGCGAGTTCGAAAGTCTCAACATGAAGTGTACAAGTGATAAAAGGATCGTTGTTGTTAAGCATGTCACTCTTTCGTCTAAATGGGATTACACCTTCCTCAAGGCATCGTGGTCAAAAGACAAGACGAAAGGGACTATGAATTCGTGAGCGGACTTTGAACTTGTCTCTCAACGACATTGAAGATCCAGTATCTTGCCAAGGTACAGGGGAATAATGAGACAATTCTCGATCGAAATTCAACGTGAATACATCAAGTCCTTGCTCATCTTCATCGAAGCATAGTGATCCGAACGTGTAAGATTTACAACTTGTCGTTGAATCATATCGACACGTGTGTCAACTTCACCGGACCTCGGCTAGAACTTCCCGACATCAACCGACTTTCACAATACACTCTCATCAAAGAAACCATTCGGAGTAGTTTATCGTAGTGAACTACAACGCAATTGCTGATGGCGTGTGAGATCTTCACAAGTTTGGGGATCATACATTGAAGAAGGTCGTGGGCGGCTTGGCTTATAGGTTGAAGGCGATACATGAAGGCATTGGGTCTCAAAGCGATGGAATTCTCGGGAAAGACGGGATGTGAAGAGGATCATCACCGTATCGATGAAAGGTTGTCTGAAGGGACCGCCTTCGAACTCCGGAGAGCTTAGTAGGTGGTCGTCCCATGATTACTCTCACAGCTATCAACGCCCGTTCGCATTCTCGGTGATATTGTTGGACTACCTTGTACCCTTAAACTGCTTTCAATTTCATACTAATTTGGATGTGTGATTATTTTATGACAATGGCTTGTGCACAAATAACGATGTACAACCCGTTCTTATAATGAAAGGACCCGTGGTACGCTTGATTACACAATCCTTATAAAAGGAGCGAAAGCTTCTACTTTTGAGTAAAACCTATCAAACCTTTCATTTTAAAGGTTTTGCTCAAAAGAACAAGTACTTCCTTACGTTTTCAAAACCTCAAAAGTTAGTATTACTTGTTGAGGGGAGTATTTGCTAAAAACTTTGTTCACAAAATTGTTCTTCGTGATAATCTTCCCACAAAACTATAAATGGTCATATTTAATATCGAACGTTATCAAAAATAACATTTATATATGCCATTTTTGAGGGGAGAAAATTATTGTGATAAGAAATATGTTGATTTGTTATTGAATCGTCGTGTGAAAAGACTTAACCCATGAATTGACGGGATATGAACAAATACATTGAAAAGATTTGTCTTCCAAAGACTTATCCAAGTAAATTGTACCTATTCGAGAAGCTCTTGATAGACATGAACTTTGACGGTTTGACAACCTTTCAAGGTTTGTCCACACCTTCAAGGTAGTTATTAGAGCTAGTTGTCACCTAAAAGTCGACAATGTAGCTCTTTAACTATGCAACGTAACCGTGTCCTCGGGAATTGTCTATCTTGAGTCGATCAATTCAAAAGTACACACTCTTCTCTCACCGCAAGTGATTGCCTAAACACTCAAGCATGTGTGAGGGGAGTATTTCGCAAATGATCAAACTCTTACAAGGTACAAAATGTTTTTCAATCATACCCACTTTGAGAGATTTTCAAGAAAATGGTTTTATGGCAACATAGGTTAGTCATGGAGTTATAAGGTGACTAAGGTTAGAATAACCGTCTATGATCCGCCAGAGTCGGAGAGATCTACCCAAGGACATCACAAATAGTTAGTACTTAGAAGTCCTTAGGTATGATTATAAAAAGGAGAAAATGAGAATCGAGAAAGAAGGAGTTGAAGAATTAAAAGAAAAGCAAAGAAAAGGGTGAAAAGAAATAGCCCTCTTGATTATTCAACTTAGGCGTATAATCGGGTTCAATTCATATGCTACTTGTTGTCACTTAGTGACACCGGTATTGAAGATTAAAAGTCGCCATGGACCCAAAGGACGCATGCACTAAACCTTCTTAGCCACTCAAGTTTCTCCCAATGTAAGCTTGTTTCATTCTCACAGGGAACCCTACGTAAACTATCGGCTTTCTCTTAGAGATTGTCGGTATTGAAGAAGGAGACCTCTCCCTAGTCTCCGCCAAGAAAACCAAAGTGCACTATTGAGTCTAGAGCCACGAGATTCATCAAAAGATCTCATAGGTACACTTGACATTTCATCACTTGTTGTTCAACAATAAGAACAACAATGGGTACGTTATCGAGTCCTACACAAATCCTAGCAATTTGTCGAGAACATTTATGAGAGGTTCACTATTGTGATCCTCGGTGATTGAATGGAAACTCGCTGTGGTCAACATTAAACACCCGACAAAGGTCACTTCGGTAACTCCCGTGGATTACGCTTAGTGTGTCTCAAACGGTCTACGTCAGAGGTGATGCTTGGTGTACCTCAATGACTCATCCGAACTCAGGTGTACTTCGCACATCGTGTTATCTCACTTGTGGGACTCAGCTCAGAACGGCCTTTGTGAGAATTAGAGATGTGTTTTCACACTATGTTTGTAACACCTCGAAATTCAAACTTGTAAGTGTCTGAACCGCTTATTACTAACCGTGTGTATGTTTTCCTCTTATGGAAGCTCGAGCAGACGATCGTCGCGATTCTTCACATGCTCATACCAACATCATCACTAATGCAAGTTCTCTCAAAAGGCAACACAAAAGTCGAATGATTCTTCGTCAAGTCAAAGAATCTACAAAGTTTAAAGACTAAGAGAACTACATCGATCAAGTCCAACATTAAATGAGCGTGTGAGCATGTTGAAGAAAGACGTGGAGACACCGGAGCAACGAAGCGCACTGATCTGCACAACAACAACATACTATCACTACCATCACAAAGAACAAAGATCAAAGAACAAAGAAAATGATGACGTTAAAGCGTAACTTTTCAAAGGAAACAATTTCTCTACACCGGGAGATTGTTCGAATCAAGGAAATTCTTCTCACAAGAAAGAAGAATGTCGAAGACGCCAAAGCTACTATTACATCAACACCTTCACTGTCAGATCATCAATCACTAACACTTAGGGGAGATTGTTGGAATCACTCCTAAACTAGAATTCAAGTGTTAGTAATCAATATGTAATAGTTAGCTTAATTAGGCCTTTATGTTTGTTATTAAGCTAAGGCTTATGTAGAAGGCCCATAAGCCTTGGCCCAAGTCCAATAAGGAAAGGAAGGGACTAGGAGTGTTGCCCTAGCTCCCTCTCCTATAAATACCTTTGTAATACCCTCACTTAAGGGTTGGT
The DNA here is from genome assembly GCA_022545495.1 of Chrysanthemum lavandulifolium. Taxonomy (NCBI): domain Eukaryota; kingdom Viridiplantae; phylum Streptophyta; class Magnoliopsida; order Asterales; family Asteraceae; genus Chrysanthemum; species Chrysanthemum lavandulifolium. The sequence goes on from CM040242.1 coordinate 164,020,780, forward strand.
TGTTCAATTCATTCACTCTTTCACTTCTACGCATAACCTTTCCTCATTCATACGTGTGTGTGTGTTTGTATTTGTTCAACCGATCATCTATCTCTTCTCTACTTCTTATATTGATGCTTGTGTTACTAATATGGTGACCTAACATGGTGGATGTAGATCTCTGGCACTGTAGCAAAATTGGAGAGCATGTTCTGATAAGGATGATTCTTCAGAATGTCCACAGCTATTAAACAAGAAGACTCTGAGCAGGTGAGACTATCAAAATCAACACGAAGGTTGTTCTTTCCTATCTTCATCGGATAGCCATTAGGGAAGATATCTTCAACGGTGAGAACATTTGGTGCTTCCACGTTTTGCATTTGAGCGTCCATGTCGTGATCTGAAAGATATTTAGCCAAAAGAACCAACATATTGAAAGACATTACGTTAGTCAACAGATGGATTTATTGTCTAATTATTGAATGTGATATGTCGATGATTGTTACGAGTCCAATGTCACTTATTAGTCCAATAGTCCAAAGACGTCGTGATAAGTTTCGTGAGTTAATTAACTTCAAGTTTTAAAGTTGATGTTTTCACTTATTTTTCACAACTTATTAAACATTTAAGCTCATTAGTGACATTATTGGTTTCGTGGCGTTATGATTTATTTATTTACAAGTTTGCACGCGTAACAATTCACAATTAAGGTTAAAACTAGGCTTAGGCGTAGAAATGGCAAGCTTATGCATAAACAGGAGTGATTATACGCAGCGTGGCGTAAGCTTATGCATAGGTTCTTGACTTACGCGTAAGAAATATTACGCGAGGAAAAGAGGGCCTTATGCGTAGAGCTTACGCGTAGCATATATGGAACTCACGCGTAAGGCTTACTCGTAAGAGTCAACCTTATGCGTAGAGGTTATTGTTCACGATATCCTTCACGTGATACGCGTAGTCCCCAATGTAGAACCTTCGGCGTGAACGCTACGCGTAAGATTTCTCTTCACGATAACATGCTACGCGTGGGTGATCCTTATGCGTAGATGGCAAGTAACCTTGGTTCGAATTTTCACGCGTAGAAAACCCGAAATAAGCTCATCATATCACCAATCTTAACACATACATTCAATCTTTATCGGCTCAAACCATGAATACTCATTAAACGATTATGCGAAAAGCGACACGCGTAAGCTTAAAACCCTAAAGTTCAATTTTTACGAATAAGTGTTCTAGCCATAGGAATTGCACCAAAGTTTTTCTGGGATGTATAGGAAGCATATAGAGTTGTTCTATCCAAGTTTTAACATCAGAATCTAAGCGAATCAAAAATACCCAAATACTTATGAACTTAAACCCTAATTTCCGATTAAAGATCAATTGGTGTTTATGGGTTGATTCCAAGCATGATTATGGTCAATTAGCCTTGTAAACAACATCATATGACAGTCCTTTTAACCAAAAACATTCACAATTGAAAACCCCCAAAGTTGCACATAAACCCTAATCCTTAAAACATCATTAAAAACGTTTTCTGGATAGAATTTTAAGTTGAAAATGTTTATAACACATGTTTTGAAGCATTTAGACACAATTGTTTCATCATAAACATCATTTGATGATTTCGTGTTCATACGCTTATGCGTAGATGATTCGTGCCAAACAGTCAAGTCTAAACAGACTTAAAACAGCTTAAACACAAATGCAATGAAGATCAGAGAATATAATGAATTCCCGGGTCGTTATGTCCTACGGAGACTCAATGGTGTGTTAAACACTGATTCAGACGGTAGAATGATCACTAATGATAGCGATCAGAAAAGATTAGGATTGAATATTACACTCACCGAAAAGTTAATAAATAAAAGCGACTTAAATGCAAATTAAGAAAATTAAAAGATAAAAATATTAAATAAACGCTATCACTATTTTTAAAGTGATGAACGCTTAAAACCTAAAACTTAAAACTTACGCTTAAATAAAAATAACGTAAACGCATAAAATAAAACATGAAACTTATACAATATAGATCCTAAAAATATGAAAATACATTTTACAATCCTAATTATATAAGAAAATTATTAGAAAAGAAAATTATTTTTACAACTATTTATGTAATTATTATTAATTAAAACTAATTTAAACTATTTAATAATACTCTAAAATAAAAGAAAATATGAAATAAGATTAGAAAATAAAATTAAGATTTAGAAAATCTAAAATATGATAAAACTAATTTTAAAACAGAAAATATATTTTTAGACTTTTATATATTTATTATTAATTTAAAACTATTTAAAACTAATTAAAATGCTAAAAAATACTTTTTAAACTAAGAAAATTATAGAAAAATACTTTTTAAGCTTTTTACATTTATCTAAACTTAAGAAAATTGAAAAATTATTTTTTTGGAACTTTTTCTTAATTTTTTGTATTAAAAGCTATTTAAAAATGCTTAAAAACTAATTAAAATCAAGAAAAATAGCAAAACAACTTAGAAAAATATGAAAATTTCAGGAAAAGTCTAAAACAATATTAGGAAGCTAAGAAAAATGGAAAAACATGGGCTTGTGTGGGAGGAATTGCAACTGATGTGCAAGTGCTTAATGGAATAAGCACTTTGATAAGCAAAAGAGATCCAAAAGCTACCAAACTGAAAATGAAGCTACAATAAGCTAAATTAACCAAAATGCAATGAGTTTCAACAGGCTCTAACCACCGATAAGCTAGTCGAACAGATATGGCTTATTGAGCTAATATGCTCAAACAGTGGTGAAGGGGTAACTTTAAGCAAGAAATTAAGCACTAAAAATAAGCTACAATCGCAAAACACCAACCGGAACTTGTAGAAGACCTGGTTGAGAGTATTTAAACCAATTTATAGACCTAAGTGAGCCTGATGAGCCCTCAGGCAAGGGCTTGCATCACCGAGAAAAACTCAACATATGCTTGAGATCGATGATGGCGGGAGTTAGACCCAAAAGAGGAGCTTGTTTGAAGCTTTTATAAAAATGACAAAATCCACAAAATATAGATAAGTAAGGGTACCAGCTTGAGCTTTTAAGAATGCCAAGTCTCACTTGTTAAGACCCAAAGATGAGATCATGAAAATCATGCTAATCGAGCCCAAAACAAGTTTTTTATTATTTTGACTTTTGAAGAAATGTGAAAAGTTGACTTCTATGAACTTTGATCATGATTTATTAACTGAAAATGGACTTAATAGATGTAATAAGCCTACTTCTAGCTTAATCTAAGTATTTGGAACACAAAACAAGAATTGGATTCCTTAAAATTTCAACAGTAAAGCTGCCAAAGGAGTTTTACACAGAAATTGACTTTGAGCTAATGTGGGTGCAAGAACAAGACTCAAATAAGTCAATTAGGACTAAACAAGTATGAAACAATAGAAACCTGCTTCTGCAAAAGCCTTGAAGACAGATATTCAGTCACATCCAAACACCACTTTTAAGCATTGATATACAAACTACACTACATAATCACTGAACTAGCTTATTTTATTGATCAAATGAGTTTAATCAACCTTAATATAACTAATAAACAAATTAAAACCAACCTAAACCATAAACACTTGATTATGCAATGTTTATTGAAAATCACTTACAAGAAGTCCAAACCACTATGGCTTTGAAAACAAATACCAAAGAACAACTAGCCTACTTTAAACCAATCCATTGAACTTGAAAACAACCCAATATATCACCGCATCAACCAAATATCATCACCATGCCCATTTGAGTCCCGATTGACTTTCGTTGACTATCAATGAAACTTGCTTGAAACTAACTTTTAAGCTTACAAAAAGCTGTAAACAACTTATCTAAACCATTTTTGATCTTAAAAACAAATACTAAGAATTTGGATAAGAGAGTTTAGAAACTGAAATTTTTAACAGTAAACAAGGAAATTGGAAATTATCTAAGAACTTGGATTGATTCTTAAAAACACAATACAATGATTTTTTTAACTTAAATAAGGTACATAGAACTGAAAATTACAACATTTGTAGTTTAAACTAAGACATAAATAAAAAAGCGACATAAGGAGAATTTTATTAAAACTAACTACTTCTTTGCTTGCATCTCCCTTTCTTTTATACCCATTCTCTTTCTCTTTCTCTTAGCAAACCCCACCATTTTTCGACCCTTGGATTGATTAGAGTGATCTTGGCCATCCAATGGTTTTTAAGGAAAAATTAGTTTTAACAGCTTAAGGGTAGAGTAAAGGGGTAGTGGAAGCATTTAATGGTTCTTGGAGTTGTAATGAGGTGGGGGACAAAGGTGAGATGAAGGTGAGCCGAGGGATGGGTTTGAGTGATAACAGGAGCAATTGGGAAGATAGACAAAAAGCGGGCAAGTGGTTCACCAAGTAGGTTGATGACCGGGATTATTAAAAGGACAGGGGGTCATAATGGGAGTCCAAAAGGGTTGTGGCGTGGGTCCAAAGGGTGATAAGGGTCAAAATGGCTTAAATGGTATTAATAACATAAGGACCTTATTGCAATTTCGAAATTAAGGGACCTTTCACCTTGAATTCATCAAAGTTGCTTCCAAGGACTAAAATGACAAAGTTTAATAATGCAAGGACCAAAGTTGCCATTTTCGATTTTCCGGGCCAATTTTGCCAATTTTCAAACTTGGAGGACCATTTCAGAATTTTCTCAAACTTTTGATATTTTTCACCAAAGGACTAAATTTGACAAGTTATGATTTTAAAAGGACCTTGGTGATTTTACTTTTTGAAATTATGTGCTCAGGGACTATTTTTGACAATTTTTGAAACTGGGGACTAAAACCGCAATTTTGCAAATTTGATATGTTTTTCATCCGATTTTGATATTTTGTATTTAAAACTCATAAAACACTGATTTGTGATATTTTGATCATTTTGATGTGTTTCGAGTGTTTTCGAGATGATTTTGCGCTTTATTTTGTACAAAATGATGAGTATTTAGAGACTCATCAATCCCCCACATCGAGATATTGCTAGTCCCTAGCAATGATTTGAGAAAACATAATGGATTTTAAACTCTTTACCAAAAGCCATTACTTGGAGTAGCCAAATGTTTCAGTTCAAGTAAGAACCTTGGTACATCGATAACCAAATGATTTTGAGCAAATCATAAGTCGTAAACGGATTTGATTAGTCTTTACCAAGCCGTACTCTTACGGACTAGCCAACTCTTAGATAAATTATCAATATTATCTTTGGTGAGTGAATACCAATTATGGATTTTCCACGCCTTTACCACAAGCCATAACCTTGCGGGCTAGCCAACTCTTCACTTTTAGGATATGGTGAGTTGAATACCATACAATTTTGGGCAAATTGCAAGCCATATAAACGGATTTGATATATCTTTACCAAGAGCCGTTTGCTCTGGATTAGCCAATCCTTTAGTTTATCAAACATGGCGGATCGATAACCAAATGAGTAAGTGTAGAACACTTACTCCAAAAAATTTTGGCCAAAACGGGAATTGGGTAAATAATATATGAAATTCATGAATTCCCCACACTTAGAAATGAATATTGCCCTCAATATTCAAAGTACCGCGGTTATGCCAAACAAAGAACGTAAAAGGAAATATTACGGCCATTTTTTTTTTTTTTTTTTTTTTTTTTTTAGATAATATATATATAACATGCGGGCATCACCCCACACTTAGTGGAAACACACGGTGAAAACCCATGTTTAGCTCTTGTTTTTGATTACCGAGTCGCTAGCTTGACTCGACCCAATTCATTGGTTCATGGGAAGCAAAATGGAAGAAACAATCTCTATCGGACTTTCATTCAAGATGTTTGGATAAACATTTAAGTACGCGAAAGTTCCACACCGACGAGATATACAGAGAGAAAGAGAGAGATGACCCGGCCAATGATGGTACATGAAAATGCCGGGGTCAAAGATAGTGTCCTCACCCCGAGGAGTGAAGAAGAGAGAAGTCACATCATAAGCGAGGAATGGAAGAAAGATGTTGATAACAATCAAGATCCATTCTTCATCCCCAAATGTAGACATGTCGGAAGAAGGGTGAAGGTAGTATCATCAATAAGCAAACTCTTATGATAGAGTACACCTTCCTCCGAGCCAATATCATCCTCAAGATCAAAATGGAAATGATCATATTCCGAGGAGATATGTCATGAGAGAGTTCACGGAGAACTCTTCATGAAGGAAATCATTGGAAAAAGCCTCAAGCTCGGGCTTGTCCAATGTAGAGTCACTATCCACAACGGGATAGGAGATGAAGTCGACTTAGCACAAAATGATTCGATCTTAGAAACGAGGAGATTTATATTGAACAATTGTTCACGAAGTATCTCGTCCTCAATTTCCGCATCATCGAATTTCTCACTTCTTCTAAGCTAACTAGCTCGTAAGGTAGCTCCTCGACATAATCGATGTCTCCATAGGATAAAGAATCGTCAAACAAGTACAATCGTTATCGAGATCGGAGAACATCTCGACATGATCATATGGAATGTCAAGAGGAGGAGAAGAATTATCATCAAGAGGCTCATCACACATATTACGGAGATAACCTCGGACTCACTGGGTTGGAACAAGGCTCTCAACACTAGACGATTCCATTTCGGAATAGTGCTAGAAGGCTCGTCCCCATTATGAGAGTCAATGGAAGCTTGGTGTGATTTCAATGACAAGCTCTCATAATATTCCTTCACTTGAATAGAATCCTCATCATCATCGCCATCATATCGATTCTTATATTCATCTGCTGAAGCTTACACAACATTCTTTTCATTTGTAGCTTCTTTCGAATGCGTATTTCTTGAACTTTGAGGAAGATAACACCTCGTGATCGGTGAAATGTTGTGAAGGCTCGAAGTCGATGATGATGGAATACGTGGGGTTGGAAATTGTCAAACCGGAGAATTGGAATTTTGAAAATTTTGATTGACGGTGACATTCAAAAGTCGCATGAGGACCCCCACAATTCTCACAATAGAGATAATTGGGAAAATAACTTTCACCAAAGTTCGATTGTAACATGGTTCGGCTCATAGACAAGCGGGACCCGTGGTGGACAATCAAAACCGTAATGAGAATCATTCCCACAATACTCGCATGAGTAGGATTCAGATTATGTGTGGAGGTAGGTGGGAAAAATCGGTGTTTCATTTGAAATGGGATCGGATTATCGACAAACTTGTCTCCGAAACCCACATTGGTACATCGCCGACAATTTCCACCGTTAAATGGACCTCCACACTGTGAAACATGTCAAATACCATGACATAAAGAATTAAACGGATAAGAGGGATAAGAGATGAAGAATTAAACAGGTTAGAGGTAAGAAATGGAGAATTAAATGTGGTTTGAGGATAGAGAAATGTAGAATCAAAAGATGCGAGAGTAAAGATGGATATTTTTGGATTTTGAAAACATGCCGCAAAAACAAAGAATGAAAATATTTTTATGCTTTTAACAATTTAGGAAAAGTGTTAATGAACTTTTTTTTTTTTTTTTTTTTGATTTTTTGAAAACTTTACAAAAAAACTTTTACAAAAGATGGGGTATGTGCAAGAATGGATCCGAAATGGTTAAACACACGCTAAAGCCTCCCGTGGCGCTAAAATTTGATTCGTACAAACAACAAGTCTAAACAGACTTAAAACAAATTTTAAACACAAATGCAATGAAGATCGAGAATATAATGAATTCCGGTCGTTATGTCCCACGGAGATTCAATGGTGTGTTAAACACTGATTCAGACGGTAGAATGATCACTAATGATAGCGATCAGAAAAGATTAGGATTGAATATTACACTACTGAAAAAGTTAATAAATAAAAGCGACTTAAATGCAAATTAAGAAAATTAAAAAGATAAAAAATATTAAATAAACGCTATCACTATTTTTAAAGTGATGAACGTTTAAAACCTAAAACTTAAAACTTACGTTTAAATAAAAATAACGTAAACGTACAAAATAAAACATGAAACTTATACAATATAGATCCTAAAAATATGAAAAATACATTTTTACAATCCTAATTATATAAGAAAATTATTAGAAAAGAAAAATTATTTTTACAACTATTTATGTAATTATTATTAATTAAAAACTAATTTAAACTATTTAATAATACTCTAAAATAAAAGAAAATATGAAATAAGATTAGAAAAATAAAATTAAGATTTAGAAAAATCTAAAATATGATAAAACTAATTTTAAAACAGAAAATATATTTTTTAGACTTTTTATATATTTATTATTAATTTAAAACTATTTAAAACTAATTAAAATGCTAAAAAATACTTTTTAAACTAAGAAAATTATAGAAAAATACTTTTTAAGCTTTTACATTTATCTAAACTTAAGAAAATTGAAAAATTATTTTTGGAACTTTTTCTTAATTTTTGTATTAAAAGCTATTTAAAAATGCTTAAAACTAATTAAAATCAAGAAAATAGCAAAACAACTTAGAAAATATGAAAATTTCAGGAAAAGTCTAAAACAATATTAGGAAGCTAAGAAAATGGAAAAACATGGGCTTGTGTGGAGGAATTGCAATCGATGTGCAAGTGCTTAATGGAATAAGCACTTGATAAGCAAAGAGATCCAAAAGCTACCAAAATGAAAATGAAGCTACAATAAGCTAAATTAACCAAAATGCAATGAGTTTCAACAGGCTCTAACCAGCGATAAGCTAGTCAACAGATATGGCTTATTGAGCTAATATGCTCAAAACAGTGGTGAAGGGGTAACTTTAAGCAAGAAATTAAGCACTAAAATAAGCTACAACGCAAAACACCAACCTGAACTTGTAGAAGACCTGGTTGAGAGTATTTAAACCAATTTATAGACCTAAGTGAGCCCCGATGAGCCCCATGCAAGGGCTTGCATCACCGAGAAAAACTCAAGATATCTTGAGATCGGTGGATGGGGAGTTAGACCCAAAAGAGAGCTTGTTTGAAGCTTTTATAAAAATGACAAAAATCCACAAAAATATAGATAAGTAAGGGTACCAGTTGAGCTTTTAAGAATGCCAAGTCTCACTTGTTAAGACCCAAAGATGAGATCATGAAAAATCATGCTAACTGAGCCCAAAACAAGTTTTTTTGCTATTTTGACTTTTGAAGAAATGTGAAAAGTTGACTTCTATGAACTTTGATCATGATTTATTAACTGAAAATGGACTTAATAGATGTAATAAGCCTACTTCTAGCTTAATCTAAGTATTTGGAACACAAAACAAGAATTGGATTCCTTAAAATTTCAACAGTAAAGCTGCCAAAGGAGTTTTACACAGAAATTGACTTTGAGCTAATGTGGGTGCAAGAACAAGACTCAAATAAGTCAATTAGGACTAAACAAGTATGAAACAATAGAAACCCGTCACGCAAAGCCTTGAAGACAGATATTCAGTCACATCCAAACACCACTTTTAAGCATTGATATACAAACTACACTACATAATCTCCTGAACTAGCTTATTTTATTGATCAAAATGAGTTTAATCAACCTTAATATAACTAATAAACAAATTAAAAACCAACCTAAACCATAAACACTTGATTATGCAATGTTTATTGAAAATCACTTACAAGAAGTCCAAACCACTATGGCTTTGAAAACAGTCACCAAAGAACAACTAGCCTACTTTAAACCAATCCATTGAACTTGAAAACAACCCAAATATATCACTGCATCAACCAAATATCATCACCATGCCCATTTGAGTCCCAGTTGACTTTCGTTGACTATCAATGAAACTTGCTTGAAACTAACTTTTAAGCTTACAAAAAGCTGTAAACAACTTATCTAAACCATTTTTGATCTTAAAAACAAATACTAAGAATTTGGATAAGAGAGTTTAGAAACTGAAATTTTTAACAGTAAACAAGGAAATTGGAAATTATCTAAGAACTTGGATTGATTCTTAAAACACAATACAATGATTTTTAACTTAAATAAGGTACATAGAACTCGAAAATTACAACATTTGTAGTTTAAACTAAGACATAAATAAAAACGACATAAGGAGAATTTTATTAAAACTAACTACTTCTTTGCTTGCATCTCTCCTTTCTTTTATACCCATTCTCTTTCTCTTTCTCTCGAGCAAACCCCACCATTTTCGACCCTTGGATTGATTAGAGGTGATCTTGGCCATCCAATGGTTTTTAAGGAAAAATTAGTTTTAACAGCTAAGGGGTAGAGTAAAGGGGTAGTGGAAGCATTTAATGGTTCTTGGAGTTGTAATGAGGTGGGGGGACAAAGGTGAGATGAAGGTGAGCTGAGGGGATGGGTTTGGAGTGATAGCAGGGAGCAGTTGGGGAAGATAGACAAAAAAGGCGGGCAAGTGGTTTGACCAAGTAGGTTGACTGACCAGGATTATTAAAAGGACAGGGGGGTCATAATGGGGAGTCCAAAAGGGTTGTGGCAGGGGTCCAAAGGGTGATAAGGGTCAAAATGGCTTAAATGGTATTAATAACATAAGGACCTTATTGCAATTTCTGAAAATTAAGGGACCTTTCCTGCCAATTCATCAAAGTTGCTTCCAAGGACTAAAAATGACAAAGTTTAATAATGCAAGGACCAAAGTTGCAATTTTCAGATTTTCCGGGGGCCAATTTTGCCAATTTTCAAACTTGGAGGACCATTTCTGTAATTTTCTCAAACTTTTGATATTTTTCACCAAAGGACTAAATTTGACAAGTTATGATTTTAAAAAGGACCTTTGGTGATTTTACTTTTTGAAATTATGTGCTCAGGGACTATTTTTGACAATTTTTGAAACTTGGGGGACTAAAACTGCAATTTTTGCAAATTTGATATGTTTTTCATCTGATTTTGATATTTTTGTATTTAAAACTCATAAAACACTGATTTGTGATATTTTGATCATTTTGATGTGTTTCGAGTGTTTCGAATGATTTTGCGTATTTTATACAAAAATGATGAGTATTTAGAGACTCATCAAGAGAACACCAAATCACTCATAACTTAAAATCAAGCCGTTGGTTCTTTATGAAATTAAAAACCAATGTTTGTAAATGTATTAAGAACATAAATCAACTTACTAATCAGGAGTTTAAAGCACGAATTCGAAGTTTGATTCTTAGGCGTAGGATGTTTATGGATGAGAGTAATAAATGAGTTAAGTGTGTTAGGTGAGGAGATTTTATTAAAATGAGTTTAACCTTTTGACAACATTAGTCCCTCCACCTTAACCATTTACATCCAACGCCCATATCTTCCATTTTGGTTATCCAACGAAATGACATTTGAAAAGAAATTTGACGACACTCCCCTTTGACTTAAGAAATATTGAAATTTTATAAATTTTAGTCCGAGGAGTGTTAGTAAACCAGAAAAGTGACCACCATTTAAAGAAACAACCGGGATAAGGTAACATGCAAGTACAAGATTTTATGAAACCGAAAAATATTTGCTTTCTCACCCTCAACACTTGATCGAAAAAATACTGAATTTTGAAAGATTTGAGTGTTGACGGAAAAATTGTACTTGCCATGTTAAAAGAAATATAGATAGAAGAATATTTTTGTTGTTTTATCTGATTTTATAATTTTGTATTTTGTTTTTGAAAAAATATTTACAAAAGAGGTTTTGGTGTTTGACTGGTTTTAAGAATATTTTAAGAGTTCATCCAGTTCCTCTTGAGTCAAACACCGTATGCCAATCCGTGGACCAACTCATTGAACCTAGCAGAGCTAAGGCTTTGTGAGAAGACCGCCAGTTGGTATTCAAGACCACAAAGTATAATTCAACTGCACTGCTCCACGTGGTCCTTCATGAAATGATATCAAGATCGATGTGCTTTGATTTCGAATGTTGTCTTGAGTTGCGAGATCGTAATAGCATTCTCGATTGTCGCAGACATCGGGATTCATCAAATACATAACCATAGTCTTTGAGTTGTGTTCTCATCCAAATGACTTGAGCACAACACCGACATGGCTACATATTACGCCGGTTGAGGACAACGATGTACAATCCTCGCTTCTTCGATTGCCATGACACCGTTTATCACCAAGAAATTGTAATGCTCTTGATGTACTTTTTCGTGAATCTAAACATCCCGCGTGATCGTCCTCGAAAAAGCTATTAGTTCAAAACCGAAATCCTTCTGATACGGATCCCCAAATTAATGGTTCCTTGATGTATCGGAGGATTCTTTTAGCCTCGAGAGGTGGGTTTCAGCTTGGTCTCGATCGATAACGGAGAGCGAGATATACTGGCAAAAACAATATCAGGGCACGCTAGTCGTTAGATACATGAGAGACCCAATGATACTACGGTATTTGGTAGGGTCCACCAATTTCCCATGTAAATCAGCGTCTAGCTTCTTGGTATGAGCCATTGGTGTGGCATAGGTGTCACAGTTTTGCATTCCAAATTTGTTAAGCAGTTCAAGGGCATATTTGGACTGAATCAAGAAAATACCACGGGGTGATTGATGAACTTACAGTTCGAGAAAGAATGTAAGTTCACCCATCATGGATATTTCAAAATGTTTCTTCATTAGTTTTCCAAAAGCGATTGAGTACTTTTTATGTGTTGACCCAAAAATGATGTCATCAACGTAAATTTGAACAATTAAGATGTGTGCCCAGTGATATTGTATGAAAAGAGTTGGGTCGACCGAACCTTTGGTAAAATTATTGGCAATGAGGAAGGATGATAACTTATCGTACCACGCCCGAGGAGCTTGTTTGAGTCCATACAGAGCTTTGTTCGGTTTGTAGACATGGTTCGGGAACTCGGGATCAACGAATCCTTCGGGCCGGTCGACATAAACCGCTTTTCGAGCTGCCCATTCGAAAAGCGCTTTTCCGTCCATCCGAAAGACCGTTATATTCATATGAGCCGCGACGCAAGAAAGATCCGAACGACCTCAAGACAAGCAACCGGAGCGAATGATTCTTCAAAGTCAATACCTCTTCCTGTTTATAACCCTTAGCCACCGTGACGTGACTTGTTTCTAATTACGTTCCTTCAAAGATCCAATTTGTTCTTCCAACTCCATTTGAGACCAATGACGAGACCGCTTGTCCTTTGTCATTGCGTCTTTAATGTTTTTAGGCTCAGTTAGCAGACGGTGAGTGCATAAATGCAATGTTCACCATCCGTGAAGATGTTGTCTCGCCACGATCGGTTGATTCGGGTTACCAATAATATTCTCAAGTGGATGGTCTTTTGTCCAACGATGTGTAGAGGTTGATGTTGGTATACATTGTGCATATTTTGAGGATTCAAATGGCTTGTGGATGATTCCGCAACATCGTGTCTGCGCAGATTTCATTAGCAAACGGGTTAAAGAACGATTTGGATCAAAATCTGCGGTGGGGTACTTCATTGAACATCATCACCGGTTCGGCGTCGTTGGATGCGGTTGTTCAACTATTGTTGTAGAGTCAACTGGTGGTGCTTCTTCAACGAGTTGTTGTAGCAGTGTATCGGTATTGGAATATAATCGGGTTGAGCAATGAAACATTGGATACACCGAGCACGTTCATCAATGTCATCACTAAGCAATGAGCAAATAGCTTTTCCATTTGTTGTGAGTAAAATGGGGCTTGGTTCACCGATGATGGGGTTTGAGGAAGTTTAAGCGGTTGTGACCGGGTTCCAAGTCGTTATGCTCGAGAAGCCATCTCAAGAAGCTCATCAAAATTAGCATGAATCGTTTCCATAACCCGCTTTGTACGACGATTCTAGATCCGTAACCTTTAGAGTTCTCACAAGATCCAATAAAGACCCAATATCGACTTTGGCTTTGAGCTTTCCAAAGTCATCACGATCATTATTTGGGTAGCAAAGGGATCCAAATACATGAAACTGCTTTGAGATTCGGTTTTCATTGTGGATAAGCTCAAAAGGTGTTTTGTTGTGGCGCTTTGTAATCATTGGTCGGTTTGAGTATAGCATGCAATTGATACGACTTCTTCCCATAAGTAACTGGAAGTTTAGCATTGATTAACATTGTTCTTGCGACTTCCACTAACGTCGGTTTCATCTTTCAACAACTCCGCTTTGTTCGGTGTACGTGCAATAGATGTCTGATGCTCAATTCCCACTTTCTCATAAAATTCTCGAATAGTTTGGTTCACAAATTCAGTTCCTTTGTCTGTTCTGATTTGTCGGACGGTGTTCCGGAGCTGAACTTGGATTTTCGTGAGAAAGGTGATGATCATCTGTGGAGCTTGATCTTTGCTTCAAAGAAAGTAGACCCAAGTCCATCGTGAGTAGTCATCAACAATTACCAAGATGTAGTGTTTGCCATAAATCGTTTTCACGCGCATCGGGCCACACAAATCCATGTGAAGAAGATGAAGCACATGATGAGAGTTGTATTCCACCTTTGAAGGAAAATGAGCACGAGTGCTTTTCCCTTGTTCACAAGCTGAGCAAAGGTGATCTTTAGAATACTGGAATCTCGGGAGACCTTCAACAAGTTTGTGTCGAGCAAGGTTGGTTATGGTTTGAAAGTTTATATGTGAGAGACGACGGTGCCATAGCCAAGATTTTCTAGATGTAGCCTTTGAGAGTAGACAGATGGGAGATGAAGCAACCATGTCTTGCATTGAGATTGTGTAAGATCGTTTCCTTGTATATCACGAATAAAACAAGTTTTCTCCCAAAAGCAACTTCCAAGTCTCCATCACAGAATTGACCGACTGAAAAGAGATTGTGACCGAGGCCTTCCACATAATAAACCCTGCTAATTTCGATATTACCATTGATATAATCTCTGTAGCCCATGATAGCTGCGAAGTGATTGTTCCCGAATCTGACAGTGCCAATGAACTTTGCAACAAAGTTTGATAACAGTTTAAGGTTGCATGTCATATGTCGGGAACACCCGCTATCAACAATCCAAGGATGATCTATCACCGCATTACACACGCATTTACACGATGGAATAGAAGTAGATGTGGAACCCGATGAGTTAGAGGGTTCCAAGCGCTTATAGTAGAAATACACACATTAATGACTTTAGGCATCCATTTAAATCCTAGTGTATTATGTATCCATTTCGCCATCTCCAACTAGTATTTGCTTTAGTCTTAGTAAATGCACTAGGTGGTACTACATTCCTGGAGGTGATCTTCGAGCTACAGGATACCAATGCGTTTTTAGAATCTAAAGAGGCGGTTTACCAAGCACATACTTAGAAGCATTAGTAGGCCTAGAGGTATTTCGGGTCTTAGGATTCCGTAAACGAGACAAGATAGCTCTAGCAACACATTTGTCATGATAATCAGAAAGCATACTTTTATGACAAATAACACAAGAAGCATCAGACTGAATATCAAAAGTACTTAAAGGTTTAGCATTCGTTGCAACACTTTTTCCATTACATTTTTCAAATTTTTGACATGGGGTAAAATTCTTTTCTGAAGAATATCTCTTTGTTCTCGCGCCAGAGGCGATTGAAAATGTTCAACTTTTATTTCAGAATGAAATTCAATCTCACGTTCCAAAATTTTGATGTCAGATAAGAAAGTGTCAAAGTATTTTATAACTCGACAACTTTCGGCTTTTGTTTTTACTTCACTAAGTGAAGATAAAGGACCATTAATTTGTGTACCATTGTGTTGGGGACGAACTTCAAAAACTGGTATGATAACCAAAGGTTTGTTAGAAGTATCTTGTTGTGTGACAAAAGTTACGGCTTTTGAATAGTTAAATGGTTTGTTATAAACGACATTTTCCATTTTTGACCGACTCTCGTCATCTGCATCTAATTCCTCCATGCGATTATATTCAACAACAGTCATAATTGAATAATCAATTCTATATTCTCGCTTTGAAACTTGAGATTTGGTTTGAATGCTTTGTTTGAAAACTTAGGTTTATAATCGGCAAGAATCGGTCCATATCCATTTGGATTTGGTTTAAAAGTAAACTTTTGAATAGTTGTGATTGACTCACCATGTTTATAAACAACATTTGAAACTCTTTGATTTTGTGTTGTAAGTCGACAATTTCTTCAAGATAGTTATCTATTCGTTTGTGGAATGCTTTTTGTACTCAGAGAACTGTTTTTGACAAGTTAACAACTCACCTTGGTTTTTGAGTTTCCAAAGTAAGAGCGTTAATTTGTTGTTTATGTTCATGTTTCGCTTGTTCTATTTGAGACAACAAAGCATTCTTGGATGCGGCTAGATCACGTATCTGTCGTTCTAATGATTTTTCGTTTTGATGAGATTTAGCAAAAGCTACTTCAAAACCTTGTTCATGTTTTTCTTGAGTTTTAAAAACATTGATTTGTCTAATTAAGCATTCATTATCCCTAATTAACAGTGCATTTTTATCTTTTAATTGCTTGCAAATTTCCAAACGAGATTCTTGGTCTTTAATTAAGGTGAGGAGCTCAATTTCTCTATTAGAAAAAAGCTCATCTTGTTCAACGTGAGTCTCAACATGATCATTATTTAGATCCTCAAATATAACCACGGAGTCAACTTGATTATCAATATTAACCATAAGGTTATCTTGATCGTCAAATATAACTACGGGATCTATTTGATAATCATCGAATGAGATGTGGATGGCTCATGTTGAACACTCGATCCTTGTCGGATGGAGAAATTGGCGGAGATATCGGATCGAGAATGAGTGTATTTTGTTCCAGTACACGAGACAAGCCGTCGATGTCATACTTTGGGCTGTGTCACTCATGTGTAGAGCTTGCATTTGTGCCATCAACATCACCGCCGCATTAGCCTGCAAGTCCTCCATATCATCATCGAATCTGCATCCGCCATAAAGCTCGCTCCTTGTTGGTAAGAGTTCCACCACTTCATCCTTGAGAGCCAAGAGCAAAGCCTCTTTGTGATAAGCCGCCTCTTGTCCTCGGATTAGGGCATGCATTAGCCGATGACCCTTCTCATTACGATTATAACAACGAAGACCATTAACCCCATTACGAGCATTCCCTGTTCAACCACTTGAGCCCTTTGTTGTTGCGAGCACCCATGTTATTCCTTCCCATAGCATTAAACCCTTGACCACCTCCCATCGGCGACCATAACCACGATTACGAACTTCAACGCATCCATTGTTCACAACACTAATTCCTTGTGTTTGATGAGGAGCGAATGCGATTGTTGGATTTGTTTGTATACCGGCGAAGGCTTTGGCAATCATAACAAATCCTTGTTGCAATTCATCGAAAGCATCGAGTCCTCATTAGCTTCACCGTAAAGTGCTTGATCGATGTTGTTGTTGTATGGAACCAATTGAGTTTCGTGAGATTGTTCTTTGTGACGGATTATATGGTGTAATTGTTGCGATTGGTTGAGGAGCGGGTTGAGGAGGAAAACTAGTTTGAGCCCACAAAGCAAGTTGTTGATTGTCGAGTAGTGATGTGGAGCGAGGAGTCCACGGATAGCCCTTTCTTTGTCAACTTCTTTTGGTGAGGCTTCGGATAGTCGTACAACAATCCGTATGTAGCATGATGAAGATTCTTAGCTTGACGGAGAAAAATGACATACTTCTCCCATTCCGGACCAAGACTACTTAGGAACTTAGTGTTGACAGCAATTCGTGGCATGATGATGTTTTGTTTGTCCAAATCATTAATGATATCTGAAAAGCAATGATGATATGACTCTAATGTCTCTCCTGGTTCAATCATGAAGTGTTCATAAGCCAAGTAGATTTTGGATTCCATGTCTTCTTGATTAAGTGTTGTGCCTTCCATAAGAAGATGAATATGTTCCCACATTGCTTTTGCAATCTTTTGAGCATCAACACTTCGAAGGATTGGATTGGGTAATCCTAAAAGGATGTATTGCATTGCAAGTTCATCGGCTTCAAAATGTAGAAGTTCATCGTGATGAGTGCGAAATAGTTGCAATGTTGGTGACATCTCTAGGTGGATTGGCATCCGGATGCGGGTGTGACAACGATGAGCATATGAAATGGACCTTCCATAATGACCTTCTTTAAGAACTTTCCATGTGGCTTCTTTAGATTACAAAACCTAAAGAACCTTATCACCCATTGATCATAATTTCCGGGAGTGAGCATTGGAGGTCTATCAAGTGAGCCAGCTTCATGAATTGATTGTTGGCTACTTAAGGCTTCACACATCTTGCCAAACCATGTCGGTTCCTTCATAGTACCCCTGGATGGATGTTGATTGTAGAAGTTTGTGTAAGGTTGTACTTGAAGACTAGGTGGTCGTTGAACCATTTGTGGTGGAATTGCTTCTAGTTGTGGAGTATGTTGTTGATTAAATTGTTGTTGATAAATTTGTTGTTGTTGATTAAATTGTTGATGTTGTGGACTTAGTTGTTGTTGTTGTTGTTGATTATAAGTATAAGGAAAATAGCTAGAGTATGGTGGTTGTGACATGTTGAAAACTTGTGTTGTTAAATGGATCTTTGTAGTTGAATGAAACGTTGTTGATGAAGTATCCTTAGGCGTAGAAACCAAGTGTAGGCAAAGTAACACTTAAGCGTAAAACACCAAACTTACGCGTAAAAGTGATATTCTGGCGTGGGATTAGCTTACGCATAAGAATTGAGAAACACTAAAGTTATCGTGAAACGAAAGTTAGGCGTGAAAACCTTAGGCGTAGGATTAGCTTGTCGTGAAGATGAGCTTAGGCGTAAGAAAAATCTTATGCGGAAAGAGTTCTACGATAAGTTTGAGCTTATGCGTAAGATTAGGGTTTTGCCCAAAAATCCTTTACACTATCACGGTGTAAAAGATATCCAAAGTCGAAGTGTTTTCGGGTTTATCCAAGCAAGAAAACACCGAGTAAACCACGGCGAAGATCGATCAAAGGAAAAGTTACGCGTAAAATTAGGGTTTTGATACGTGTAAAACTTGACCAAAAATGATTTCTGCCCAATGATGTTTCTAAACCAGATTTTTGTGATGAAACAGCTTCAATATCACCAAAATAACACAAAAGTGTGAAACTTGATGATCCAAAACTTCTAAACACCTTATGCGTAGAAATAAACCCACGAATAAAACCAAGCTTAAAAACAGTGATCCACACGTAAAGTTTGAAACTTTTTTGCCAAAAACAGTTATTTTAACACCTAAAGACGTTAAAAGTACAAGAATCTTGGATTAAAAAGTGTAAAAAATAAGTTTTTAGGCGTGACAAAGTGAGAAACCGTTTTACGCGTAAGACCAAAAACACTAACTTCAAAAACAAAACCTTTTCACCCAACTATTTGGCGAATGATACCACTGTTAGGTTCTCATATTAGTAACACAAGCATCAATATAAGAAATAGAGAAGAGAATGATCGGATGAACAAGACACAACACTATGCGTATGAATGTGAGAAGAGTTATGCGTAA
Source organism: Chrysanthemum lavandulifolium (assembly GCA_022545495.1). Taxonomy (NCBI): domain Eukaryota; kingdom Viridiplantae; phylum Streptophyta; class Magnoliopsida; order Asterales; family Asteraceae; genus Chrysanthemum; species Chrysanthemum lavandulifolium. The sequence continues at coordinate 164,040,107 of CM040242.1, forward strand.
AGTGTAAGAGTGAATTGAACAACCAACCCTCAAGTGAGGGTTTACAAAAGTATTTATAGGGCAAGGAGCTAGGGCAACACATCTAGACTCCTTCCCTTCTTATGGGCTTGGGCCAAGGCTTATGGGCCTTCTACATAAGCCTTAGCTTAATAACAAACATAAAGGCCATATTAAGCTAACTATTACATATGAATCACTAACACTTGAAATATAGCTTAGGAGTGATTCCAACAACTCTTTAGAGTTTCCACCAATACTTGTTTTGACAGGTGCGCAAAGCTTGTGGATGCAATCTTGCTCAATGCATCTGCCTTCTGCTTTTCCCCTAGGAACTTGTTTGATGGTGAATCACAAAGCCACGGATTAGGGATTTGGTCTTGTCGAGTATTGGATCATGTTTTCCTCTTTAGCCACGTACTCGCCCAACACATGGTTGGCTACCAAACGGAATCCACATTTTCTTCTAGGTTGCGTATACCCATTCGAGATGCACGCGTAATCCGCAATCATGCCTTCGTACTCGCCTCGTTGTTTGTTGTTTGAATTCAAAACGCAGTGCGTAAGTGAATTACATTCCTTCCGGACTTGTGAGGATGAGGCTCGCTCACGACCGTCCCACGCATGAAGATCCATCCGTGAACAAGATCCACGGATCTTGTAGTTCCTCCTTGCTTGGTGAAGGTGTGTCATCGATTATCGGTTTTTCGATGATGAAGTCGCTAGTATCGCCCTTTAACCGCAGTACGTGGTCTATAGGAGATGTTATGCTCACCTAGCAACATGCTCCACTACGTAGTCGCCCGATGCGTCGGGTTTGGAGATGATTTGCTTGATAGGTTGATCGTAATCACCGCTATTGGATGCGCTTGGAAGTACTGCGCGGTCTTTTGGCGGCGAATACCAATGCTAGGACCAACTTCTCCATTGCGCTATAGTTAATCTCCGTTTTCTTGGCGCTTTGCTTACAAAATACACGGTGTTTGTCTTGAATTCCTATCCGTCGGAGCATCATACCGACCGCTCCATGAGTCGCAGATAAGTACATAATTAATTCTTCCCACGGTCGGGGTGCGACTAGCGTGGGGAGCGCTGCTAGGTGTTGTTTAAGCTGTATAAAGGCTTCTTCTGCCTCCGTAGTCCAACGAAAATCTCCTTTTTATACACTTCTTGAGTATTTTTAAGAGAGGGAGTGACTTGTCTGCTGATTTGGACAAGAATCTATTCAGACCGACCAGTTTTCCATTGAGAGATTGGACTTCCTTCAATGTGCGCGGTGAAGGAAGTTGGATGACAGCCTTCATTTTTTCTGGACACGGTTTGATGCCATCAGGCTCTATCAAATATCCGAGGAACATGCCTTCTGTAGCGCCAAAAGTGCATTTCTTAGGATTTAGCTTCATGTTAATCTTTTTTAGTGTCTTAAATATTTCCTCAATGTCGCGCACCAATTCATCCTCCGTATGGCTTTTTATGACAAGGTCAGCAACATAAACTTCTAGGTTGCGACCCACCTGGTTTTCGAATGCGTTGTCCACCAATCGCTGGTAGGTGGCGCCTGCGTTCTTCAAGCCAAAGGGCATCTTAGTATAACAAAAAACACCTTGGCTTGTATGGAAGGCCGTTTTCTCTTCATCTTCTTTAGCCATCTGGATTTGGTGGTATCCTTTGTATGCGTCTAGGAAGCATTTAAGTGGGTATCCACATAAAGATTCTACTTTCCAGTCTATCTCTGGTAGCGGGTACCAGTCTTGTGGACATGCCTTGTTGAGATCTGTGAAGTCCACGCACATCCTCCAACTACCATCGCTCTTCTTGACCATTACTGGGTTGGAAAGCCAGTCATGGTAGTAGACCTCTCGCATGATACCTACATCCACCAATTTATGTACTTCTTCCAGAATTGCTTTTGCGCGGTCTGGATCCTGGCCGCGCTTCTTCTGTCGTAATGGGGAGTATCCTTGTCGGATTCTCAACTGGTGTTCTGTAATCGAGCGTGGTACGCTAGTCATGTTCTTTGGTTCCCATGCAAAGATATCCAGGTTCTTTTGCAATAGTGCGCACACAGCTGCCCTGCCATTAGCAGATAGCGATCCCCCGATCGATACTTCTTGTTCTGGGTAATCAGGATGAATTGCCACCCTCAGGTTTGGCACTTTAGTTGCGCGCTGTTCTGGAATGGGTACCGTCTCACATGTAATTGTGTTACATTCTCCCGGCAGTATGGTAGTATTGTAGAGAGTAACAATGCCTCCTTCCACTGGGAATTTTAGCATCCCATGTGTTGTAGACGGTACTGCACGTATGGCTGAAATCCCTGGTCTCCCAATAATGCCATTGTATGGCGAAGGAGATTTGATCACCATAAAAGTCATCCAGGCTGTCGTGGAGTGTTCCTTGTCGCCAACACTGACTAGTAGGCGTATTTGCCCCATGGGCCATATCTTTTCTCATGTAAAACCAGTCAACGACGTCCTGACTGGGCTTAATTGACTTCGTATCTCAGGTCGCAGTCGTTTGAAACAGTGTTCATACATTATATCTGCGGATGCTCCCCCATCAACATACATGCAGTGGATATCGTGTCCCCCTGCATTAATTTCGATGGTGAGCGGTTCTACCACTGCATTGTCCGCAGCCAAGGTGGGGAAAGAGATTTCGCTTCCACGGGAGAACTTTTGGCTGAGCTTTTGTCTAGTCATTCGCTGCCATGATTGTATCATATATATGGTATCAGCCTTATCCTTAGGTGTTTCTTTCTTGTTTCCAGTCTTTTGCTTATCTTTCCCTTCCTTGATGTTTTTAACCAAATGGTCCAATCGCCTTCTTTTACTAGTTTATCAATTAGTCGCGCAATTGGACACATTCATTGGTGGTGTGGCCCTTCCGTCCATGATAGTCGCATATCCACTCCCACGCGCCAATCTTCCGGGGTGCGCATTGGTGGGGTCTTGGGAAGTTCGCGCCTTCGTCGCGAATATCTCCTTTGGAGTCTTGGTCGTGAGGGTATATCTCGCATTATCCCGTCCGCTCCCCTGGCCGCGGTAGTTCTTGTTGTGGTTGCTACTCTGGTCAGTGGATTATCTCCGAGGTTGTTCTTGTGACCTATAGTTTGAGTAACCCTTCTTACTGTTCGACGCGGTAGCTTCTCCTTGGATAAAGGACCTCGTGCGCTTCATAAGTTCATCAAATGTTTGGGGGACTCTGTCATTCATCCTTTTGATGAGTTCTGGGTTATTGATCCCGTTCATAAACCCTGAGATTTTTAGTATTTCGGGGCATGCTTTAACGTGTATACACTCATCTTTGTAGCGCTCCACATAAGCACTTGTAGATTCCCCCTGGCGTTGTTTTACCCTAGCGAGTTCGACAGGGTTTTTAGCGCACTTTTCCTTTGAGTAAAGTTCAGCGAACGCGCCCGCAACTCTTCAAAGCCGTCAATGCTTCGCGTGGAAGCTTCTTGAACCGCCTTAGCGTTTCCCACTAGTGTGGAATTGAACATGTGGCACCACACGGTGTGGCCAATTTTCGATGGTAGCGGTGATTCGAAAATTTTAGGTGATCGTCCGGATCACTGTTCCATCATAGGTTTTCACATTGGCGGGCATGCGCCTCCTTTTATTTTCTCGAGAAATCGTTGATTCGCCGAGTGAACGCATCCACCTTTTGGCGGCGCCACGGAGGGACATGTCTTCTTCCTCACGGTCGCGATATTTCCTCCTGGACTTCAATGCCCGGTTTATTGTCCTCGTTGTCCGAGGAATTACCGAGGACGAGCTTTCCTCTTTCGGCGCTTCGCCGACCGTCCCTCGAGTTCGTACTTGAAGGGTCATCACTGGGCTTTCACTTGGAGAGTACCGTCGTCTAAGTCTGTCATGGACCTGCGCGGCTACCAAGCCTAGCGTGGACATTGGTACGCCGTCCATCCTCTTCGTGCTCCCAGTGCACCGCATGTCCGCCGCTTCATCATTCTCAACTCTCCTCCCAATCACGGTAAATCTTGGGGTTGGCGGCTATCCCTTCCGCGCTTTTCCTTCTGATGGCTCGGTGGAGATATCTCATACTCCGGGCCAAAATCGAGTCGGGCATGCAAACTCTGACCTGACCTCTTTTTCGCTTCCTCTTGCATGAGAGCAGCCAGGGTTTCTTAGTTTTGAGACACGAAATCATATGGCGCTAGTTCCGGCGCAACCCCTTCTAGAGCAAGGGTGTCTGTTTCTACCACTAGACCCTTGTTTCGGTCAGGTGCGTTTGGTGCTTTTGTGAGGTCCGTCTTTAGCACCGATTGGAGTGGAGTGGTAAAAGGGGCGCAGTGGACCTTCTGCACCGATGGTGGTTGTGGTGGCTGGGTTGTCCCGGCGTGGTTCCACCGCCGGAAGACCGGATCTGGGCACGATCCTTGGTTTTAGTAGCGCTGGTTGTCCCGAGGCTTGTTTAGAACCGACCCACTTTGTCGCTTCTTCCCATGTATGTCACCATGCGATCGCCGGTTTTGGTTTCCTTGTTTTGTCATTCTAGTTCTTAGTTCTTAGTGATGGTCCCACGGATGGCGCCACTAGTTGATACAAAAGTTGGGCGTTCCTTGTTTGGACTCCGGTTCCCGTATCAATTGGATCTTGATGCTTGAGACATGCGCACTAAGTAAACAGAAAACACCGTTAGGCTTATCGTGGGATTGTCTCCCACGATTATCCTCCGGCGTGAGAGTAAGTAATCGGTTTTAGGGTTTAGTGGAGAGTTATGGGTTGTAGATCGTACCTTTTAATGAGGGTTCGGGTTCCCTTTATATACACACGAAACCCTTATTGATTTCGTGTTCCTCAAGCTTCGGCGTATCCCGCCTAAGTCGGTTATCGGATGCTTATCTCCCAAGATAGGAAATATCCAATATCGTTAGCCATAAATAACTTTGGGTTTGGGCCTTCGTGAGCCCAAACCGTTATCGGGTTAGCCTAATCGTGTTGGGCTTGTTAGTAGCAGTCATTGATCGGGTTCGTAACCCGAATGCAGACTATACGTCATCAGGAATTATCTTGTAATGTTGAATGATATTTTAGATTGTTAGTACTTAAAAATCAAATTTAGACAACTTATATAACATGATTATGTCATATTTTAATTGTAATTAAATTAGTTAGTTAGCAAGCTAGGAAATAAAGTTTGTAATTTTCAAAAATACGGAAACCCGTAGGAGTATGAGTTAAGAGAGTAGTGGGGTGACAACTTTTTTAAAAGTGGTATTGAATGTTTAAGTTGACTTGAAAAGTGCTATTGAATGTTTAAGTTGACAGAAAAAGTTATTCCCAAAATGTTTAGAAAGTTAAAAAGTGTTATTCCTTATTGTGGAAAACTAGAAGGGGGGGTTGAATAGTTTTGCCGATTTTACGTTAGTTTCAAAAACTTTTAGATTCGTTAATATGTGAGATCTTGTGGATGTAGAGAAAGTATAGATCTAATGATAAAGCAAGTAAATAAAGTAAAGCGAAGGGAAAGAAAAGACACAACCGATGTATAGTGGTTCGGCTACAAGGACACCTTCCTTGCCCTACTCCACTCCCCGAGTCACCTACTCGAGAGTTCAAGCATTATGTCAACAAACTCCTTCACTGGCGGAGAAGCCTTCACAACGTTGCTTACACTTTTCCCAGACAAAGCTAGATACCGAGTCCGTAACACGGTGGACCAAACCAACATGACTATTACACAACAAATATGTGAAATATCAAATACAAGATCTTCGCTACGTAAATCTTGCGGTGACAAATCAATCAAGGACCTCTTGCTTGGATGACTTGTAGAATGCTCGTGATCTCGCCTTAGAAGGACCTATATGAGGATCACAATAGAAAGAAAGAAGAACAACTCTCTAGATCAAGTGATCTATATGTTAGAAGAGAATGGGAGTGTTTGAGAGATTTAGTAAGAAGAGGGTGAGTTAGAATGAAGAAATGGCTCTCTATTTATAGGCAAAATTCTTCATCGTTCCCGGATCCCACGGATCCCTTCCACAAGGGATCCGGCTAGCACAAAGCTAGGGATCCGTGGAACGCTCCTCTTTGCCCATGGGTTTTTTGGTTATGGGTCATGGGTTATGGGTTGGTCCATGGGTTATCTTTAGATTCAATGTATCTAAGTATACATTGTATCTAGTCTTCTTGGGTATGGGTTAAGATCCATGGGTTATGGTCCATGGGTTATGGTTTTTACCCATCCTAATAAACTATTACAACAAATGCTCAATTACTACATTTTTGTATTTAAATGGCTATATGTAAATGCTTTACAAAAGTTACATGTATCCTTAAAGTTATACATAAGATAACATTATATTTGTTATCAACAAAACACAAAGAGATCGCAAAATATTAATAAACGTTTTTACGGTTTATTTGTATTAACACTTATATTGACTAGTTGACTAAAAAAAATTCTAGATGAATTTAGTAGTACTTTTCAATATTTATCTGACACAAATTGTACTTTTTGAAATGTTAGCTACAAACTTTGGTAAGTGCTATCTTTTTATTTATTATTCTATCTTTTTTTTTTCTTCAAATAAATGTTTTGTTTAAGTAATATTTAGTTTATAAATTAAGTTTATTTTTATATAATAATATATTTTCTCTCTTTAAATCTAAACTCAAATACAATCCAAATCTAAATCTAAGGCCTGTTTGGTTTGTAGATAAGTTTATGATTATAATTTGAATTTAAATTTGTTATAGGAGAGGAAAAATAATATTTAAAAATATATTGTGTATTAAGATATGAATTGTGAGAAGATAAAAAGAAAAAAGATGAGGATGAAAAAATATTTGGGCCCATATTGTCATAAAACCTTTTTACACCCCAACCTTTTCCATGTCCCTTTATATTTGGTTTAAAAATCTAAACCCACATACTAAAATTGCAATCAAACAATTTATTTGAAGCTTTAAAACCAAAAGCTCTCAAAACCTCACAAACAAAACGGGCCCTAAATTCAAATTTAAATCCAAATCGTAAACCCATTTACAAACCAAACGGAATGCTTGGTTGGAGTATTTATTGATAAACTATGATTCTAGCAATCATAGATCTAAACCGAGAAGGGTGTCTTTTGTTAACCATTCCAGTGAGGCTCACATTTATTATTATTTCCACCACAAAATTAAAGTGCAGTTTGGTATGCAGGTTGTGACCGTAGGAATGAAATGATTCTTTAAAGTTGCAGTTTAGTTTAATACTTTTAATTTGATTCAAAAACTCAATCCAACATATTTCGGAAGATTTTGTTGATAGACATGTATTTTACTGACACTTTTGAATTCTTTCTTTACTCACAGCCACATATTGTACCACAATCTAAACTTTTTTCTCTTTTTCTATCCTATTAAATATATTTAAATTCACTATCAATTTATAAATTATATACATTTTTACTCAATTAAATATTTTTTCTCTCATCGATTTCTTTCAAACTAATCTCAAATCCAAATTCCATTCTAAACTTGTCTACAAACCAAACAAGCCCTAAAATAATTGTAACCTAATGGTTCTTACTTAATGTGATACCCATACCTATAACTTTATACCAAACAAAACTAATAGAATTAATATCCCCAATGTCATACACTCATTTAATCAAAGTCATACCATTAGTGATTTTGAATAGCATACCAAATGCACATTTAATCATTAATCAAGCCCAAAACCCATACTTACTGGGTCCAAGTCAAGAAGAAAATGGTCAAGGCCTCAAGGCTGTTATCTTCCAAGTGAGGTTTCATATTTATATCTATACTACATCTTAACTACATAAAATAGAAAAATGGTCAAAGGTGAAAGTGAAATTTGAAAGTTAAAAGTTAAAGTCAAGGTTAAATTATCTTTGATAACTTTAAAAAACTTATCTTTCTATCTCACACACACTATTTCATCTCACACTAAAAACACACACACAAAATAATACCACCATACCCACCACCGCAACTCCCACCACCGAACCTCTACCACCGGGACGTCACCTCCACCGGTCATCACCGCCACAGGACGACTCCACCAACTAAACCAAACCACCACCGAAACCCATAACCACAACGACTCACGACCATCATGTTTTGAGGTAATTTTTTTTTAGTTTTATTAATAGATTAAGTTTTTATAATTTTTGTTTACAGATCTATAGATTTTATTTGTAGATCTAAGTTTTTTATAATTTTTACGTACCGTCGTCACGTACTCATGGGAAATTGGTTCCGCCACCACCGCTTTGCTTAAAATAGAACAAAGCGCCACCGTTGTCTCGCCGTAAAAATCTCTCGTCATAATCGCATAGCTTATGTTGTCGGAAAAAGTTGTTTTCGCACTTTATAGTATGCCTTATTTTAGTTGTTAATATTTGTATACAGTTGATTATGTTAATAGTGTTATTCAATTGTTTTTAGTATTTGATAGATTTATATCAAGTTTTATGGTTACTTT